>JACEFZ010013045.1:142500-412500 GCA_014155875.1 Cepaea nemoralis
AGCTTCCTTGATGACGAATACCCACAGGACCTCTGGATCCGAGTCTACACAGATGGGTCAGCACAAAATGCTGTTCGAAATGGAGGAGCGGGAGTGTACATAGAATACCCAAATAATACTAGAGACACGGCCAGAATTCCAACAGGAAAGTACTGCCATAACTATGATGCTGAAATTGAGGCAATCAAGATAGCCACAGAGAAATTACAAAATACCAGCCATGGTACTCAACCTGCGGTGATATTGACAGATGCAAAATCCGTAATAGAAGCGCTCCTGTCTGGGAAATTGCCAGTTCTGAGGACACTACTTTCTGAACTTAGCAGTCAGCGTAAGATCACCATACAGTGGATAACATCCCACTGTGGAGTCCCCGGAAACGACAAGAGCTGATCGATTGGCTAAGGAAGGAGCAAAAGAAGAACAACCTGATGTGTCTATTACATACCACCAAAAGAAAAGAATGATCAAATCATTCAGAAGGCCACCAAACCTTACTCAAGACGACTACCACGTTATGGACAGACCAGAACAGGTAATTCTTCTGCGCCTCAGAACAGGACACAAAAGATTACGCAACCACATGTATACAAAATTCAAGATTGGTGACTCAGCCATGTGCACATGTGGTTTGGCGTCGCAGACAGCAGAGCACATACTCCAGGATTGCCCAAACTACAACATATCCAGGCGAACCTTCTGACCTAGAGAGACAACAGTGGAAGATAAACTCTATGGATCGCTGAATGAACTAAAAAAGACTGTTAGATTCATACAAGAGACAACATTGCAGTTATAAACATATTTCAGGCGAACGAAAGAAGAAGAGGCAACCCAACTTATTGGACAAATGGCACCAATACTAAAGAACAAACATGTATCAATAACCACTAAGAAAGCACTTTACAACAAAATCTTCCTACCAACTCTATGCTACCAATACCAAACCTGGACAATGACAGAAAAAGATAAAAGAAAAATAACAACAACAGAAATGAGATTCCTGAGAAGAATACTCAATGTATCAAGAAGAGACCAGATCGGAAATGAAGAATTCAGGACTAAAGTGGGGGTTATAGCTGCACTAGATTTTGTTAGAAGGCAGCGAGTCAAATGGTTTGGCCATACAAGTAGGTTACCAACTAATAATATACCACAACAAGCAATGATGTACAGACCAGATTGAAGCAGTGGAAGAGGCCGACCACGTAAACGATGGACGCAGGGAATAACAGAGTCCATGGAAATATCTATACATGAAGCCTATAAGCGGGCATTCTCCCGCTGTTTATACTTCACTTAGTCACGGCAAGGTACAAGAGGAACATGATGAGATGAGATGAGGGGAGATTAGGAAGCGAAGCGCGTTTCTGTCTTTGAAGGTAAAAAAGATAATTAGTGCTAACAAAACGCAAACGAGCAAACTAAAACCATTCTATATGTTGTGTGCATGTTTATATATATATATATGTGTGTGTGTGTGCGTGCGTGCGTGCGTGCGCGCGCGCGTGTGTGTGTGTGTGTGTGTGTGAGAGAGAGAGAGAGAGAGAGAGAAAGTTGAAGACTATAGCTTGTGAAATGGAGTTATACCTCTTCATAACACAAAGCCTAGGTTGAGTTTAGAGACCATGTGTTGCCCATACAGCATGATCCCTCTCTCGGCCTGCCTAGTTGACTCCAGAGGAAAGGTCACGCCAATAAGTCTGGAACAAGACAAACAAGCAGCAAAGCAATGCTCGAACTGTCCGCCTGTCGGAACTTCCATCCTAGACAAATTGCCGACCAAGGCTTAGGGCCTGCTCTGCTCTGCCGTGAAATTTAGTCTTTAGGTTGCATTTCCTCTCACTAGGGTAAGGCTTGTACTCTTCCAGTTGCACTCCTCCGCTCGAAGCTGTTGGCATAATGTGGGGTGAAGGGTTTGGTGAGCGCTGTCCAACATTCGGCGCTAACAGAAGCAGGTAGTACCGACTATTGTCATACGGTAACTCAGTCATATCTAAGTTAGTATATATATATATATTGATTTTTGCGTGTTGATTAGCTTTCCCAATTACCCGTGTCCCTCGCCACCTGGCTAACCCACTCCGACTTCTCAGGTGCTTGTAATTTACATCCGCAAGCCAAGGACGAGAATTCAAAATAAAGTATTCCCATAGTGAATTTATACACATAAGCCGTAAATAAAATATTGCACGATTTCTTGCCTGGCATATTTCGGTGCATCTTGTCAAGTACATTACACATTACATTGTGCATTATTTTATTTATGGCGTGTATGTTTAAATACAAGAACGAGAAGTCTACCTAACCGGTTTAACCCGCAACCTTAGCATCAACATACTGGATGTTTAAGAACGAGCGCTCTTATGCATTCGGCCATGCTGACCAGTGATGATACGTGTGTGTGTGTTTGAGTGTGTGTGTGTGTGTGTGGGGGGGGGGGGTGTCCGGATGGGAACCCCGTATACCCAGTGATCACGTGATACATTCAGTCTTCAATATTGCATGGTTTGTGCCCAACCCACCAACCGGGTGATGGCTCCCTTAACTGATTCAATGCCAAACAATAAGTAGGTGTGGACAACACATGGTACACAATCAAATGAACAATTATTATAATGTAAATTTCCATTCGCTCAGCATCAAAACTGCGGAAGATATCACGAAACAAAACAATACTGTAACACGATGGCCCTATTATGGCGATATATCTTCCTTCTGTATACATGGGAGGCCATATTATCCTTCAACACTGAATCAGTTAAGGTTAAGAGAAATAGACATTCAAAGTAGTCAGGTATTGTAGAGTCAAATTCAAAGTAGTCGCAGACAAAATGTATCACGAAACATGATTTATTGCCAAACATGATCAGTGTACAATTATAACACATAGACACAACAAGGCACAAATAGACACAACAAGGCGTACATAGACACAACAAGGCATACACAGTCACAACCAGGCACACATAGACACAACAAGGCACACATAGACACAATATGGCATACAAAGACATCTAGGCACACATAGACGCCACCAGGCACACACAGAAAAACCAAGCACACATTGACACAGCAAGGCACATATAGACATAACAAGACACTCGAAAACACACCAAGGCACAGATAGACACACCAATGCATACATGGGAACAACAAGGTACACATAGACATAACCAGGCACACATATACACTACCAAGCATGCATAGACGCAAATAGATCCACACAGACACAACTAGGCACACACATACACAACAAGGCACAAACAGACATAACAAGGCATACATTGACACAACAAGGCACACCCAGACATAACGAGACACACACAGATACAATCAGACAGACACAGACACAATCAGGCACACATAGACACAACCAGGCGCACATAGACACAACCAGACACACAGACAAAACAATACACACATATACACACCCAGACACACATAGACACAACCATGCACACATAGACACCACCAGGTACACACAGACACAATCAGACACAAACAGATACTATCAGTCACACACAGACACAATCAGGCAAAATAGACACAACCAGGCACACATAGACACAACCAGACACACAGACAAAATAAGACACACACATACACAACCAGACACACACAGACACAACCATGTAACATAGACACAGCCAAACACACAATAAAAACCAAACTAGGTACACATAGACACCTCCAGGCACACATAGACACCTCCAGGCACACATAGACACCTCCAGGCACACATAGACACCTTCAGGCACACATAGACACCTCCAGGCACACATAGACACATCCAGGCACACATAGACACCTCCAGGCACACATAGACACTACCAGGCACACATAGACACCACCAGGTACACACAGACACAATCAGACACACACAGACACAATCAGGCACACATAGACACAACCAGGCACGCATAGACACAACCAGGCACACATAGACACAACCAGGCACACATAGACACCACCAGGCACACATAGACACCACCAGGTACACACAGACACAATCAGACACACACAGACACAATCAGGCACACATAGACACAACCAGGCACGCATAGACACAACCAGGCACACATAGACACAACCAGACACACAGACACAATCAGACACATACATACACAATCAGGCACACATAGACACAACCAGACACACATAGACACAACCAGACACACATAGACACAACCAGACGCACAGACAAAACAAGACATACATATACACAACCAGACACACACAGACACAACCAAGTACACACAGACACATCCAGACACACAATAAAAACCAAACTAGGTACACATAGACACCTCCAGGCACACATAGACACCACCAGACACACATAGACACCACCAGGCACACATAGACACCACCAGGTACACACAGACATAATCAGACACACACAGACACAATCAGGCACACATAGACATAACCAGGCACACATAGACACAACCAGGCACACATAGACACAACCAGACACACAGACACAATCAGACACACAATAAAAACCAAACAACTAGGTACACATAGACACCACCAGACAAACATTGACAAAGCCATGCACACATAGACATAACCAGAAACACATAGACACAAACGGGCACACATGTTGATTTGATTTGATTTGATTTAACTTTACTAAAAGGATCACAAACTGGGCACGCTGGCCCGTCTTACATCCGGCCCTTCGAATCACTCATCTTTCGTTCATCAATAATATCATAAGACATTCACATTGGAATTAGCATTGTCCAATAAATTTTGTAAACATAAACAATGCATATTACCATGTTTTGACACACACACCCCCACCCACACATCCCCAAATCTACCACACAACCACCCACACACACATCCCTCACCCACCCTCACATAACCCCACCCATACACACCCTCAAGCACACATACACCCCTCAACCACCCATCCCCCACGCACACAATCCCCACCTACACACACACCCCCACCAATCCCCAACCCACACACACTCACCCACTCATACATCCTTCACCCATCCACCTATACACCACTCAGTCACCCAGCCAAACACACATTCCTCAAACCAAACATCCCCCAACCACACACCTCCAACAGACATCCCATACCAAAACACACAATCTACACCCATCCACAAGAAAATCCCGCACCCGTCCATACACACACATCCCAGACCCATACATATCCCCACCCACACAGTCTTCACCACTCACCCACACACATATCCCCATTAACACACACATCCCCCACCCACCACACATCTCCCCACTCACATAATTTCCCACCCACCTGCCAACCCACACACACTCACCCACCCACACATCCTCCACCCACCATCCCCCAATCACCCATCACCCAACCACATATCCCTCACCCATACATCACCCCACCACACACCCATCCCCCACACACCAATCCCCCACACACCCATCCCCTACACACCCACACACACATACCTCACCCGCTCACACATCCCCCACCCATAGACACATAACGTCCCTAAACCACACAAACATCTCCACATCCGCACATACCTCCCCACACAAACACAATCACCACCCACACACATATCCCACTAATAACACCCTACCAACAAACCCTCCACCCACACAAACATCTCCCAACACACCCAAACATACTACATCCATCCCCACACATCTCGCACCGACACACTCCACTACTCACACATATATCCCCCCAACGACTCACACATCTCCCATCCACACACACATAATCCCACACACACACACACATCCCCCACCCATACATATATCCACCAACGACTCATACATCTCCCATCCACACACACATAATCCCACCCACACACACATCCCCCACCCATATACACTTCCCCCACACCCCTACACACGCCCTCTTATACGCTTCTACAAATCCACACACACACACACACACACACATCCCTTACGCACCCACTACTAACACCCAAAACACCACCCACACAAACACACATCCCCACCCACACAACCCCATCCATACACACTCCCACCCATACACCCACCCCACCCCAACGCATACACACATCCCCCAGCAATATACACATCCCCCACCCAAACACGTACCCCCACCCACACATCCACATTCCCACCCACACACATCTCCCCACCCACCCACACGCACACATACACCACATATGCACACATCCGTCCACCAACACACACATCTCCCAACCCACACACATCTCCCCTCACACTCCCACACATACCGCCACCGCACACACACCCCCATCCATACATACTCCCACACAATCTCCACACACACACATCCTTACATCTAGACACATACATGGCGCCTCACATAATCACTGAAACGAATATTAACAAACTTTCACAATTTACACACACATATACACTGACGATTATCGTGGGCATTCTAACAAAAAATATTTTTACAATGGAGAACACATACATATACATCGTGTAACGTAACAAAATAGTGATGCTCCCGCACACACACGCACACACACACACACACACACACACACACACACACACACACACATTCTCTCTCTCTCTCTCTCTCTCTCTCTCTCTCTCTCTCTCTCTCTCTCTCTCTCTCTCTCTCTCTCATTCATACTCACTAACACTCCCACGAACTGTACATAATGTACATGTATTCATATTATCAATGATAAAATTAAGTGGCGTTCAAAATGATAATATGAAATATGAGGATACACATTTGGAATAGCATTTTACATGACATGTGTGAGCTCAGCTCTCTCTCTCTCTCTCTCTCTCTCTCTCTCTCTCTCTCTCTCTCTCTCTCTCTCTCTCTCTCTCTCTCTCTCTTCTTTCATACACAACCATCCACACATCCTCCACCCACCACCCACCAACAATCACCCAAACCCCAACCACATATCCCTCAACCACACATCACACCACCCACACACACATCCCCCATCACCCCTAATCCCACACCCACCCACACACCTACTTCTCACCAATTCACACAGCTCCCACCCATACACACATCACAACCCACACACACACATCTCCCTACCCACACACACCTCCCCCACTCACTTCCATAACACACTTCTCCCTCACACACCAACAAAAACATCTCCCCACCAACCCACACATCAACCATACACCCTCACACATCTCCCACCCACACACACCCTACCCACTCATATCCCCCATCCAACAACATATCCCCCACCCACAGACACATATCCCCCACCCACACACATCCCCAACCAATATGCACATTGCCACACCCATTACAACCCCTGCACACAACCCGTCACACCAACCCACACACACATCCCCACCCACCCATACTCACACATCCCACTAACTACGAACGCCCACACACCACCATCCAGCCAAGCATTCACTTCTACTCACACATTCAAACCCACACAGATCCCCCACACACACATCCATCACCAACACACACACACATATCCACCCACCAACATATTCCCCCACAAATCCACACATCCCCCACACACAACACGCACCCACACATCTTTCCACCAACCCACATATCCCCCTCCCACACACATCTCCCCACCCACACATCCACAGCCATACACACATCCCCAACCATACACGCATCCCCCACCCACACCCCTCACAGACACATATCTCCCCACCCACAAATATCTCCCTGTCGGCACACACATCCCCCACCCACACACACACCCCAACCCACACATACATCTCCCCCACAATACCCCCACCACTCATATACCCCCACCCACACATCCCCTACACATATCCCCACACACATTAACACACACACACACACATCCTCACATCTAGACACATATATGATGCCTCACATAATCACTGAAACTAATATGAACAAACTCCCACACTTTGCACACTCGTATATACTGACGATTATTGGGAGCATTCTCATAAAAATGTAAAAAAAAAATGAGAAAATAATTATACATATACATTCCGTAACGTAAATAATAGTGATGCTCACACACACAGAGACAGGCGCGCGCGCGCACACACACACGCACACAAAGATTAACTCTCACCCTCTCTCTCTCTCTCATTCACACTTACTAATACTCCCACACACTCTACAGTAATGTACATGTGTTAATATTATAAATGATTAAATCAAGTGGCATTCAAAATAATGAGAAAGGTGAGAATACACAAAAAATATGGAATAGCATGTTATACGACATGCATGCCCTCAACTATCTCTCTCTTCTCTCTCTCTCTCTCTCTCTCTCTCTCTCTCTCTCTCTCTCTCTCTCTCTCTCTCTCTCTCTCTCTCACACACACACACACACATGCGCACTTGCATAAACATACACTAACACATCAACTTTACCCCTGTCTCTCTCTCTCTCTCTCTCTCTCTCTCTCTCTCTTTCTCTCTCTCCATCCCTCTCTGTCGCCAACTTTCTCTCTCTCTCTCTCTCTCTCTCTCTCTCTCTCACACACACACACACAGAGAAACATACTCGCATTCTGTCACTCAATGTTTCATTCACTCATTCTCACCCTTGGGCACTCACTCACTCTCTCTCTCTTACTCTCTCTCTCTCTCTCTCACACACACACACACACTCTCTATCCCTCATTGACTCTCTCTCTCTCTCTCACACACACATACACACCATCTCTCTCTCTCACTCATCCACCCCTCACTCACTCATTCACTCACACATTCACTCTCTCACAATCCCTTATACACACACTCACTCACTCTCTCAGACATACACATACGCATGAACACACACACACACACACACACACACACACACACACACTCCTTCAATCACTCTCACACATTCACGCACGTATGCATGTGTGGATACACACACATTCCCTCACCTTTTCTCGCTCACTCACTCTCTCCCACACACACGCATGAACACGAGCACACACAAATTCTCTCTGTCACTTTCTCTCGCACTCTCTCTCTCTTTCTCTCTCTCTCTCTCTCTCTCTCTCTCTCTCTCTCTCTCTCTCTCTGTCTGTCTGTCTTTCGCACACACACACACACACACACACACACACACATACACACACACACACACACATGGTGAACAATTATACCAGTTGGTGAATTATGGTGGCATATAGTCGGTGTGGATGAAGTATTGAAAGAGTTTTCGGTTAAATGTGTAGGGACTCATTGGAGTTTTCAGATCTGGAGGAAGGTCATTCCATAAGTGAGCATCAGTATAGGCGAAACATGTTTAGTATAATTCCATTCTGTTCATGTTTGAGTAAAACAACAGACACCACGAGACAGGGGAATGCCATAATTATTCCAATTGGAAAATCAAAAGCAGCAAAAGAGATTGCACACAATACAGAGGCATTTCACTGTTGAGTCATACTGGGAAAGTATTTTGCATAATTCTTGAGAAAAGATTACGAACTACTATAGAATCCCAGCTAAGCGAAACACAACTTGGATTTAGGGGGAAAAAAAGGATGACCAGATGCCGTTTTCGCTCTTATACAACTTATAGAAAAATCAATCAAATTCAATGAAATACTTTGCTTAGCCTTTGTCGACCAAGAAAAGGCATTTGATAGAGTAGATAGAAACAAGCTGTGGGAAATCCTTAAACAATATGGAGTGAGTACACATCTACCAAACCTATGTAGAAGCTTATACAACAACAGTGAATGCACAATGAGAGCAACATGAGGACATTCAGAACTCTTCACCATAAGATCTGGAGTACAACAAGGTTGTGTCCTGTCCCCTCTCTTGTTCATAACATATATAGACAACATATGTGAAGAAACCAGCCAAACCGAGACCGCAAGAATACCACATGACTAGAACACAGAAGAAGAACCATCTGCAAATGTAACCATTAGAGAACTCCTGTTTGCGGAAGACCAAGCACTAATAGCAAAATCAGAAGCTGAATTACAAGACCACATGAATAGTCTAAACGAAATTAGCTTAATCAAAATTGAGGTAATGACTATAACTAAAGAAGGAAAAGCAACAACAATTCACCTAAACGAACATCCATTGAAACAAGTAAAGAGTTTCAAGTACCTATACATGGCACCTTGCCGTCTTGACAGACGATAGTTTGTGCTCTAAAAAGGTATAATAACTTTTAACTATGGCGGTAGCGAGTGTGACTGATAAGGCCAATTTACGCTGTAAATGTCCGTTCACAGTGGGTGCATGTGAACACGTGGTCATTTCCACCATCATGCACCATCTTACGTCTCAAACGCTTGGTGTGTGACATTTCTGCAATAATTTTCTCCTTTGACTTTATTCCATTTCTGATATTTGCCCTCCATGCAACACGTTCAGCGGCGACTTGCTCCCAATGTGCATTATCAATGCCTGTATCAATCATGTCCCGCTTACACACATCTTTGTATCGTAGTAGAGGCCGACCCTGAGATCTCTTACCCATCTGTAATTCACCAAAAAAGATATCCTTTGGTATTCTACCATCATCCATCCTCCTAAGATGTCCTATCCATCTAAGTCTACGAAGACTGAGCATGGAATAAACTGTCACACAACCTGATCTTTCCAATACTTCAGTATTTGTGATTTTGTCTTGCCACTTAATACCAAGAATTCTTCGCAGACACCGCATATGAAAGCTGTTTAAATTGTTCTCTTGGTGTGAGTAAGTTGTCCAGGTTTCACTGCCATAGAGAAGAGTACTAAGGACACAGGCTTGATAGACAAGGACTTTTGTTTTGGCAGTAAGCTTCCTGTTCTCCCAGACTCTTTTTCTTAACCTAAACATTGTTGTTGCTGTCTTACCAATCCGGATGTTGATTTCCTGATCTAGGGATAATTTGCTATTTACCACTGATCCTAGATATGTAAAATGGTCTACTATCTCTAGTTCGGCGTCGTCAATAAAGATTGATGGTACCCCATGTGCACCTTGTGACATAATCTGTGTCTTCTTTTTGCTAATTGTTAAACCAAATTCAGAACAAGCATTGGAGAATGCAGATAGTAGACATTGCAATTCTTCCTCAGAGTGGGTCGTAACTGCAGCATCATCTGCAAAAAGCAACTCTCTGATCAGTACTCTCCTAATTTTGGTCTTAGCCTTCAATCTCTGAGCATTGTAGAGGCCGCCATCTGAGCGTGAGTGAATGTATATACCACCATCCTGATCACGAAATGCATATTTCAGTAGAAGTGAAAAGTATATTCCAAAGAGGGTGGGAGCTAGTACACAACCTTGCTTAACTCCACTCTTGATTTCAAATTCTTCAGAAGTTGCACCATCAAACTTGATTGTACCCTTCATGCCTGTGTGGAACGATTCCACAATGGACAGAAGAGTTGGTGGGCAGCCAATCTTCTTTAGTGCCTTGAACAGACCCTCACGACTGACCAAATCAAATGCCTTTGTGAGGTCGATGAAGGCAATAAATAGTGATTGATTCTGTTCACGGCATTTTTCTTGCATTTGTCGCAATGAGAATATCATATCAGTGGTAGACCGGTTCTTTCGAAAGCCACACTGTGATTCGGGGTAGACTTGATCTCCTAGGACTTGAAGTCTGCGCAGAACAATTCTGGCAAATACTTTTCCAACAATACACAGAAGTGAGATACCCCTATAGTTGTTGCAGTCGCTCCGATCGCCCTTGTTCTTGTACAGTGTTATGATGCTTGAATCTTTGAAATCCTGTGGGACTTGTCCTTCACGCCAGCATAGCTCTATTAGCTGGTGGATCTGTATAGTGAGTGTGTCTTGCCCACTCCTGATAACCTCTATTGGAATCCCATCCTTACCTGGAGCCTTGCCAGATGCAAGTTCATTTATAGCACACTTAACTTCTGTTATGGTGGGAAGTGTGTCCAGGTGGTCAAGAGTTGGTAGAGCCTCTATGGCGTTAAGGGCATCATCCGCTAGTTTGGTCTCACTTGAGTAAAGCTCTAAATAGTGCTCTACCCATCTGTCCATCTGCTGTTTCTTATCAGTGATTATTTCTCCAGTCAAGGTTTTCAATGGTGCACTTCTTTTGATCACAGGACCACAGGCTTTCTTTATTCCTTCATACATGCTTCTTATGTCTCCCTTATCACTTGCGATTTGAATGGACTCACATAACTTGATCCAATAATCATTTGCACACTGCCTGGCAGCCTTTTGCACATCCTTCCTAGCTTGCCTTAGCTCACTCAGAGGGACGCAGAGGTGTTTCCAAAGCACCAGGGCCGGGTTATATACTGGCCAAGACCTATTGACGCGTCCTCGTCGAGCGTCCTGGGCAACAGGTCCCTTCGGGGCCCTGGCTGAAGTCAATAGGATCGCCGATTCCTCCGAAGTCGGAGAGTGTCTGCCTGTATGGCGAGGAACCACCAGTCTGCACACCAATAAGCCAGACATGGGACAACGGATACTCACGCAAACTTCAGGTCCTGTATGACATCACACTGATGTTGGACAACAGGATGCCTTCATCCGACATACAGGACTTTGCGTTGGAGCTCAAGCCAACGAACACAAGCAAGCAAGCAAGCAAGCTCACTCAGAGTGTTACGCGTTGGTCTTTCCTTGTTTCTTAAGAGAGCTTTCTTCTTCTTATCAATCAAGGGCTGCAGATTCTCGCTGTTGGCCGCAAACCAGTCCTGCCTCTTATGATCCACAGTGCCGTAAAGCCCTACGGCAGTTTTTTTAAAGAGTTTCCTTAATTTGACCCCACTTATCATTTACTGTACAATTTTTTGGTGTATCAGTGAAAGCGTCTTTAAGTTGCTGTTGAAACTGAAAGCACTTTTCAGGATCATGAGTGTTAATAATATTAATCCTGGGGCTAGATTTGTGTTTAGCTGTGTAGATTCTCTTTGGTCTCAGTCTAACTCTTGCAACAACCAAAGAATGATCTGTATCACAGTCAGCACTGTGGTAACTACGAGTCAATGATATATGGTTCAGATGTTGTCTCCGTGTGATGATGAAGTCCAGCTGGTGCCAATGGCCGGATCTTGGATGTTTCCATGTGACCTTATGCATCTCTTTTGTTTTAAAAAAAAGAGTTTGTAATACATAGGTCATTACTGGTGCAATGCTCCAGCAGCCTTTGCCCATTTTCATTCATGCGACCGATGTTGTATTTTCCAAGGGACACTGGCCATGAACTCGAGTCCTTGCCCACACGAGCATTGAAATCACCGAGCATATAAATGTAGTCAGATTTTGGAACTGCCTTGATCACGGAGTCTAACCCCTCATAGAACAAATCCTTCACATCATCAGAGGAATCGAGTGTCGGTGCATATGCAGTAATAATGGTGGCAAACCCACAAGAGGTTGCCAAGCGCAGGGATAATAGTCTTTCATTTCCTCCTGCTGGAATTTCAATCATTCCCAGTAGCGAATTCTTCACTGCAAAGCCCACACCGTGTTGCCTTTTTTCTGCCTGCCCTCTACCCTTCCAGAAAAAAGTGTAGTTGTTTTCCCTGAGTGACCCTTCCTCAGCGAGGCGAGTCTCCTGCAGGCCAGCAATATCAATGTTAAGACGATTGAGTTCGGCATCAATCACAGCCGTTTTTCTCACATCGTCAATATTGGTCAAGTCAGTGGAAAATCCTGGACACATGGTTCTCACGTTCCAGGTTGCAAGCCGTAGCTTGAGGTTTCTATTTTTATTTTTGTTTGTACCTGGTGCATTGGTTTTACAGCCTGCGATTCAGCACCCATTGAAGCAGGCAGGCTGTGGCGGATCAGCACCCAATTGGCTGGGGGCTGCCCAGCTTGAGGCGGGCGGTAGCTGATCAGTGACACCTATAGGTGTCTCCCACCGTCAGAGGCAACGCGTGGCGCCCCATGTCTACGCCAACTGACAAGGACTTATAACCCGTAACAGTTGCCTCTCGCTTTGATTCCGAGACCAGTTAAGACCAGTGATGGAGTTGTTGCCTCTCCATAGCACAAAGCCTGGGCTAAAATATAGAGATCATGTGTTGCCCATGCAGCATGATCCCTCTCTCGGCCTGCCTAGTTCACTCCAGAGGAAAGGTAACACCCCTACATCTGGAACAAGACAAGCTGCAGAAGCTGCCGGATCAGCAAAGCAATGCTCTAACTGTCCGCCTGTCGGAGCTTCGATCCTAGACCAGTCGCCAACCAAGGCTTAGGGCCTGGTCTGTCCTGCCATGACAATTTTGTCTTTAGCTTGCATTTCCTCGCACCAGGGTAAGGCTTGTACCCTCCCAATTGCGCTCTTCCGCCCGAAGCCGTTGGCACAATGTGGGGTGTCGGGTTTGGTAAGCGCCGCCCAACGTTCGGCGCTAACAGAAACCAGGTAGTACCGTCTACTGTTATACGGTAGCTCAGTCATATCTGACTAAGACCTGACTTCATTCAGGACTTAGGAAGTATAATAAGTATATTCAAGTACCTAGGAAGTATAATATCATCAAATGGCAGATCAGAAGACGAGATCGAAAATAGGTAGAATAAGTCAAACCAACTCATTGGACAAATGGCACCAATACTAAAGAACAAACATGTATCAATAACTACTAATAAAGCACTTTACAACACAATCTTCCTACCAATTCTAAGCTACCAATGCCAGACCTGGACAATAACAGAAAAAGAGAAAAGCAAAATTACAACAACAGAAATAAGATTCCTGAGATGAATACTCAACGTATCAAGAAAAGATAAGATCAGAAATTAAGAAATCAGGACTAAAGTGGGGGTTAAAGCAGCACTAGATTTTATTAGAAAGCAGCAAGTCAACTGGTTTGGCCATGCAAGCAGGTTACCATTCAACAGCATACCACAAGAAGCAATGATGTACATACCAGATGGAAACAGAGGAAGAAGCTGACCACGTAAACGTTGGACGGAGGGAATAGCAGAGTCCATGGGAATGTCGATATATGAAGCCCATAATAGGGCACTCTCACGATGTTTATGCTTTACCTGGACACCGCAAGGTACAAGAGGAATATGATGAGATGGGATGCTGTTCATTACAATGGATTGAATCAACGGTAGATGATCCTCTGGGGTATTTTGAGATATAAATTTATTCAATAATTTGGCTTTGTTAAAAAGGAAGCGCTTTCGGAGTGGTAGAAGCCTTAGATGACTTTATAAATTACTAGCTGACCCGGCCCGGCTTCGCCCAGTCCCTGGTGGGGAGCATCTCATTTCATTTAATTCATATAAGTAGTCATATAAGTTCTCGTTCCCGTTACCGACTATCTATCTGTCTGTCTGTCTGTCTATATGTCTGTCTGTCTGTCTGTCTGTCTGTCTGTCTGTCTGTCTGTCTGTCTGTCTGACTGTCTGATCCGGCCCAGCTTCGCCCAGACCCTGATGGCGAGCATCTCATTTAATTCATATAAGTAGTCATATAAGTTCCCGTTCCCGACTGTCTGTCTGCCTGTCTGTCTGTCTGCCTGTCTGTCTGTCTGTCTGTCTGTCTGTCCCTCCCTCTCTGTCTGTCTGTCTGTCTGTCTGCCTGTCTGTCTAATCATTTATTGGTTGCAGTTAGAACAACCTTAGATAAACGAAGACCAACTTACAAAAAGTATTAGAAAGAGCACTTGAAAGATCTTTACATCTTCCCCAACAATTAACTTGGGTAAATCGAGCGGCGGCAGCAGCATCAGCAGAAGAAGGAAAAGGAGGAGTAGACAACTGCAGCGAAAAGGTGGGTCTGTCTATCTATCTGACCCGGCGTGGCTTCGCCCAGCTCCTGGCGGGTAGCGTCTCATTAAATTCATACAACAAAAAAAGTAACTGAAAAGAATGTCCTTCCACACACCATCCATTATTTTTAATGAAAACTCTTTCTAATCACCTGCACGACTACAGTAACTTCTTAAGCAAAAAAAGATGAGTTACAATGTTATGCATTGTGCATTATTTTTATGAAAACTTTGAAAATGCCTTACAGATTGTATCATTATTTATTATAGCTCATATGCCGGTACATAACTATGGACAAAGAGTTTATAAATCTTTGAAAACGATGCCACAATATGACTATAAGTTATACAGAAAAGTTATGCCCCTTGAAATAACTTTTACAGAGTTAGGTCCCCTGAGATATATAAAATTATAATGAAAAATGAAAAATGAAATAATACTGAGTAAGCAGGCAATTTCACACCAACAAAATATCACAGTTGGCAGCGCTGGAATGAAAGGAAGGCGTGTAGAAAATTTCATCTCAATCGGATGGGCCGTTCGCGAACGCATAAAGGACATACATACATACATACAGACATACAGACAGACGGAGATCCTAATTTATATATAAGATTACTTTCAACGCGCTTTATGTCAGAAACTAGTCGTATAGCGCGGTTTTGTAGAGAACATAGTCGTTTCACATTAGATTTAGGGCAACCATCCCAGACTGTGGAACAACAACCGTGATGTGACTGGATATAGGATGTATAGAATATTTTTCGTGTGCTTTCGTCCAGGAAGTTGGTAAACTTTTCGTGCTCCAGTTTAAATGTCTGTCAATGAAAAGTCCTAGTGTTTTATGTTTATTTATCACTGACGTTCATTTGAAACCCGTTCCAATGGCTTTATTACAAAAGCATGAAAGAAACATTAACATGTGTGGTAGAAATAAAGAAAGCATTCATTTTGAATGAATTATGCACCACGGGTTGGTCAGAATAGGTCGCCGTAGGCATTCATGCAAGCATCCCATTGCTTAGGTAGGTAGCGAATGCCATCCCCGAAAAAGGATTGTGGTTGCTCACTGTACAAAGTGATTATCGCGTTCATTAAATCTGCATCTGTGTGAAATCTTTGCCCCTTGAGAGCTTTTTTAGAGGTTCGAACAAATGAAAATCACATGGTGACAAATCAGGACTATAGGCTGGATGTTGCAGAATTTCCCACTTCTTCCTTGCTAATGCTTCCTGTACAATCTTTGCGAGATGCGGACGAACATTATCGTGCAACAAAATCACACCGCGAGAAAGCATGCCGGGTCGTTTATTCTTGATGGATTTTTGCAGCTTGTCTAGTAGTGGTAAAAAAAAATTCCCTCAGCATAATCTTACCAGCGGAAACCTGTAACTTGAATTTGTTGGCTTTTGGTGATCCAGCATGTTTCCATTGCATGCTCTCTCATTTGCTGCTCGGCTGAACGTGATGACACCATGATTCATCGCCTGCCACTATGGGGAAGAGAAATGCATCACTGTCATAATCTCCCCACCAGTTCTACCGCGTCTTCATCGACGACGCCTGGCAATTACGGCCAGGTCCGCATGTGAGCGACACTAACCACGCTGTGACAGGAATGGTCAGTCGGTGCAGGCGTGGGACATGAAGTCCACGCAGGGACACAACCCCGACTAGCGAGGACTCACAGCGGTTAGGAGGCAGACGGCTCCGGGCGGTTGTACAGGACAGACAGATTGAATGGTGCTCGTATGACTTGTGTGTATGAACGCTAATAGAGAGAACGCCTGTGTGAGTATACGCGACTGTGCGCCTGGTATGTAGGATTGGGAGTTGTATACATTGCATATATATATATATATATATATATATATATATATATATATATATATATATATATATATATATATATATATATATATATATATATATATATATATATAATATATATATATATATATATATAATATTGTATTATGGCATCGCTATTGTAATTGCGCGATGCATGTAATGATTGTGGCGAGTGAGAAGTGCGAATAAAGTGTTTGGAATTGTATTCGCAGTGCGTCACGTAAAGTCATTCTGTGACAGTGTTTGTATCACATCTGTTAGTTGTTACGAGCCTGTGTTATTGCTGAATGCAAGATTCTGACAGGTGTGAACGTGGGTGCTCCGTCCAGCTTGAACCAGTTATGAAATAGGTGCGAATGTAAGTGCATCGTCCATCTTTGAATTAGTTGTAAAATGATGATGAGGAGGAGGAGGAGGAGGAGGAGGAGGATGATGATGATGATGATGATGATGATGATGATGATGATGATGATGATGATGATGATGATGATGATGATGATGATGATGATGATGATGATGATGATGATGATGATGATGATGATGATGATGATGATGATGATGATGATGATGATAAATAAGGTAAATGTATAGTACAGACACGGTGAAGAGGGAAATATACTCGCCTTGAAACTTTTGATTAGAAAGAATTCACCTGAATACTATACCAGAATTGATGTCTTCATGAACTTGTATTGCTTATAAGTAAATACTAATTGCAATGGCGAATGATTTTTAAAATCCCTTAATGTATGAGACCTTCTTCCTTTGATGGAAAAAGATGAAGAGAAGATAACTAGGTACAGAAGAGGATGGGAAACATAGTTGTCAATTCCAATTCATTTAAGGTATTACTTAACCTGTAAAGTGACCTGAAGGACATGCATTGAAGAAGATGAAACTGCACCTCTCCTAGTCTAAACCGTGAACACCTTGCAATGGAAGATTGGACGGAGAACAATCAGTTATGTTGTGAATAACTATGTTAGAGCAACAAGACTCTTTACCCGCCACTGTTTATTTTCCTAGGATCACAATTCTTTTATGTGTTTTCTTTATTGATTTTCTTTGTTGTTTTCTTGAAAGTTTACAAAATTTCATTTCTAATGTCATATTGATGATATCATTAGATGTATGTTGATTGCTGAAATTTCAGGTAGTGTCTATAACCATATAGATCCAGACCTGACTTGGGTGATAGAAGCTACTTGCTAAATGCTCTGTGAGAGAGTGGGGCAGAACCTATCCACCTGCAAAAGTTCCATTTTCCTTATAGGAGAGGTAACATTTATGTATTATAATGTACCAGCAAAATTGAAAAAAAAAATATTGAGCCAACTAAATTATTCCACAAACCTGGGGGGAAAAAACAACACACTGAAGCTTAATAGATCACAGTGACTGTTTGGAGCAGGAATCCATAACCCACCAGTCAATACAAGAGAGTGCAGAACCATTTTCTGTTTCAGATTAACTACCACAAAGGATCTGAAGGGAAATTGCCTGTGGTATTGGACACAAATAGGGAAGGGAGATTCACTGATATAAATATTAAGTGTAACAATTTTGATGTAAATGAACTCTGTATTTGATGTATTTGACTGGAGTGCTTTTTTCAAAAACATTATTGGTCATTGCTAAAGGTAAAGTTAATACATGCTTTAAAAAAGAAAGAGGTCATTTCCTCTCGTGAGTGTACTTTTTTTTTTACTTGTCATAGTCAGTTTAATCAAAACAACCTTAGATAAAATTAGGTTAACTGGGAGAGGAGAGGCAAGGAACCACCAAAAAGGTGGAAAACTTGTAAATGTGTTCCTAGAGGTATTCCTTGGCTCTCTGAGACTCTATTTGTGGACTCAAGCAACTGAGCCATTAAAGGTTAACATAATTAAACGGACAGGATCACATTGGGAAAGAGGAAATAGCATTCTTTCTCTCGAAATTATTCGAACACTATCTCAATACGGATTACCTTCCCCCTTAATAATAGAGATAATAATAATAATAACAAAACCCTAGTATAACAGCCAGTTCCCTTTTGGTAGGCCAGTATATTCCACATGGCTAATAAAAAGTGTCAGACCATTATCTAATATTACTGTGCCGTGTAGTTTTGATGTTCGCATTTTGCCCATGCCTTTATAATGCATATCTTTTATATTGTTGCTGTTCTCTGTTAGCCTTGAATGATGTGTGAATGAAATAATGTATGAAAGAGAGTGATAGAAGGGCAGAATGTTAGACGGGCCTGCGTGCCCAATTCTTAACCCTTTGAAAATAAACTTTGTTCGTTCGTTCGTTCGTTCTTTGGGGTTGAGCCATCAATCCAGACATCCGACAGAGAGCAAAAGCGGCAAGTGTGATACTCACCTCATCAGCCATGGAAGGCTGGTTGTTACAGTCGCTCCGATCTCCCTTGTTCTTGTACAGCGTTATGATGTTTGAATCTTTGAAATCCTGTGGGGCTTGTCCTTCTCGCCAGCATAGCTCTATTAGCTGGTGGATCTGTAGAGCGAGTGTGTCTTGCCCACTCCTGATTACCTCTATTGGAATCCCATCCTTACCTGGAGCCTTGCCAGATGCAAGCTCATTTATAGCACACTAGACTTCTGTTATAGTGGGAAGTGTGTCCAGGTGGTCAAGAGTTGGCAGGGCCTCTATGGCGTAGAGGGCATCATCCGCTAGTTTGGTCTCACTTGAGTAAAGCTCCAAATAGTGCTCGACCCATCTATCCATCTGTTGTTTCTTATCAGTGATGATTTCTCCAGTCAAGGTTTTCAGCGGTGCACTTCTTTTGTTCATTGGACCACAGGCTTTCTTTATCCCTTCATACATGCTTCTGATGTTTCCCTTATCACTTGCGATTTGAATGGACTCACATAACTTGATCTAATAGTCATTCGCACACTATCTGGCAGCCTTTTGTACATCCTTCTTCAGAGTGTTACGCGTTGATCTTTCCTTGTTTCTTAAGAGATCTATCTTCTTTTTATCAATCAAGGGCTGCAATATCTGGCTGTTTGCCGCAAACCAGTCCTGCCTCTTATGATCCACAGTGCAGTAAACCCCTACCGCTGTTTTATAAATAATTTCCATAAGTTTACTCCATTTATCATTTACTATACAATTTTCTGATGTATCATTGAAAGCGTCTTCAAGTTGCTGTTGAAATTCAAAGCACTTTCCAGGATCGTGAGTGTTAGTAATATTAATCCTGTGGCTAGATTTGTGTTTAGCTGTGTAGATTCTCTTTGGTCTCAGTTTAACCCTTGCAACAACCAAAGAATGATCTGTATCACAGTCAGCACTGTGGTAACTTCGAGTTAATGATGTATGGTTCAGATGATGTCTCCGTGTGATAATGAAGTCCAGCTGATGCCAATGGCTGGATCTTGGATGTTTCCATGTGACCTTATGCATCTCTTTTGTTTTAAAAAAGGAGTTTGTAACACATAGGTCATTTGTAGTGCAATGCTCCAGCATCCTTTGCCATTATCATTCATGCGACCGATGTTGTATTTTCCAAGGCACACTGGCCATGAACTCGAGTCCTTGCCTTCCCCCCCCCCCCCCCCCCCCCCCCGAGCATTGAAATCACCGAGCATATAAATGTAGTCGGATTTTTGAACTGCCTTGATCGCAGAGTCTGGCTGCTCGTAGAACGTATCCTTCACATCATCAGAGGAAGCGAGTGTCGGTGCATATGCAGTAAGAATGGTGGCAAATCCACAAGAGGTTGCCAAGCGCAGTGATAATAATCTTTCATTACCTCCAGCTGGGATATCAATCATTCCCAGTAGCGAATTCTTCACTGCAAAGCCCACACCATGTTGCCTTTTTTCTGCCTGCCCTCTTCCCTTCCAAAAAAAAGGTGTAATTGTTTTCCCTGAGTGACCCTTCCTCAGCGAGGTGAGTCTCCTGCAGGCCAACAATATCAATGTTAAGACGATTGAGTTCAGCATCAATCACAGCCGTTTTTCTCACATCGTCAATATTTGTCAAGTCAGTGGAAAATCCTGGACACATGGTTCTCACGTTCCAGGTTGCAAGCCGTAGTTTAAGGTTTCTATTCTATTGGTTTTACAGCCTGCGATGCAGATTTTGTCCTAGCCCCAAGCACCCATTGAAGCAGGCAGGCTGTGGCGGATCAGCACCCAATTGACTGGGGGCTGCCCAGCTTGAGGCGGGCGGTAGCTGATCAGTGACACCTGTAGGTGTCTCCCACCGTCAGAGGCAACGCGTGGCGCACCATGTCTACGCCAACTGACAAGGACTTATAACCCGTAACAGTTGCCCCTCGCTTTGATTCCGAGACCGGTTAAGACCAGGGATGGAGTTATTGCCTGTCCATAGCACAACGCCTGGGATAAATGGCTAAAATAAAGACACCATGTGTTGCTCATGCATCATGATCCCTCTCTCGGCCTGCCTAGTTCACTCCAGAGGAAAGTTGACACCTATAATCTGGACCAAGACAAACTGCAGAAGCTGCCGGATCAGCAAAGCAATGCTCTAACTGTCCGCCTGTCGGAGCTTCGATCCTAGACCAGCTGCCAACCAAGGCTTAGGGCCTGGTCTGCCCTGCCATGACTTATTTTGTCTTTGGGTTGCATTTCCTCGCACCAGGATAAGGCTAGTACCCTCCCAATTGCGCTCTTCCGCCCGAAGCCGTTGCCACAATGTGGGGTGTCGGGTTTGGTAAGCGCCGCCCAACATTCGGCGCTGACAGAAAGCAGGTAGTACCGTCTACTGCCATACGGTAACTCAGTCATATCTGACTAAGACCTGACTGACGAAGATGGTGCAAAATGGTAGAAATGACCATATTTTCACATGCACCTACTGTGGGCAAACATTTGCAGCAAGAATTGGCCTTACCAGCCACACTCGCCACCGCCATGGATGGTAGTTATTAAGCCTTTTTGAAGCACAATGTACCAATCTATCGTCTGTCAAGACGGAAAGGTGCCAATGACTATATATATATATATATATATATATATATATATATATATATATATATATATATATATATATATATATATATATATATATATATAATATATATATATATATATATGCATACATTAATTTGGCAATGTAATGTTGTATTGTTATCATTATATGTATATGTCCTTATTTTATGACAGGAAATTGTAATTTTGAATGCAATTTACTAGATCCAAGTTTGTGTTTATTAAATCATAAAAACTGAGGTCATGTCATGTATTGATTGTATTTTTACTTGTCATTGTCAAATTGATTTAAACAACTCTTAGACAGAATTAATTAGTTGGTAGAGGAGGGGGAAGGAACCACTTAAAGGATATTTTGGGTATAAAAGGGAATAAAACTTTTTCAGTATTTCCTGGAGGTATTCCTTGGTTCTCTAAAACTCTATTTCTGGTCTCAACCAATTGAGTCAGTTCAGCTAAATTAATTAAACGAGCAGGATCACATTGGGAAAAAGGACTTTATATCATTTCTCTCTTTGGGGTTGAGCCATCAATCTCTACGTATCCGACATCCTTGTTAACCTTTTCATCTTGACCATGCACTCGATCTCTTGTTTGATGTTGTGCTGGATCTCTTTCATGTTGGCCATCAGTTTCTCATTGTCGCTGGTTGGTGCTGGCGTTAGTAGTGCCTTGACTTGCTTCTTCAGGTCGTCTATCTGGTTCTGCATTTGATCTCTTTCAGCTTGCGAGATGCACGTGGCTGTCTCGCATCTCCGCATTGCTTCTTTGTAGGGCGTCTTTATTTTGTGGTGATGGAGAGCTTTAACACGCCTCTGTGTCTTTGGAGGTACGGACAGCCCAGGTATCTTGCTCCATGCCTGCCCAGGCAGTTGGCGCACTTTCTTTTGTTATTGGGTGCTCGGAAGTCCTTGTCCAGCTTGGCCAGCGGACATTCCTTGAAGGCATGGTGATCGGCGCAGTACCGGCAGATTTCTGTCTTACTGCGACATGCTGTCCTGTTGTGGCCGGCCCTCTGGCATCTGGAACATTGGGTGATTCGTGGTATGAATCCTTCGGGCTGCTGTGTTTTCTGGTTCATCGATACCTGGCGTGGTATCTCGCTGCCCTCAGTCGTCACCACGGCTAGCGTTGTAGGGATCTTTGGATACGTCAGGATTCGCTCCGCCTTCACGATTCTGATGTGTAGATTATCTTCTCGCAGCTGCTTCAAGATTTCTTCGTCTGACGGCTCTACTCGAATCCGCTTGACAACCCATCTGACTGTTTTTGAGTCGGTGTATCCGACTCTGGTGTCTTTCTCCTCCCTCTTCTTCTCAGCGGTCTTGGCTCTTGTCTGTGGTGGGCTGTCGACGGTCTCCCTCGTGGTGGCTTCAGTAGTAACTGTAATTTCAGGTTCTTTGTTACAGCTCGCACGTAGATACTCTCCGCTCGTCTTCTTGTCGGCTCCCACGCTGCAAATCTTGGTTGCCACGTGTCTTTTGGGTTTCTTGCGACGTGTCTTTTGGTTTTCTTGCCACGTGTCATTTTCCCCCGTGTCAGGCTTCTTGACTTGTTCAGGTGACTTGTCTTGATAGCGCTCGCAAATGCGAATGAACCAACGTACAAACAAGAACATGTATGTCAGGTTTGTTAGAAATAAATAAATTTCACTGTCCATCTTGCTGTCGACTGTCCACAATTCAGTCTGGTCTAACCACACTGAGACTTGCAAAGAAAGTCATCTAAAGTTATACCCGTCCGAGCGAACTTGTTATGAACTAACGATAATCATCATTTCCTTCCACATTTGCTGTCAAGCGTCGTGGGGAGGAATAATTCGCGTTCCAACGCCCTATAGGTGGCACTGGATAGTCATTCCGTGTGATTGAAGAATGTCTTTGATGTCGTCAATCCATTTTCTTCTCGGGCGTCCTAACCTCTGGTAGCAGATCGATCTTCTTTGATGCAGCGCCAGTGCTGGTAGTTGATGGTTTTGCATTCTAACGTGATGACCGAACCGTTTAATCTTTTGTCTTTCGATAATGTGGTACAAGGTGTTGATCCCACTGTCTGTTTGATAACATCATTGTTTATTCCGTCTCGGATAGTTGGCAGCTCTCCTCAAGGTTCTCATCTCACAGGTTTTCATTCTGCGTAATGTGATTTGGATATGTCCAAGTTTGACTTGCATAGGTAGTATAGTTTTGGTGTGAATAAGCTATTTATTATCCGTAGTTTTGCGGACACAAGTATATTTGGATATTTCAGGATGGATGATAGTTGATATGTAAGCGTACTTGCCTTTTGACATCTGATTTCAATTTCAATGTCCAATCTGCCATGTTCTGTTATCATACTTTGAAGATATTTGAATTCTTTAACTTGTTTCAGAGATGTACTATATATCAGTATACTTAGTGGACCAGGAGATCTGCTAACTTGCATTACTTCAGTCAGTGTTGGCTGTATTTATACTAATATTGTATCTGCTGCATGTTGAACTCAGATTATTAATATGATTTTGCAATCTACCCTCGTCGCTTTAAAACAGGCACTGATCGTCTGCGTATAAAAGATCATTTATTGCTGGTGAATTTGTCGTTTCATCTGAAGTAAAGAGTTCAAAATTTTCCGAATCTGTTCTGTCAAGGCTTGCTTCTTTGGATATTCTGTCTATGTAGACATTAAATAGGAGAGGAGAGAGTACACATCCATGTCTCACTCCCGTATTAACTGTGAACATATCTGATATACCTTCTTGTGCTGTTATTGCATTGTGGCTTGAGTGGTACATGGCTATGCTGTTATCTAGCAATTGTCCTTGTATCCTGTAGTCTTCAAGGATGTTCTATAACTTGTATCTGTCTACTCTATCAAAACCCTTTTCCTAATCTACAAAAACAATATTCTGTTAGTCACTGTATTTAATGTTTTTTTCCGCATATTTGTCTAAGTGTAAATAGTGCATCAGTGCAGCTTTTGCCTTTCCTAAAACCGAATTGTACTTTACTTAACTGTTGTTCAGCTATGGGTGTAGCTCTTTGTTCCAATAGTTTTGCATACATTTTCCCTATATGGCTCAGGAGTGATATACCTCTGTATGTTTCACACTCTCTCATATTGCCTTTCTTTTTCCAAATTGGTACTATTATTGCCTACTGTCAATCTTCTGGGACTTTTCTTTCTTCCCATGCTATATAAAAAAGTCTTGTCAGCCATTTAACTCCTGTTTTCCCACACTTTGGTAAGGATGACTCTCATGTTCTTTTCAGGACCCATCCCCCACTGGTCCAAGCCTGACACCCAGCTCGTGCCTGTGGCTCCTAGTAGCTGTCAGCATGAGACAGCGGCCACCCACCGGGCAACAGCTGTGACAGGCTGACTAAACCAGGCATGGGTAGCCGATTTGGTGTCAAACCAAGCGGTAAACTAGGGTATGCCTACCCAGCATGTGAAGACAGGATTCGGCAGACTGCACGGAAGAAATCATTCCTGATTCAACGGGCAAGACGGCGTTTACCTGCAAAGCGTTGTGGAACGTAATGAGCACGGCAAGGCACGTAGAGCGCCCTGGTCATCCACTGCACCTGTATTCGTCTCCAGTCGTCTCGACTTGTCTTGCCACTGGACTCAGATGGACTCAGGCGAGAGAGTGAGGTCGACGAATTGCGCAACTCTTCCTCACTTTAATCCAAGTCATCTCGCAAGTCATTCTTCATCCAACGTTTTCCCACAAGCTGAATAGCTTCTGCGGTTATTTCATCTTGACCCGGTGATTTGTGTTTGGGACTTTTCTGTATAACCTATTTGACTTCTGCAGGGATGAAGTTTGGTTCTTGTTGCCCCAAGCTTTTGGTCACAAAAGTGAGGTTTTCTATGCTATGTGTGGGGTTAAGTAGTTCTTCTAGTATTCTACCCACCTTGCTATACTTTGTTGTGGATTAAATAATTGTATACATATTTTGCTATTTATGAACTAATAATACACGTGGATATCTAGTTATTTCAAAACTGTATAGTTTATTATAAGACAAGGTGGCAAGACATACATTTCTTTCAGTACGAGGCAACATTATTGCCGATTCAGTCCTTTGGTAAGTATGATTAAATTGTCTTCATCTCCAAAATAGCAGCCTTTATTATTATTATTTTCACGTACAGTTAAAATAGGATAATATGACCAAAGACTAAATACTATAATTTACGGGACGTCGCAATCAACCACAGCAGTTTTTACTCATTTTGATGTCTTGGCATGTCTACGTTCAGTGGTTTGCTATTGCTGTATGAACGACCGGCACTCATATCATTGTATGAAAATCAGAGCAAGGCGGTCTGCTTCCAAATATCCCGTAGCTGGGTTTTGAATGCGGTATGAGGGATTACAAATAGCATTCGTAATACCTTTGCCACAGAGCCGACAGAGTAAACACAATAGAAAACGGTATAAGTTGTTTATATGCTTATATCTGTCTCTAAGTTTACTTGCACACACAATAAAACACAGTATAAGTTGTGTATATGTTTATATCTGTCTCTAAGTCTACTTGCACACACAATAGTTTGTAATCTGGCGTAGCTCTTTCAGTCCAAGAAGGTCACAACAGCTGTAGAATCAGGACAATAATGACACCAACAGAAGTGTATTGTTTTCACAGTTGCCTGTTGTACCCATCTGATAAATACAAACACAATGTCAGATTTCTGTAGTGTGCTACGACTCAAAGTTACCGTACAATCACACATGCCACGCTGATTGGTCCACTTGATGAATAGAATATGGCGGTGTGTTGCTCAGTGCAGAAAGAGTTCAGTACTACACACAACAAAACATAATTTTTAGAGAACACGTCAACTTACTTTTGTCGAGATAACGCACATTTAATTTGTGCCATATTGGAAAACATATTATCATCATCATGTGCCATGCCGGTAAGTGTGGGCGGTCATGTTTGGTCATCTTGCACGATCACCAGAGTCGTGGATCAGTTCTGTTTTCTTGTCCCGGCCATGCCACGAGGTCAAGCCATCCAGATATTTACTTCTCTGGCTTCCCTGTGTTCTTTCCCCCTCAATCTTGCCAGTTGCCACAAAGTTCTCTAGTTTATTTCTTCTCATAACGTGCCAAAAAATGAGATTGCCTAACGTCTAATTTCTCTAATCAATTTGCGGGTTTCATTTGTCTCATGTAGGACTTGCTCATTGAAAACATATAGTAACTTCTTTTGGTCTGGATACCGTAATTTTCATGTGTGCTATTTTGGAGAACACACAATAACTTGATTGTGTCGAGATGCCGCTAATTTCATTTTGTTATTAATTTTAAGGCCCTGCTATAAAACAAATATTGTCAATTACTTTTCATTCAATGAATTATTCTCAAGCGAGAGTGGCGATATTGGGATAAGACATTAGATCATAACGTCTTCTTTTTATACGCCATATCCCGTGGCGTTGGCGATCATGTCTGTCCACAGCCATCTGTCTCTCGTGTTTTCAAACATTTTTTATACCGATGTTCCTCCATGCCATGATGTCAAACTGTCAAGCATCTTCTCTCTTGCTTCCCTCCTGCTTCTCTTCACCTCCAGCGACCTTCTATATTTCTTTCGCTCTTAAATTAGTTATTTAAGGTGTCCAACACGTACATTTGACCTTCCATTTCTTTCACTCTTATTTAATTGTAATTAATGTGCTCAGCGCTCACATTCGACCTTTAATTTGTTTCACTCTTATTTAATTTTAATTAATGTGCTCAGCGCTCACATACGACCTTCTCTTTGTTTCACTCTTATTTAATTTTAATTAATGTGCTCAGCGCTCACATGCGACCTTCCATTTGTTTCACTCTTATTTAATTTTAATTAATGTGCTCAGCGCTCACATGCGACCTTCCATTTGTTTCACTCTTATTTAATTTTAATTAATGTGCTCAGCGCTCACATGCGACCTTCCATTTGTTTCACTCTTATTTAATTGTAATTAATGTGCTCAGCGCTCACATGCGACCTTCCATTTGTTTCACTCTTATTTAATTGTAATTATGTGCTCAGTGCTCACATGCGACCGTCCATTTGTTTCATTCTTATTTAAGAGAACAATAGGCGTCCCGATCATCGATCCATTGCGGGTTTAGGTCGGTGAGGGGGGGGGGGGGGGGGGGGGGGGGGGGTGTAGAAGGTGTATAACATTCTGGATTTGATGATGAAGCCATCCACTAGTAGATTCAGATCCGATATGTTTGTAGTTAGAGGTGGATGTCACTCTTGGTTTAACAGCAGCAATGTATCGCCATCATTACAGTTTCCTTGCCACTGATCAGCGCGGGATGTAATTTAAGCGCCAGGTCTCGTCTCTCATCTCATCTTGTTCCATGCGGTGTCTTCATTCATTCATTCAGTAGCATGTCCTTTGCAGAACCTCGCTGCCATAACAACCTTCCGGAAAACCTCTCGATCATAAGCAAGATGCCCCGCGTCTGATACACCCATCTGGAGATCATCCGCCACATACTGCACCCATCTTCTCTTTGGCCTTCCTCTTCCTCTCTTCCCAGGCATATATCCTTCCAATATTGGATGGTTGCTATGGTTTCTTGGCAAGTTTTGCAGAAGGTAGTTTGCCATTGCTTTCCTTCTGGGCAGTGACTGTGCTAGTCGGTGGCCATAGCCATTGTCTCTACTGATGAGATCATCTGCCTATCGCCGCAGAGTGCAAGACCATAACCAACAACTATCTGTCGGCTGCTCTCACACTCCATCCACCACCTGCTTCCATGGCTTCACGTAACCCTGATCGGGGGGCTAAACGGGAACTCCACCTTGCCCAAGGGTGTCCCGTAGACTAACGGAGGAAAGGAGGCGTCTTACATCTGCTTTGATAGGGGATACCCCTACCCCGCTGACCATTGTGAAGCGGTATATCTTCAAATATGTTTGGTCTCAGCATTTATTAGATGCTGTAACCAGATTATGCGGTGTCTAGGTAAAGCATAAACAGCGGGAGAGTACCCGTACATCATCTCGTTGTCTTCCTCTTGTACCTTGCGGTTAGTTAGTTAGTTAGTTAGGTTCAGTTCCAACTTCACAACAACGGGTCGTCCCCATCATGCTCCATTCCTGTGCCAGCGAATATCACACAAAACGCTCCCCACTGGCCAATGCGAAAAGTGGAAAAGACAGGAGTCTCGACAAACAACAGCCCGCACAGATACACTGTGCATAATGCCGCCATCAGAATGTCAACACAATAGTCCCCTACGAAACACCGAGTTCATCTCCGATGGAATCGGCAGTCATTTTCCCATCTGGATGTTTCCTAGATGTTCACCCATACAGTCCACACAGTCCACGGAAATACAGTTCATCGTCGATGGTAGTGGCAGTCAACCAGAAGCCCAGCAGCCACGCATTTCTGCATAAGGCAAACACCGGTCAACTCTGGGACATAGCCAGCTGCCATCACTCCGAACAAGCAGTCACGTTCCAAAATAACCTCGAGCAGATTCAGAAGCATTTCACACGAAACCCAGAGCTTACAGTGTCGCGCCACGCACTCACTCAGTAGCAGGGCGACGGAACCATCAAGCCTCCTTAGTCGCCTCTTACGACATGCATGGTAGGCTACAGTGTTGCTATTCTTTGCTTCCCTTTTGGGCCCCGGCAACACACGGGATGTGCCTTGCGGTGTCGAGGTGAAGCATAAACAGCGGGCGAGTGCCCGTTCATCGTCTCTTCTTGTTCCTCTTGTACCTTACGGTGTCGAGGTGAAGCAAAAACAGCGGGAAAGTGCCCATTTATAGGCTTAATATATCGAGATTCCCATGGACTCAGTTATTCCCTCTGTACATCATTTGCATTGTCTGCCTCTTCTTCTCGTCTGTACATCATTGCTTGTTGAGTTATACTATCAGTTGGTAGCCTATTTAAAAGGCCGAACCATTTCACTTGCTGTTTTCTAATTTCTCGTCACTTGCACATAAAATATTTAAGCTGCCCGTTCCTCGTCTGTGTAAGTGTTTGTGTTTGTTCGTTTATTTGTGATGTTTTTGTTTGATCATTCTTCAGCAGAGGAGCTAGTTAAGTTGTAAAATGTATGAATCATCCTTCACGAGTATCAATGTTGTGTTTTTTTTTTTTTAAATACTTCGGTTAGTAATAAAATTATCCGTTTTGTTTTATGCATTTTTAGGCCATTTTAATGTGGGTGACCCTCCCCCCCCCCCTCTCTCTCTCTCTCTCTCTCTCTCTCTCTCTCTCTCTCTCTCTCTCTCTCTCTCTCTCTTTCTCTCTCTCTGTCTGTCTCTCTCTCTACCCACGCTCTCTCTCTCTCTCTGTCTGTCTGTCTCTCTCTCTCCCCACGCTCTCTCTCTTTCTCTTTCTCTCTCTCTCTCTCTCTCTCTCTCGCTCTCACTCTCTCCCCACGCTCTCTCTCTCTTTCTCTTTCTCTCTCTCTCTCCCTTGTTCATGTTTCATACAGAACTAACACAATGATACACAATTTACCGAGCTGTGTCAATATAACCGTACTCCTTCATCGTATGTCTTTTATTTTATCCGCAAGCCTTTACCATCTCAATCAAATGTCTCACATGTTCTGTGAAATCTTGTAGTTCTGTCCACGTCTTTCCCTTATTAACCATTTCATCAACGCATCTAACTGTTTTTATGACCCAGTCTATAGCCTGCGAGTAGAGCAACCGTGACACAAGTCACTCTTGCGAGACTAGGCTCTTAACTGAAACACATCTGTTTGTTTCCTGTCATGAGCATAGCTGCATTTCATGATTTGATTATTTGGTTGTTTCGGGATTTGAAATGTAAAAATTGAGCACAACCCGAAACTCGAGTATAGTGCTTCCATATTGACGTGGATAGGCCTTAGGTTCATACCAGGGTACGATCAGCGATGCCAGTAGTAGGTTGTGCTCAATATTTAAATTTCAAATCCCGAAACAACCAAATAATCAATTTGATTATTGCTCACTGGATTTTCGGACGCCTGGTGATCCTTGCCAGTGAGAAGTCCTGATCGTTCGGGTCAACATCGATTGACGGACGTTAGTCGCGGCGATTGGGCAATCTTGAGCATAGCCTACGATGGGTGACGTTGTGGTATTCTGTTATGATAATTTGGCGTGTCCAGCGTGTGCCGCGTGGTTACACACCCGCTTCACACGCCAGTGATCCGGGGCTTGGTTCCGGATCCGGTCAGGGATATGCACTACTGACGAGCTCAAACTTGAGAGGGAAACTCGAGTATAGTGCTTCCATACTGATGTGGATAGGCCTTAGGTTCATACCAGGGTACGATCAGCGTTGCCAGTAGTGGGTTGTGCTCAATATTTAAATTTCATGATTTGTTGTTTCCGATAATACATCAATAAGTTAGTTAATTAGTTAGTTATATGTTAGTGTAGTGTCCTTGCACTCCGAACATGCCCATAGGTGCTCATATCCTCCACCAAATACAGATCAACGCCTGGTGGTTAATAATGCCAGTTTTATGTTGGTTGACGAGGTTCCCTCATTTTCCCGAGGTGCCTCTCGTGTCTGGCCGTGACAACAAGTCTCTCATTCTAGACAACGATGTTGATTTACTGGCGTCAAAATGCTCATTTACCGATATCTCTAAGATTCAGTGCCAAACAAAAGTAGGTTTGGGCCCCTCAAAAGATGGATCGCGGTAAATGGAAGTAGGGGTGTGTCTCAGTTATAACATCGGCACGATCCATGAGCTGGCCATCTGCAAGAGATGCAGAGCCCGCAAGCTTATCGCTTCCATTAACTCCTGAATGCCCCGGAATACACTAATTTCCAAAGAGATTCCCTATCATCATCATCATCATCATCATCATCATCATCATCATCATTCATCATCATCATCATAATCGTCATCGTCATCATCATCATCATCATCATCATCATCATCATCATCATCATCATCATCATCATCATCATCATCATCATCATCATCACCATCACCATCTTCCACTTTTTTGTGTGTGTGTGAAACGCTTTGGGCATAAATAATTGACACTTCAGCGCCCGATGAGTGGTACTGAATAGAGTCATTCTGTGTGACTGTACAATGTCTTTGAATACCTGTCAATGCTGTTAATATTCTATTTTCGCTGAACCTTCTTATAAGCGACCACATGATTCGTGTCATTAATTCTGGAATGTGAATTAGGCTTACGGTTATTATGACCAGAAATTGAATTAGGCATAAATGTATTATCACAAGAATGTAAATTTGGCTTACACTTATCCTTAGAATGTAAAGTAGGCTTATGGTTGTTATCTTTAGAATGTGAACTAGGATTACAGTTATTATCACCAGAATGTGAAATAAGATTACATTTATTATCACCAGAATGTGAATTGGGTTTACAGTTATTATAACATAATCTTCCTACCAACCCTTTGCTACCAATGCCAAACTTGGACAATGAGAGAAAAAGAGAAAAGAACAATCACAACAGAAATAAGACAAAATTATAGCTGACAACCACACAATAATTTATTCTGGAGGGGATACACATGAAAAAGGTGTAGGAATAATACTTGACGAAGAAACAGCAAAGTCACTTAATGGATACTGGTGTATTTCAGATAGAGTTATTTTGGTCAAAATCAAAGGCAAACCAATAGACATAAACATTATACAAGCATATGCACCAACAACAAGCAGTAGTGATGAAGAAATACAACACTTTTACGACGAAATAGAAACGGTGATGGCTCAAATTTGATCACAGGAAATAAAAATAATACTTGGAGATTTTAATGCAAAAGTAGGAAAGAGGAAAATGGAGGAGGTACTGGGGAATTATGGTTTAGGTACAAGAAATGAAAGAGGGGAAAAGCTAATAGAATGGGCAAATATCAGTGATATGATAATTGGAAATACGTGGTTTAAATACCATAAAAAAACGACTATACACATGGAAAAGTCCTGATAAGAAAATACGCAACCAAATTGACTACATACTAATTAATAAAAGATTTAGAAATGCTCTGATTAATGTAAAAACAATGCCTGGCGCCGACTGTTATAGTGATCATGTACCACTATGTGGACAAATAAAAGTAAGATTAAAGAGAGGGGGAAAATGGTTAGGAACATGAGACTTAATAAAGAAATAAAGAGGTTCTGAAAGTAGATACAGAAATTCAAGAACAATACATAGTGACTGTGAAAAATAGGTACAATGCAATAGCTAAAATACAGAGTATAAATGAACAATGGGAAATGTTAAGGGACTCCATTCATCAAACTAGCAAAGAAATATTACCGGAGAGAAGTCAAATAGCTAAGAAAAAATGGATGAATGAAGAAATCTTAATGCTGATGGACAAAAGAAAACAGAATAAAAATGACAAACAAGAATACGCTAAGATAAATAAAGAAATAAAAGATAAATGTTGGAAGGCAAAAGAAAGTTGGTTAAATGAACAGTGCAAAAAAATTGAATTAAATGCCATTAAAGATACAAAAACTATGCACAGACAAATCAGTGAGCTCACGGGAAGAAAAATAAGAATAAATACAGGGTGTTTGAAATCAAACACAGGAAAGATATTATTGGAGGAAGGTGATATAATGAAGAGGTGGAATGAATGATGGGGAAAGGGAAGAATTAACAGAAGAAAGTAACTTAGAAGGTCCACCTATTCTAAAAGAAGAAGTCGCTGACGCTATGAAATATATGAAGAAAGGAAAAACAGCTGGACCAGATGAAATCACAATAGAAGAATTAGAAGTATTGGGAGAATTTGGAGTAGATATATTAACCAAAATGTTAAATGATATTTACAGCAGTGGATATTTACCCAGTGATATGCTGAAATCTGTATTTATAGCTATACCAAAAAGACCAGGAGCAATTGAATGTGAAGATTTTCGTACAATTAACCTCATAAACCATATCACTAAGCTTCTAGCTCAGAATCATAATGAGAAGAACCAGAAAGAAAATAAAAATGGAAATTAGTGAAGAACAGTATGGATTTGTGGAGGGAAAGGGCACAAACAATGCAATATATACATTACGGACACTAATAGAAAGGTCAATAGAGAAACAGAAAGACATATATTTATGCTTCATAGATTATACTAAGGCATTTGATAAAGTAAAACATGATGAGCTGATTAAAATGTTGGAAGATATCAACATTGATGGGAAAGATTTAAGAATAATAAAGAATATTTACTGGAACCAAGTAGCAGCAATTAAAATTGGAAATAAAGAGGGTAGTTACGAACACATAAAGCTAGGAGTACGACAGGGATGTGTCTTGTCACCAGATCTCTTCTCCCTATATAGCGAAGTAATAATGAGAGAGATCAAAGAGATGCCAGGAATACTAGTTGGAGGTTATAATATAAATAATATACGCTATGCAGATGACACAGTATTGGTGGCAGATAAATCAACAGACCTACAACAATTGTTGGACACTGTAGTAACAGAGAGTGCAAGGAAAGGACTCTCCTTGAATATCAAGAAAACAGTAACAATGGTGATATCAAAGAAAATGGTGGCACCAAAATGTGACATAGAAATAGAAGGAAAGATTCTTAACCAAGTGGATAATTTTAGATACCTAGGGACACTTATAACATCAGATGGAAGATGTAAAACAGAGATTAAGAGCAGAATAGGGCAAGCAAAGGCCGCATTTCAGAAAATGAAGAGTATCTTGTGCAATAGGTCACTATCACTGAGTGTAAGAAAGAGGGTGCTGAAGTGCTATGTAGAACCAGTTTTGCTGTATGGCAGTGAATATTGGAATGTAAATGAACAAATTAAGAAGAAATTAGAAGCAACAGAAATGTGGTTCCTGAGACGAATGTTGCGAATTCCTTGGACTGCCAGAGTAACTAACAACGACTGCCTGAAACAGGCTAATGAAACTAGAACACTATATACAACAATAAGAAAGAGACAAACAGCTTTCTTTGGTCATGTAATGAGAAGAGAGGCATTGGAGAACATCGTGACAACTGGAAAGATCGAGGGGAAGAGAGGCAGAGGCAGACCAAGAGAAATGATGCTGGATGGATTGAGACGGTGGCACGGAGGAATATCAGCAGCAGAGTTGATCCAGAAAACCAAAGACCGAGATCTGTGGAGAGCCATGAACGCCTACGCCAGCTGGCAGGGCACTTGATGATGATGATGATGATGATGATGATGATGATGATGATGATGATGATGATGATGATGATGATGATGATGATGATGATGATGATGATGATGATGATGATGATGATGATGATGATGATGATGATGATGATGATGATGATGATGATGATGATGATGATGATGATGATGATGATGATGATGATGATGATGATGATGAGGATGAGAATACTCAATGTATCAAGAAGAGATAAGACAGAAATGAAGAAATTAGGAATAAAGTGGGGGTTATAGAAGCGCTAGATTTTATTAGAAGGCAGCAAGTAAAATGGTTTGGCTATGCAAGTAGGTTACCAACTAACAGTTTACTACAACAATATACCGATACTTCTGTCTATTCCATTGTTCACTTTGGGCAGTGAGGAGCATTTTGTGTGATATTCACTGGCACAGGAATGAAGCAATCTGGGAACAACCCGTTACCGTGACGTTGGGACCACGACTAACTAACTAACTAACTAACTAACTAACTAACTAACTAACTAATGTAACAGTAAAGGGAGTAGCTTAGGAGTAAAGAGTTAAGGAATGCTGCGCATTCCTTGACTAGGGGGAAAACCATAGCTAGTGAACGTGTGTGCACGAATGAAGAAGTGTATCTAGGCTGGCACACACGTCACTTGGGGGTCAGCTAGCAGGCAAGAAGGTAAACATCGGATTGTAAGCATACTATCATTATGCTGCAGTGGAACGATTCGACAAATATAGAATGTTATAACACAACGGAGACTTATGTCCTATACGTCACGTGCCTTCTAACCTGTGTGTAACATCTCTACACTGTAATACAGGTTGATTTGGTGCCTTTGACCTCAAAGAGCAACATGGGATGTTGAGGAGAGAGTTACCGCCATGGAATATTGTTGTGTCTGGGCGTCTGGAGAAGGAAGTTTTTAAGTAAATAATAATAAGAAACGCAACAGCTGAAAGCCCGCCCAGGGGTAGTTGTTGTGGGTTCTCAGTGTATTTCTGTTTAAAAAGGAGATCGATTTCTCAGGCCAGCTCAAAAGGTTTGATTGTTAAACTTATTTTTTTGAAAGACTGATGTTTTTATCTGATAAATAGTCTGAAATAACTTGATCAATGACCAACGCTAATTGCATAATGAGATCAAGTAATGCCGTTTTGCCTCAAAAATTAGTACACAAGGTTATCAGAATGAACTCGCTGATTACATGTTACAACTTGTGAACTCTCGAGGTACCAGAAATGATTTGATTTCAACAGAACGATAAGCTGATCCAAATAAAACTCCAAGTAAAACAAAGAATGGTGAAAATTATGAGTTTTAACTCATTGGACTGTTGAAGGTGAAGTCAAGGTTATATTGCAAATTCCATAGTTATTGAGTCGAGATCCTCAATATTCTCTACAGTTACTTCACTTAAATGAAAGCATTGATGAAAATTATCTCAAGTCAAAATTTGGTATACTCAATTTAAACTGACAGTTGTTGAAATGCCACGTAACAAATAAGGGAGTGGATAGCGTCAGGTTTAAATCCAATTATTCTCGACTTGATCATTTTTACGCTGAAACATGTGAAGGTGCCAGATATGCTGTTGGAAAGTGAGTTTGCTGAAACCGTGAGCAGTTGTCGGTTGAATAAGCGTGAAGGTGACCTTGCTTGACGGAGATTAAAGTCCAACGCTTACAGTACAGTCAATAGAGCAAGCAATCAAGCAGTCTTGGATTGATCGAGCAATATATCGAGCACAATCACCGACAGGAAAACTATAGAAAACTGATTTCGACTTCGATTGAATTAGGAAATCCAGAGCTTTTTTGTGTGTTCTGATCCTTTCAACGGTGTCGATTAGAATCCTTTTTTTTTTGGTCTTGGTATCAGGATCAATTGAAAATTTCTGCGTCAGGATTTCATTTAGGTTCTTTTATCAGGATTCGTGGTTGCAACGGAAAATTTTCTTCGTCAGGATCTTCGATTGGAGTATTTAAGTAGTATAGTTAGATAATAGGTAATATTAGAGTAATTAGTTGAACAGATTGTGTATTTGAAATTAATATTGTTTGAAATATTTTGTATATTGCTTGATAATTTTCAGTACAGATTCTAGAATGCAACCCCAAGAATTTTCACAGGTACTGACTGGAGTTGGTGGGGCAATAGCAAGGTTGGATGCAGTATTAAGACAACAAAATGTAAGCAGTGATGTTGAAAGATTTAGTGGTCAGGCAAACCAGTTTAAGAAATGGGTCATTTCTATTGAGAAACATGCGTATTTAGTAAACGCTACAGATGAGGAGAAAAAGAATTTGGCATACAGAACAAGTACAAGTCCAGTTTCTGACCATATAAGAAGAAAACTAGAAGCAGCAGGAGGTGAAACCTGGGAAGAATTTAAAGATGATCTCGCAAGAAAATACGCTGAAATTACTGATCCACAACACGCATTCTCAGTATTGCGACAGACTAGACAAAACACTACAGAAAGTGTGCAGCTATACAGTGACAGGTTAATCAATTTAGCTGAAGAGTCATTTTTAGGACAGAATGTACGAGCTGAAGAAGTAGAACGGATGTTGGTAGGAATTTTTGTTGATGGGATTAGGTCAGATGGATTGAAATTTAAATTATTAAGAGAGAATCCGGCAAGATTGTCACAAGCGGTAGATATCGCTATACAAGAGGAAAGCTTGAGGAGAAGGTTTAAATTAAGAGTAGGACGAGAGTTAGGTAGTAGTTCGGAAGATAGAATTGAAGAACCTATGGAAGTAGGACAGTATAGACATGGATGGAGAGGAAGACGAGGAGAAATACAGATGGTACAAAGAAACGATAATGTATATAATCAAGGTAGAGGAGGACAAGTGAGAAATACTGTAAGAAACATGGAAGGTAACACAAATAACTCGAATGTGGTTTGTTGGGGATGTCACCAACGTGGGCACATTTTTCGTTTCTGTGGTAACAGACGTGTCCCATCGAATACACAAAATAATAGAGGTGTTCAGACGAGTACACAGAATAGAACTGAAAATGGCAGACCAGCAAATGGGAATTATGGAGAAATGCAAAGAAATTTTAGAAGATCAGGAAATCAGGGAAATTGGCATCCCGCTTACTGAACAGGGTCGGCAGTAGGAGGGAAGATAGTAAGATCCAAAAGGGGCATCAATGTATTAAAAATCCAAATGATGAGTATAATAGGACATTTAGAAATAAAAAACAAGCAGAGATAACACAATTGTCATTAAATATGGTGGATCCAAGCTCATGTATAGTAGAAATAGGAAAATATAAAGTTAGAACATTAGTTGATTCGGGAGCACAAGTTAGCGTGATTAAAGAAGCATTTTTATATCGAATGTTAAAAAATTGTAAAATATTTAGAATTCAGGAGAATCTTCATTCGGTAACGGGACAAAAATTAGAAGTGCTAGGACAAACGATGATAAACTTTAAATTAGGAGGGATAAATGTCAGGCATATGTTCCATGTAGTCAAAGATTTAAATAGGAATATGATATTGGGTAGAGATTTTTTATTGAAAAATGGGGTGAGACTTTTATTTGATTTACATAAATTAAAATTCCAAGATGTTTACGTAGATTTAGAAGAAGATATGCATGTGTCGACACTAGTTAGAGTTAAAACGACCATGAATTTAAAACCACAGTCAGTTAATTTGATACAAGCGAAGCTAAAGAGAAACCCGTATTATGTAGCAGGAAACATAGTCAGAATCACTGAATTGCAAAAGGAAATAATAGATGAGCCAGGTTTAGAAGTTCCGGATGGAATAATAGAATTGGATAAAAGTTTAACATTTCCAGTGATGGTTATTAATAACACAGGTAGAGAAATTAAATTATACAGAGGATGTGTAATAGCCAAGCTAGAACATAACGTTAGTGACATATTGGCAACAGATAGAGTAAATATGGCAGGCATAAGTTATTCAGAAACCTCTAGTGAAAGAATTAATAACAGACGCGGATGCGGAAGTAAAGGGAACGTAAGAATGGATGAATTGATCCATCCATCTAGAAGAAATACAGCCCAAATACATTCACTAGACAAAGTAACAAGAGAACAAGAATTGTTGGCACAATTAAAAACTCCGCCAGAAAATAAAGTAAGTATTAGAACAACTTATAAAAGCAAAATCAGGATGTGTTTGCAATTAATGATTTAGAATTGGGTAAGACAAAAACAGTTACAATGGAAATAGATACGGGAGACCATCCACCAATTAGTTTAAAACCATATAGAACTCCATTAAGAAATAGAGAAGTCGTAGAAAAGGCAATAGAAGATATGTTGAAAGCAGGCATAATAACCAGATCAAAATCAGAATGGTCATCTCCGGTGGTAATCGTAGCCAAATCTGATGGTTCGAACAGGTTCTGTTGTGACTACAGGGCGTTGAACAAAATTACTAAGAATGTAGCGTACCCATTGCCGGTGATTGATGATATTTTGGGATTACTTAATGGCTCCACATTTTTCACAACACTAGACGCCAGATCAGGATTTTGGTGTATACCTATGTCAAAGGATGCTCAAAATAAGAGTGCTTTCTGTACTCATATGGGTTCGTACGAATTCCTACGTATGCCATTCGGTTTGAAAAATGCACCGTCTCACTATATGTTCTTAATAAATGAAGTACTAGACGGTATGCAAAATTTTGCCCTAGCATATATAGATGACATATTAATATTTACGAAAGGAAATGTAGAGAATCATTTGAAACATATTAGACTAGTATTTGACAGATTAAGAAAGCATGACGTTAAATTAAAGCTTAGCAAGTGCCAGTTTTTAAAAACAGAAACAAAATATTTAGGCTATATAATAAATAGGGAAGGTATTAAACCAGACCAGGACAAGATAAAAGTTATTAAAGAGTTACCTGCTCCAACTAATGTTAAGGAAGTACGTGCATTTATAGGAACGTGTGCGTATTATCGGAGGTTTGTACCAGCGTTTTCAAGGATAGCAATACCTATTACGAATTTAACGGGTAAATACGCTAGATTTAAGTGGGATGATGAGTGTCAAAAAGCGTTCGAACTTTTAAAGGATAGCTTAACAGTGGTACCATTATTAACACATCCAGACCTGAATAAACAGCTAATACTATACACAGATGCTTCAGACAACGCAATAGGAGCATGTTTGGTTCAACCATATGAAGGAGAAGAATCTGGAATACCAGGGGTTAAAAATGAAAGGCCAATTTACTTCTTATCTCACAAACTTAGCAAAACTCAACGCAAATGGCCGATTATTGAGAAAGAAGCTTATGCCATACACTTCGCTCTACAAAAACTAAATTACTACTTACATAATGCCAATTTCATTATTAGAACTGACCACATGCCATTAAAGTCGATATTAGAAGCACCAATACAGAATAGGAAAATACAAACGTGGGCATTGAATTTACAGGGGTATAATGCTAAGGTTGAATATGTTTCAGGGAAACATAATACATGCGCCGATCTTTTGTCTAGGATTCCATATACACAGTCATCAGGAAACACGGAAGATGAAGCTGAACCAGAGATAGACGATCGAAACTGGCAAGTAAATATATTAGATTCTGCCATAATAAATAGGGAAGAATTTGAAAGTTTACCATCGGATCAAGAGTCTGAACCTAGAACAGAAGACCCACATTTAGAACAGTTTGATATGAAAGTAGAACAAGAGTTAGACCCAAAAATAGTACAAATAAAAAGAAAACTGAAAGAAACAGGGGAAAATAGTTTTAAAAGAAAGTTTGTAGAGTTACAAGAAGACAATCAATTATATTATATTAGTGAAAAAGGTGAAGGAGTAAGAAAATATATTCCGAAACATTTAGAACAAGAAGTCTTAAAGGCATATCACGATAATAATGGTCATTTTGGACGAGATAAGTTAGTGAAGGCTATTAGCAGTAAATATTACTGGCCGAATTTATTCAAAAGCGTATATGAATATGTTGAAGCATGTGAAAAGTGTAGGTTAAGAAACATGAAGATAATCAAATGTCCTTTACAAGATACCGATATTCCTCAATTTCCAATGCAGAAAGTAAGTTTGGATATTTCAGGTCCTCATCCAAAAACATTATCGGGAAATGTATACTTACTACATATAGTTGATTCATATAGTCTCTGGCCAGAAGTTTATCCAATTCCAGACAAGAGTGCTGATTCAGTTATAAATATGCTGTTACAAGAATTTATACCAAGGTTTGGGTGTCCACAAATAATACTTACAGACAATGGGAAAGAATTTGTAAATAGAAAGTTTGAAAAATTGGTAAAAGATTTGAATATAAAACACATTAGGACTTCATATTACAGACCAACTTCTAATGCTAAAAATGAGAGACAACATAGAACACTATACAATATTCTAGCGAAAAATGTAGAAGAACATGATATGGATTGGGATCTTTATTTGGGGATAGCATTAGCGGCGATACGTACACACGAAAATGAAGGAACAGGTTTCTCACCATTTTACTTAGTACATGGGAGAGAACCAATATTACCAATTGATAATTTATTAAAGCCTAGGAGAAAATATCTGGGGGAAGATTTTCAGGAAACAAGGTTGCAAGAGATGCACAAAGCACATGTACGTTTAAGAAATAATATAATTAAGGCTAGAGAAAGACAGAAGAAATACGCAAATAAAAATGCACACTTACAAGAGTTCAACATAGGTGATAGGGTGTATTACAAAAAACATAGAAAAAACTCTAAGTTTGATGCTCATTGGGTCCCGGGATATTATATTTTAGAAAAAAAGGGCCCAGTGTCATATACTATTAAGAATCAAATTTCAGGGCATGTTGCACGTTCACATGTAGAGCACTTAAGGCGGGATAATGAGGAAAGGGATGCAGAGAATAGTAATAATAATTATTGTTCCGATGAAATATTGTCAGGTGGACAGATTGTCAGACAATCGGTATATCCTATACCTATAGAGAATGGGAAACAAGTGACAACAGCATCTACTACAGCTGAACAAGAAGAAACGTTACCAAAAACAGTCATGACAGAGGAAAATAACATGTATGACGATTATATTAGCGAAGAATCAGTCAAGGAAAAAATAGAACCTCCATTTATGAATACAAGACAGGCAGTAAAAAGAAAGTTGGATAGACAGAAAGAAAAAGAAATTAAGAGGCAAAGGAAACTTAGAGTGAATTCTTCAAGTGGTGAAGATATGCCACTATTTGAAAATTTGTTGAGACGGCAAGACAGGAATATTAGATTGGATTTAGAAAGGAAGAAATTAGCGGTTGCTAGTAATGGTTATACAGATGGGGAACAAGAGATGGATGAAAAGTCAGAAACTGATGAAGAAGCTGATATGAAAGATGTTAGCTCTCCTCGGGAGGATAGCGACATTGATGTAGATATTGCACTTATCGAAAAAAATTTGAAGTTATTAAGAAAATGGAGAAGAGGTAGATAAATAGCGTGGTGGAATATTCTGCAGATGGCAGATAGAAGAAGAAGTTAGACACGATATTTTTGTGTTTACAAAGAAGGTAGTTGGTAAATAACTTAAGCAAGAGTTGTTGGGAGGAATACACATAAGACTTATTGGTATATGTTTTATGATCAGGTTGGTTTTTAAGTTATATATGTTTAATTTGATTAATGTGTGGGGATAAAATTGCGCTTTATGAAATGAATAAGTTGACTTAGCTGATTATGTTTACAAAACTTTGGTTTTATTGAGTTAACCTGAGTGTGTTTAAATGATTATTAGTTTGACGTTCAGTTAGAAGAAATATGAAGTCTTGTTTTTTTTTTGGAAACAGATGACTTAAAGTAGTTGAGTCGTTCGCAATGTAAATGATTGGATTAAAAATAGGAGCTGGGTTGAACAGCGTTAAATGGGAGAATATGGGGGGAATGCCAGGTTGAGTTTTGGCATTTAAATAAATAGATATTGGAAGAAGAAGACTGTACTTAACAGTATATATAATTTGGAGTTTTTTGTTTTGAAGGAATGGTAAACTTGGACTTGACGAGCTGAATAATACAAAAGCTGATAGTTTTGGATTAACATATTTTTTTGATAATAACAATTATTATTGACGGAAACTGAAGATAAATTTTGAAACTTTATTTTTATAAAGTTTTGAGAATGTATGGGAAGAGAAAGGTGATTACTTCTTACTTTTTCCTTACTTTTATTATTTTTAGGTGCGCACCTACCAAATCTAACTACCCACTCTAACTAATTTTTTCTGTCTATCCTAGAATAGTGAGAATGTGAGAATGTGAATAAGGGAGAATTAAAGGATAAGGGGAATATCTTCAGTTTTGTCAATCATAATTTAGATGGTTAAATTTTAAAAGCGGTTCGCTTATGGAGACTTTTGTAGGGAGTTTTCTAGAGAACTTTATGGAGAGTTTTGTAGCGAGTTTTCTAGAGAATTGTATAGAGAGTTTTGTAGCGAGTTTTCTGGAGAACTTTATAACGACTTTTGTAGAGAGTTTCGGTATTCTTGTCTCTGGTTAGCAATTGGCTATGATGAGATAGGAGAATGAGAATTGAGTTAAGAATTATATGGAATTGTTGTTATTGTATAGAGATGTAGAGTTAAGGGGTTAAGAGTTGGGGTTGAGATTTTTTCAAGGAAAAATTCTCCTTGAAGAAGGGGAGGTATTGTAACAGTAAAGGGAGTAGCTTAGGAGTAAAGAGTTAAGGAATGCTGCGCATTCCTTGACTAGGGGGAAAACCATAGCTAGTGAACGTGTGTGCACGAATGAAGAAGTGTATCTAGGCTGGCACACACGTCACTTGGGGGTCAGCTAGCAGGCAAGAAGGTAAACATCGGATTGTAAGCATACTATCATTATGCTGTAGTGGAACGATTCGACAAATAAAGAATGTTATAACACAACGGAGACTTATGTCCTATACGTCACGTGCCTTCTAACCTGTGTGTAACATCTCTACACTGTAATACTAACTAACTAACTAACTAACTAGTATACCACAACAAGCAATTATGTACAGACCACATGGAAGCAGAGGAAGAGGCCGACTACGTAAACGATGGGCGGAGGGAATAGCAGAGTCCATGGGAATATCGACAAATTAAGCTCACAAGCGGGCACTCTCCCGCTGTTTATGCTTCACCCTGACACCGCATGGTACAAGAGGAACATGATGAGATGAGTTATTATCACCAGAATGTGAATTAGGCTTGGTTATTATCACCACAATGTGAACTGAGTTGGATACCACCAGAATATGAACTAGGCTTATAATTATTATCACCAGAATGTGAATTAGGCTTACAGTTATCACCAAAATGTGAAATGGCTTATAGTAATTACCCCTAGAAAGTGAACCAGACTTACAGTTATATCCTCAGATCGTGAGCTAGGCTTAGTTATTATCCCCAGAATGTGAACTAGGATTACAGTTATTATCTCCAGAATGTGAACTAGGATTACAGTTATTATCTCCAGAATGTGAACTAGGATTACAGTTATTATCCCCAGAATGTGAACTAGGATTACAGTTATTATCCCCAGAATGTGAACTAGGATTACAGTTATTATCCCCAGAATGTGAACTAGGATTACAGTTATTATCCCCAGAATGTGAACTAGGATTACAGTTATTATCCCCAGAATGTGAACTAGGATTACAGTTATTATCTCCAGAATGTGAACTAGGATTACAGTTATTATCCCCAGAATGTGAACTAGGATTACAGTTATTATCCCCAGAATGTGAACTAGGATTACAGTTATTATCCCCATAATGTGAACTAGGATTACAGTTATTATCCCCAGAATGTGAACTAGGATTACAGTTATTATCCCCAGAATGTGAACTAGGATTACAGTTATTATCCCCAGAATGTGAACTAGGATTACAGTTATTACCCCAGAATGTGAACTAGGATTACAGTTATTAACCCAGAATGTGAACTAGGATTACAGTTATTACCCCAGAATGTGAACTAGACGTACGGTTATTATCCCCAGAATGTGAATTAGGCTTATAGTTATTATCACCAGAATGTGAACCAGGCTTACAGTTATTATCACCAGAATGTGAACCAGGCTTACAGTTATTATCACCAGAATGTGAACCAGGCTTACAGTTATTATCACCAGAATGTGAACCAGGTTTACAGTTATTATTAACATATATATATCATACAATAATATATTATAATTATTACCATTTTCCTGAGTATAATGTCCCCATTAGAATTAAGCAGGAACTTCTTTTGGCGTTTCGTCTTCCAAAAATGCATCAACACAATCCAGAGAGAATAGAAACAGGAAAGTGCTTCTTGCTTGTCGTTGATCAATCAATCTCTGCACAAGAATTCCATGTTTCTTATTTTCACAAGAAGAATGAGAAAGCAGGCACAAAGTGACCGATCATTTAAAAAATATTCCTAAGGAACAACATTGTCAAATTCTGTGAAAATTCTCTCAGTTGTCAGTATTCCTGCTCTAAGTATTTCGATAATAATTCACTTAACAGACATGTCTGTATGTTTAACGAGTAGAAGAATGCTCAGAATCATTACAAAAGATGTAAACCCTCATGTCACACTTGACCAAACACAGTTATAAATTCACGTGATTATTTACTATAACTGTGCGCCGCATAAGCACGATTTAAACAAACAAGAATACATAAAACATATGAAACTTGTCCATTCAATTGTTTTTTTTTTTTTTTTAATTTACAATACGAACAGATACACACATACAGAGAGAGAGAGAGAGAGAGAGAGAGAGAGAGAGAGAGAGAGAGAGAGAGAGAGAGAGAGAGAGAGAGAGAGAGAGAGAGAGAGAGAGGAGAGACAGAGAGAGAGAGAGAGAGAGAGAGAGAGAGAGAGAGAAGAGAGAGAGAGAGAGAGAGAGAGAGAGAGAGAGAGAGAGAGAGAGAGAGAGAGAGAGAGAGAGAGAGAGGAGGATAAATGTGGCTATGGCTAATAATTAAAAACAATATGCAACAGGATGAAACACGAGGAAATTATCAAAATACTAGACAAATTAAAAGTCGATGGTCAAGATCTGAGATTATCAAAGAACATATGGTGGCAGCAAAAAGCAGCCACGTGAATCAACAACCATTTAGGAGCATTCGTTACATGCAGAAGTGTGTCTGAGTAGGATGTGCATTTTCCTAGATGTGTTTTCAGTTTGTTGGTCAGTTAATAGTTCCGTTGCCCCGATACTGAGTTAAATGTGTGGAGCGACAGTGTGAGCTGTATATTTCATGTTGAGTGTCTTTACCACTGTCAGCGGTTGTTTGTGTCGTGAACTGCCTGTTCGAAAAAATGGCGGCCGCCGGTTGCTGAACAAACTGGGTTTGCTTTATTTGTTTTCATTAAAATTGAGACTACACTGAGATCTATAGAAAGTATGCCAGGAATCGCGGTTCGGTCATACATTAAGCAATTAATGTTATGCTGATGACACCGTCTTGACAGCAACAAATCAGAATGTACCACACAAAATGCAATATACGAGGGTTCTAAGAAGTGAATACATGGGCCTCTGCTTGAAAAATAGGAAGACAAAAGTAATACAACTGGATTGCAACTGTCCTATCTGAAGGCAAGGTTGTTTTTCGCATGGTTTCTTGAAACTATAAGCCACGCGTTATTACACCAGGGTGGTCACAACTATCTTTTCCAAGACTATGACATCGTAACGTTATAAAGCTGCCATGATATATTGTGGGCTGTCCCTGACCACACCCAGCCACTAAAATGATTAAATGCTGATAAAGTGCGTACAACATTATTTGCTCCTTTTCACAAACTCCCGCACAAGATCATTGAAGAAGGACACGCATCGGTCATAGCTTATTTCCATGCACTTGAGTGTGTTCTTCTCTATGATTGATTGATTGATTGATTTAGGAACCGACATCACAGCACTCGGGACATTCCCATAAGCGCTCCGCCTCCATCCCCAGCAGCCAGCGAAGAGTTCCAACACTAATAGTTCCAGTAGCAATCTGATTATATGTCCGTCTCGCCTTTCCTCCGAGCGCCGAGCGTCGGCCAGATCCCCTCGTCACACCTCGTTGTCTCATTCTTACCAGACCATGGTGCTCCATCTGCTCCTCCGAGGTGTACACGTGCTCCCACAAGGCCGCAACCACGTCTGCCTTGTCATGCATCAATACTCCACCAAATTTTGCCGAGCCAGCCAATCTGTCCGCCTGTTCAATCCCCAGCACACCGGCATGCCCAGGAGAAAAGATCCAGGTGATGCTTACTACCCGTGACCTCCGAAGCGAAGCAAGCCACTCTGCACGAAGCCTTCCTGTTCTCACCCTTCTCAGCATGCTTTCTGAGTCAGTTACAATCACATTGTATGTATGTATCGTGTTTTCTATCCAGCGGAAAGTTGCACTGACCGCCTCCACCTCCATTCTTAAGCTAGATGTAGTGTTATCATACGCCAGGCTCTCCTGCACCAAACGCCGACCATTAGTTTTTGCCAAGAACCCCCAGGCACTTCTCCTACCTCTCAACACTGACCCATCCGTGTAGATAATCACATCACCCGGGCGAGAATTTTCCTGAATTAGTTGCTGAATTTCCACTTCCGTGGCCCCTGCTGGCCACTCCCTGCACTCCCGGCTCAATGTTATTACAACTCTGCACAAGTCTGACTGCACGGCTGGCACTCTGACCCACTCCTCTCCTCGCCTGATGTTCTCCAAGGGGCACACCTGTCTGATCGTATCCTCCGCCTGAGCCATCCATGATTTCCCTCTTATCAGTCTCTGACCCTTAACTACGTCCAGCGCCTCATGCAACGGGTGATCTGTGTCTGCAGCTACTCTGAGGTATGCCTTCGCTTGCATCACCTTGTGCCTACTAGCAACTGTAGGAAGACCAAGGATGTAACGCATACACACTACTGGAGTGTCTCTGGTGCATCCCAGAATGACCCGCATCGCTTCATTCTGTATGCTCTCTAATTTCACCAGCTGACTCTTTGAGACAGAGCATTCCTAGTCCATAATCAATCACTGAGAGGATCAAGTGCTGGTATAGTGTGAAGAGCATTCTCTGCTCTGTGTCCATTTCAGCCATAGTTTTAAGTGCATTGAGTCCCTTTTGAGATCTTGTCACAACCGTCTCCACATGGTCCTTGAAGGACAGACTCCTGTCAAATGTGATTCCCAGATACTTCAGTTTGTTCTCTCTGTTGACGCTTCTACCATCTATCGTGAGGCTTGGGGTATCATCTCTCACAATCCTATTGTCCAGAGAGCACCACAACACCGCCGCCTTTTCCGGGTTGATGACAGCACTCATTTCAGTGCACCAGTCAATCACTTTGTCCACTGTCACCTGTAGCTCCTGGGCTGTTTGATCCCTATTTCTCCCTTGCCTGTATGCAAGAATATCATCTGCAAATGTTAGAATCCTTCCAACCCCTGGTGCTTCTAGGTATGCAATCTTGCTCGTATACACATTAAAGAGCACCGGTGAGATTGCAGATCCCTGTGGCAGTCCCGGGGTTAAAATATGTGGCTCTGAGGTCCATGCGCCTAGACGGAGAGCAACTTGACGAGAATGCAGGACGGCTGCTATCCAGTTCACCAACCAAGGATTGACCCCCTTCTCCATAAGTGCGGTCATCAAAATATCATAGCGAACTCTATTGTACGCATCTTCGAGATCAAGCGCTGCCGCCATCGTTTCCTGTCTACTCTGGAACCCCTCATAAACGTCAAAGGCAGCTCCCCAGGCCTCTTGGAAGAAGCTTCCCCCTTTCCAAAAAATCCTGCAGCTTAACAGCGACTATCTTCTCTAAAACCTTCCCAAATGTATTTTGAAGGGTGATGATCCTTCTTCTCTATTGATCGCACAACGTTTGTTGTGATATCTGATACTCCTTCCATGACAATTATGTTGTTCAGTGAACACATAGTAAAGATACTTAGTCTGGGTTATGACAGAACCTCTTTCCCAGCACCACACACCCACTTCGCCTACAACAGCCTGCCGTTCTCTAGACCTTTCTGTCCTGCCTCTCCTTCCCTGCCAGTATACAAGGAATCATCATCATCAAGTGCCTTGCCTGTTGGCGTGGGCGATCATTCTTCTCCACAAATTACGATCTCAGATGTCATGTATCAATTCGTGTGTTGACTCCCTTCCGTGCCATAACACAAGACTGTCAAGAATCTTCTCGCGCTGTCTTCCTCTATCTCTCTTTCCGCAAATCTTTCCGGTTGTCACAACATATTCCAATTTTTGTCTTCTCATAATGTGGCCAACACACGATGACTGCCTCTTTCTGATGTTTGTGATAAGATGTCTTTGCGTCTCTTTGCGATACAAGAATGCCATCAGTAAATGTCAATATTCTTTTAATATATGGTGTCCTTGTTGCTGCATCCTTGTATGCGTTTAAAGGAATATTTTATATGTCATAAACCTCCGTGACTTAAGGATGTCTGGGACGTTAAGTGCACGCACTGGTCCAGCTTGCACCCACAGAATGTCCGAAGACATACAAAGAAATGACAAACTCAGTGTAGACTATCATATATTTATTCCTCTCGCACAACACCAAGTTGTGCAGAGGTAACCTCATACACTCCCAAGCCTCGCACCCACCACTCTGATAGCGCGTGTATCATGGATTATGTAACCTCCCAACCTTGGCAGACTGTGGGTCCATATTTCTATCAGCGAAGAACAAACAAATGTACCAAACAGAAGTTAATGTCCGAAGATTGAGCACAATCCACTACAGGCAACGATGTTCGTGTTCCGGTACGAACCTTGGACCATGTCCACGTCGGACTGGAAGTGTACGGATCGTTCATTTGAAACCCGTTCCAATGGCGTTATTACAAAAGCATGAAAGAAACATTACCAGGTGTGGTAGAATTAAACAAAGCGTTCATTTTGAATGAATTATGAACCATGGGTTGGTCAGAAGAAGTCGCCGTAGGCATTCAGGCATGCATCCTATTGCTTAGGTAGGCGGGAATGCTTGCCGCAAAAAACAAAGGATTGTGGTTGCTCACTAAACCAAGTGTTTACCGCGTTCATTACATTTGTATCTGTGTGAAATTGTTGCCCCTTGAGAGTTTTTTTTTTTTTTATTAGAGGTCCAAACAAATGAAAATCACATGGTGACAAATCAGGACTATAAGCTGGATGTTGCAGAATTTCCCACTTCTTCCAAGCTAATGCTTCCTGCACAATCTTTGCAATATGCTGACGAGCATTATCGTGCAACAAAATCACACCGCGAGAAAGTCGTTTATTCTTGATGGCTTTTTGCAGCTTGTCTAGCGTTTCCAAGTAGTGGGTAGAGTTGATGCTGACACCAGGTTCTTTAAAGTCAGCCAACAATAGCCCTTCATGGTAAAAAAATGCGCTCAGCATAACCTTACCAGCGAAAACCTGTTGGCTGTTGGTGATCCGATATGCTTTCATTGCATGCTCTCTCTTTTCTTTGGTGTCAGGTCTTAGTCAGATATGACTGAGCTACCGTATAACAGTAGACGGTACTACATGCTTTCTGTTAGCGCCGAACGTCGGGCGGCGCTTACCAAACCCGACACCCCACATTGTACCAACGGCTTCGGGTGGAAGAGCGCAATTGGAAGGGTACAAGCGAGGAAATGCATCCTAAAGACAAAATGTCATGGCAGGGCAGACCAGGCCCTAAGCCTTGGTTAGTGTCTGGTCTAGGAACGAAGCTCTGACAGGCGGACAATTAGATCATTGCTTTGCTGATCCAGCAGCTTCTGCAGCTTGTCTTGTTCCAGATGTAGAGGTGTTACCTTTCCTCTGGAGTGAACTAGGCAGGCCGAGAGAGGGACCATGCTGCATGGGCAACACAATATCTCTATATTTTATCCCAGGCTTTGTGCTATGGAGAGGCATTACTGATAAGAAACAGCAGATGAACAGATGGGTAGAGCACTATTTGGAGCGTTACTCAAGTGAGACCAAACTTGCGGATGATGCCCTCAACGCCATAGAGGCTCTACCAACTCTTGACCACCTGGACACACTTCCCACCATAACAGAAGTTAAGTGTGATATAAATGAACTTGCATCTGGCAAGGCTCCAGGTAAGGATGGGATTCCAATAGAGGTTATCAGGAGTGGGCAAGACACACTGACACTACAGATCCACCAGCTAATAGAGCTATGCTGGCGAGGAGGACAAGTACCACAGGATTTTAAAGATTCAAGCATCATAACACTGTACAAGAGCAAGGGCGATCGGAACGACTGCAACAACTATAGGGGTATCTCACTTCTGTGTATTGTTGGAAAAAGTATTTGCCAGAATTGTTCTGCGCAGACTTCAAATCCTAGGAGATCAAGTCTAACCCGAATCACAGTGTGGCTTTCGACAGAACCGGTCTACCATTGATATGATATTCTCATTGCGACAAATGCAAGAAAAATGCCGTGAACAGAATCAACCACTGTTTATTGCCTTCATCGACCTCACAAATGCATTTGATTTGGTCAGTCGTGAGGGTCTGTTCAAGGCACTAAAGAAAATTGGCTGCCCACCAACTCTTCTGTCCATTGTGGAATCGTTCCACACAGGCATGAAGGGTATAATCAAGTTTGATGGTGCAACTTCTGAAGAGTTTGAAATCAAGAGTGGAGTTAAGCAAGGTTGTGTACTAGCTCCCACCCTCTTTGGAATTTCCTTTTCACTTCTTCTGAAATATGCCTTTCGTGATCACGATGGTGGTATATACATTCACTCACGCTCAGATGACGGCCTCTACAATGCTCAGAGATTGAAGGCCAAGACCAAAATTAGGAGGGTACTGATCAGAGAGGCCAAGACCAAAATTAGGAGGGTACTGATCAGAGAGTTGCTTTTTTGCAGATGATGCTGCAATTACGACCCACTCTGAGGAAGAATTGCAATATCTGCATTCTCCAATGCTTGTTCTGAATTTGGTTTACCAATTAGCAAAAAGAAGACACAGATTATGTCACAAGGGGCACCATCAATCTTTATTGACGACGCCGAACTAGAGATGGTAGACCAGTTTACATATCTAGGCTCAATGATAAATAACAAATTATCCCTAGATCAGGAAATGAACATCCGTATTGGTAAGGCAGCAACAACAATGAACAGGTTAAGAAAAAGAGTCTGGGAGAACAGGAAGCTTACTGCCAAAGCAAAAGTCCTTGTCTATCAAGCCTGTGTCCTTAGTACTCTTCTTTATGGCAGTGAAACCTGGACAACTTACTCACACCAAGAGAAACGTTTAAACAGCTTTCATACGCAGTGTCTGCGAAAAATTCTTGGTATTAAGTGGCAAGACAAAATCACAAATACTGAAGTATTTGAAATACCATGTTGTGTGACGGTTTATTCCATGCTCAGTTTTCGTAGACTTAGATGGATAGGACATCTTAGGAGGATGGATGATGGTAGAATACCGAAGGACATCTTTTTTGGTGAATTACAGATGGGTAAGAGATCTCAGGGCCTCTACTACGATACAAAGATATGTGTAATCGGGACATGATTGATACAGGCATTGATAATGCACATTGGGATCAAGTCGCCGCTGAACGTGATGCATGGAGGGCAAACATCAGAAATGGAATAAAGACAAAGGAAAAAATTATTGCAGATAAGTCACACACCGAGCGAGAGAGACGTAAGATGGTGCATGATGGTGAAAATTACCACATGTTCACATGCACCCTCTGTGAACGGACAATGTACAGCGCGAATTGGCCTTATTAGTCACATTCGCTACATCCATAGGTAAAAGTTAGTATGTCTTTTTAAAGCACAAACTATCGTCTGTCAAGACGGCAAGATGCCATTGTCTCTTTTTTTGCTCGGATCAAAGTGGTGACACCATGATTCATCGCCTACCACTATGCGGAAGAGAAATGCATACCCTGCACTCTGTAACACAGCAAATACCATCCCATGTGTTTCTCTTTTTGGTGGTCGGTCAACATCCGTGGTAGCCACCTTGAACACACCTTCCGATATTGCAGTTTACGAGCGACCTTTTGAATTATCCCAATTGACACATCAAATTCTTTCGCTAGCGAACGTATGCTTCGACAATGATTCATCTGTACTGCTGCATCAATTTTGGCAATGGTTTTTTCTTTTGCAACAATATGATCTTGACCCGGCCATCGAAGATCTGTCGTGAACTGACGTCCTTTCCGAAACATTCGTGCCCAGTCTGTCACTGTTGTCTTCGACACACATTTGTTACCGTACTCTGCCTGCATTCTTCGATGAATGTCCACTGGTCGGCATCCTTCAAATGAAAGAAACTGAATCACCGCTCTTTGAGCTTCTTTGGACGGATTTGGATCAACCCGGCCATTTTCTCAACGGTCAGAAACAGAACCTATGCATCATGGGACGATAAGCACGTGCTCTTTTATTCATTGGTCAGTAGTTATCACATGACTATGACATGATCATGTTCAACGTACACAATTACGCGCGGTGCGGCACGAACGGATTTCAAATGAACGCTCCTAATTATTAGACTCAAGTTTCGCTCTCGTTTGAGCTCGTCAGTTGTGCATATCCCTGACTGGGCCCGGGATCGAACTCAAGATCACTGGCGTGTGAGGCGGATGTGTATGAAATTAATGCCGTTTATATCTTCTCCGGTGTAGCGATAGTCACATCCACTTAAAAAAAAAAAGAAGATAGTTGCATATCCTTAACAGGACGTAGCAGTAAACTCCAGCATTGTTTAGCTGTTTGTGATTCATGGGCAGCTTTACGTTCAGTAGTTTGTCATTGTCTTTTGAAAGACCGGTTCTCATTCCATTGTATGGAAACTAACACAAGGGTTCTGTTTCGAAATCGCCTGCAGCTGTGTTTCGAACGCGGTATAAGGGATTACGAATTGAATTTTTAACCCCTTTGCCACAGAGCCGACACATCCAATAGGGCACGCGATAAAGAGCCCCTCTATGTTTGTAACAGTTTGCATCGTTGTTCTTTCTTGTCGTCTGTCTGTCGATAGCCATCGTCCAGGAAAACTGTTCCCCACCAAATCAGTTAATCAGTTATCAGTTATCAGTTGGGGTATCTTCATTGCACTCCGGACAGGTCCATAGGTGCTCAGATCCTCCCCCCAGCATATGCATCAGTGTCCGGTGGCTAATAGTGCCAGTTCTGTGTTGGTTGATGAGGCACATCGTTTTTTCCAATGTACCTCTCGCGTCTGGCCGTGCCTATTTTTACACACAAGTCTTTTATCCTGGACAGCGATGTGGATTCACTGACGTCAAAGTCCTCTGTTCTCGCCATATCTTTAAGGGCGTTAATAACATCGGCACGATCCATGGGCTGGCCATCTACAGGGGGTGCAGAGCCAGCCAGTTTATCAGCTCGTTCATTTCCCTCGACTCCCGCATGTCCCGGGACGAAGATGAAGGTGACTTTACGGACAACAGACTTCCGCAGCGACTCAGTCCACTGTCTACGTACAGATCCAGCTTCGACCTTCTGAATCATGCTCATTGAATCACTTAGTACACACACGTTGGTATAATGCTGTGATTCCAGCCATATGAAAGCCTGTGTAACTGCCATCACCTCCATCGTCATGCTGCTCGTGGTCATAGAGTGGGCACCACTGGATTCTTGAACAGTTCGGCCCGCTGAACGGGCTGTAAATTCCCACGCACTTCTCTGCTGCTTTACGACAGATCCAACTGTATAGATGAGCACTTCGGGGCTATCTGAATTTTCATAGATGAGCGCGTTGACCTCTGCATTGACAGCGGCAGGGTTCTGCTCTCTGCACCGTCTGTCGAGTGTGATAATGCAGGAGAAAGTGCACTTAAAATCTGGAGGCACCGGCACCCATTCCTTGCCGGGGTTGATACTGGTAAGACTGCAGACCTGTCTGACGACATCTTCCGCCCGACCCATCCATGATTTGCCCTCTCTTTAGCCTGTCACCCTTTTCTCTGAATATAGCGTCATGCAGAGGGTGCTGCTCATCTGCACTTATTTTTAAGTATGCACGAGCTCTCCAGATCTTGATCCTGTGTTCCATTGTCGGGAAGTCAAGGAGGTATCTCATTGCTACACAGCTGGTGTCTCTCGTGCAGCCCAAAATGATGCGCATGGCTTCGTTTTGTACCTTTTCAAGTCTTCCAATCTGTGTAGGGCTGACAGTGAGGATGGCCAGGGCATACTCGATGCGTGAAAGCACCAGTCCTTGGAACAGAAGTATTAGCAGTCTTTGCTCGATATTGGCAGTCGCCATGACTCTCATTGCTGACAAACCTTTTCGAGCTTTCGTTATGACATAATCGACATGATCTCTGAAGGACAGGCTTCGATCAAGCCTCACGCCAAGATATGTCATTGACTGGGTTTTACTCAAAATGCTCCCATCCATTCTCACTGCCGGCAGGTCTGTGTTCACAATATGGTTGTTTAGGGAGAACCATGTAACCGATGCCTTTGCAGGGTTGACAAGGGCACCGGCATCAGCACACCATGAGGAAATTCGATCTAGTTCGCCCTGCATATCATTGGCAACCGCCTGTCTATCTCGACCCTGTCGATACACGAGAATGTCGTCAGCAAATGACAGAGTCCCGTCCAACTGTTGTTCAGTGATCGGCACCGTATACGCGTTGAATAGTACTGGTGACAGTGGTGAACCCTGCGGCAATCCTGGACTTAATCGTTATCGGCTCAGAAGACCAACTCCCGCATCTTAGCACCACCTTCCTTTGGAGCAGAACTGCAGCTATCCATCGTACAAGGTGAGGGTGCACTTTCAGTCTGAGGAGGGTTTGCATCAAGTGCTCGAAGTATACTCTATTGTATGCGTCCTCTAAGTCTATGGCGACCGCACATGTCTCTTCTCTGACTTGAAATCCTTCGTAACATCTTGAGCAAAGACCGCCGCATTCAGCCATGACTCTTTGTTACGTCTGTATCCTCCAAGTGTGGGCGGGAAGCAGCCGAGTTGTTCCAAGTCACAAGCAAGTCTGTGTGCTACAATTTTCTCCAGTAGCTTGCCAGCAGTGTTCTGCATTGTAATGATTCTGTAGCCGCTTATCTTGGAATGGTCTTTGTTCGGTTTTGGCAGCGGCAGCAAGTAGCTGTGTAGCCATTCCTCTTTGACCTGACCCCTCTGGATACTGGTGTTGAATTCTCTGGCCAGTTCTTCCATGTCATCATCTGACATCACCAGTAGGTCACCATATAGGATGCCGTCTGGGCCTGGGGCGGTGTTAGGTGATTTCTTGATCAATCGCACGTATTGTCTCAGCTGTGATTATGCACTCTTCGTCTGTCCCGACCCCCTCGCACAACTGAGAGAGTGTCGTTGTGGTCCTCTATCTGGCGGGCTCGTCTTTCTGGTCAGTCTGTTCTATGTAGCGTGCAAGGAGGGCCTTACCTTTATCCGCACCCGACTTTTTCAATATGAGGTCTATGCCTTGAAAGTCTGGAATACCCCTACGTTGTGCAGCACCGTTCATGCTCTTATGGAGGCGCCAGAATGTCGTAAGAGATCTCTCGGAGCACACCTTTCTGCAGAACTCGTCCCATTTCTCGGCCTTGGCCTGTTTGGCGCAGGATTTGAATAAAGTCATCGTCCTATCGACCTCAGTTTTCAGGTCCGCCAACTCAACCTGTGGCATGTTAGCCTTTCTGGCTTTTTGCCAGTCTTTGACAGCCTGCCTCTTTCCCAGCCATGCCTTCTCGACCTCGCCATTCCACCATGGTGGCTGCAACCATCTTTCTTGCCTCCTGCTGGAGGAAGTTAGTTTTCTTCTTCTGATCTTGCTTATGGCGTCTAGGTTGTCCCCACCAAATGTCCAGTTCTACTCTTTGTTCTATTCTACCATTCTACCATTACCCTTACCTCTTTCAACCTGATAAGAGAAGTTATATTAAAGTCCATCGCATGGCTCAGATTAAGGCGATGTGGCGCATAAAAAATTTAATTCTATAATATTTAATTTCTATGTTCTGGTATGGTATAGGGTTTAATACAGAAGATTGCTGATCGATAAAATACTGTAAAATTGAAAATTAGGTGTGGCACCAAATAAAAATGGATAGCAGGAAAATGGGAAGTAAGGATGGGTCACAGTTGTGACTTACAAGTTGTTAATATGGTAATAGTCACGTTGTATTATATATCAAATTAAAGGGGGTTGCTTAGGGAAAAATACTGTATATAAATCCATGGCAGATACGGCAAGTCGCCAAGATGTGACACTTAATCAGTTAATAATCATATGACCGAGTCAGCGACGATTCGGATATTAATTTGAGGGTGATTGTTGTCCAAAGGCTGTAATCTTGGCCAGGTGATCGTCTTTCGTTTCCCTCAGCCTGTTACGTCAGCCAACCTTTGTGCGTTTACCGGTCAGGCCTCTCAGGCGGACCTTTGTTTAGTTTTATGGTCCATGTCTAGGTAGCCGTTAACTCTTACCTAATCTTTTCTCTGTCCGAAGTGGTTACTAACTCTGTTATCTATATGTAATCTTCCGGTTCCAATATGGAGGATAGGCGATTCAGCTGTTAAGGCCTCTGAAATGTTTATGCTTGTGGCTACGGTTTGCTTACACATTTTCCTCATCTTGGACTGGTAATGCATGGTTCCGTCGCCCTGCTGTTGAGGTGTAGTGTGTGGAGCGACACTGTGAGCTGTAAATTTCGTGTGAAGTGCTTTTACATCAGTCCGCGGCTTATGTAGCGTGAACTGCATGATCAGAAAAATGGCGACCGGCCAGTCGCTGAACTAACTTGATTGTCTTATGCAGTAATGTGTGGCTGCTGGTTTTCTAGTGACTGCCGCTTCCATCGGCGATGAAATGTATTTTTCGTGGCGGACAGTTTGTGTTGGCATTCTGACAGCGGAATTATGCATTGAATGCCTGTGCGGGCTGTTGGTTTGTCGAGACTCTTGTCGGTTACACTTTTCACATGGAGAAGTGAGGGGTATTTTGTGTGATATTGACAGGCACATGAACGTAGCATAATGGGGCGACCCTTTGCCATGAAGTTGGAACCGCGAGCAGCGGATTAACTAACTGTATGTAATATGGACTGTGACAGGAATGGTCAGCAGAAGAGGGACTCAGGTCATTGCAGACAACTTGGGCTTGATGGTACATGAGGCGGGAGAAATGGCCAGAGAGAGAGAGAGAGAGAGAGAGAGAGAGAGAGAGAGAGAGAGAGAGAGAGAGAGAGAGAGAGAGAGGAGAGAGAGAGAACGAACGAACGAACGAACAAACTTTATTTTAAAAGGGTTAAGAATTGGGCACGCAGGTCCGTCTTACATTCTGCCCTTCTATCACTCTCTTTGATACATTATTTCATTCATACATCTTTCAAGGCTAACAGAGAACAGCAACAATATAAATGGTATGCATTATAAAGGCATGAGCAAAATGCCAACATCAATACTACACGACTCAGTAATATTAGATAATAGTGTTACACTTGTTATTAGCTATGTGGAATATACTGGCCTACCAAAAGGGGACTGGCTGTTATATTAGGGTTTTGTTGTTATTATTATTATTTCTATTATTAAGGGGGAAGGTAATCCGCACTGAGATAGTTTTCGAATAATTTGCGATTATATGTTTAAGGATTGGTAATGTCTTTGATTTCTTGTGGAAGATTGTTCCACATCTGAGCTGCAGAGTACGTTAAGCTTGTTTTGTATAAGTCAATCCTAGGCTTTCGGAGTCTCTGTGGCAAAGTGGTCAAGCATTTTGACTCGGGCTCCGAAGGTTGTGGGTTCGATCCGGGCCGCGTCCTCGGTTTACGAGTTAAATGTTTCGGAGACTCATGTGGGTCGTCGCTAAAAGCTACGGAGTTCGTGCTTTGTGCGACGCTTTCCGTGCTGCGGAAAGAGACCGAGCCATATGGGATAAAACCCGGTGCAATGAAGTCGACCCTGTCGACTTTTAAGCGACTTTTTTAGGCTTCGGAATGTGTAATATATTTAATCGTTTACTGTGTCTAGCATTATATTTAATCAATGGCCAAAGGTAATTTGGGGCATTCCGATGTAGGATTTTGTGAATTAGTTTGGCCTTATTGAAAAGCAGGCGTTTGGGGAGTGGTAATAACTGAAGGCGCTTATGCAGGCTAGGATTGTCAGATAAATGTTTGCTATAAATTAAACTCATGGCCCGTTTCTGGAGTGTGTAAAGTCGCTTGGTACTTGAATTAGAACAACCGTCCCAGATTGTAGAGCAGTAGTCAAAATGTGTCTGTATGTGAGAAGTATAGAATATTTTCTTTGTGTCCTCATAAAGAAATTTTTAATTTTGGCGAGTTGGTAGAATTTTTTCGCTGTTTGTTTAATGAGTACTTGAATGTGGAAATTAAAGGTTAGGTTTCTATCAATGATTAGGCCTAATGATTTGTGCTCAATTACACTTTCTACTGGCATGTTATCGATGTGAAGTTGAAGTAATGTGTGGGAATTTAGAGTTTGAAGTCTTTGTCTGGTTGTTAACAACATTGATTTTGTTGTGGTGATGTTAATTTGCATATGGTTTGCATAGCTCCATCTAACTACATTGTTTAATTCTTGTTGCAAAGACGATTCCAGAAAATTAAAGTTTTCAGCGTGTGTATACACTATTCACACTGTCTGCAAATAGATCGCAGAACGACGAAAGATGCAAAGGTAGATCGCTAATATATATGGCAAATAATAGAGGGCCAAGAATAGAGCCTTGTGGTACTCCAATATTGAAGGTAGTGGTTTGGGACAGAGATTGTTTGTGTGGTACTACTTGCTTTCTGTTTGATAGAAAAGATGTTATTAGAGTGACTATATTAGGGGCAATTTTCATTGTCTCTAGTTTTTTAAATTAAAATAACATGGTCTATTATATCAAATGCTTTCCTGAAATCAATAAACACAGTTCCACATAGACTGTTGTTGTTTATATTCTGGTGCCAATTTTCTATTATGTTTTTTTAAGGACCGTATAGCAAGAATATTTTTGTCGAAATCCTGATTGACTGTCAACAATAAGCTTGTTGCGAACTAAATACTGTAATATTACTTTATGGATATGTTTTCTAGTGGTTTAGATAGTGATGATAGTAAGGAAATGGGTCTGTAATTGTTCTGGAGACCATTGACCAATGAACCCGATTTACATAGGTTAATGATATACAGATCACTATCGCTGCACAACGGATAATCCGGTTGCTGATTCCATCTAACCTAGATGAGGTTGTGTTTTGTTAGCTGAGGTAAGTGAATACTTCAGTGATTGTCATTAGCGGTATGTCGGAAAGAATATCCCGGGAGAATCTATTCTCTCAAAACGATGACAATAAGGATAAGTTGCAAGGAGAATTTGGCACTGAAGCCTTCAACTGGTCTATGTCAGTTTGAAATTTTTTTTTACTGAATTGGTCGCATATAATATGATTTGATGGTAAAGAATTTGGGAAGTTATACTCGTTTGTCAATGTGTTAATTGTCTTCCATTTATCCTTACTATTTGTTTTATTCATTTCTAAGTTCTTAAAGTAATTTTTCTTTTCCCTTCGTATGGTATATTGAACTTTGTTTCTAAGAGTACGGTATGTGCTGAGATCCCGCTTTTCATGTGCTTTATCTCTGTCTCTCATGATTTCAAGTATTTCCTCGGTGATCCAAGGTGGTTTGACGTGATGTTTTACTCGAACTTCCTTGACTGGCACATGTCTATCAAACATATCAATAAATGTCTTCATCCAGAATTCCATAGCATCATCCGGGTCAGAAAGCTGATAAACATTGTCTAGAGGTGAACTGAGCAAGTCCTGTAAAAATGCGTTTTGGTTGAAATTTATGTAACTTCTTTATTTTACACTTATTGTGTTTATGTTTAGGACTTTTAATTCCTTTTTAGACCACGTGCAGCATATTGGGTAGTGATCACTCATTGCATAATTGGGTACGGTACTTTCTATGATGTTGTCTGAGCAAGTTACATAAATATGATCTATGAGTGTTGAAGATGATTTTGTTACTCTAGTAGCTTGTTGTACTATTTGTTGGAAATTCTATGATGCAATTATATTTTCCCATATTATGTTGGATTTGCTGGTGTCAATGTTAAAGTCTCCGAGTAGTATAATTTCCTTTCCGGAAGCGAAAACCACATCCATGATGGCAGTGAAGTTTTCGTACCAGTTGTGTCCAGCGCTGGGATTTCGATAGAGGTATCCAATTATCAGAGGTGTGCGGTTTTGAAGTTTTAGTTCTACCCAAATACATTCTATTTCGCAAGTTTCAATGTCTAGCCCACGGTGAACATTCAGTAAATTATAAACATAGGCTGCTATGTCTGTCTCTTGTTTCCTACAGGGATCTCTTCTAAACATTTTATACACTTTGATAGAGATGTCTTCATCTAAAATGTTTTCGTTTAATCTACTTTCACTAAGGCCGAATAAATGAAAATTTTGATTAAGAATAAAAGATAACTCTGGCAGTTTATTAATTAAGTGGCATATGTTTAATTATCCAATACGTATTCCTGACTTACTGAGCCAGTGTTGCCACTTCTCAGACATTTCACTCATGGAGTGAGTGTAAATTAGTCAAACTTAAGCAAAAATGCAAGATAATTGAAAAAAAATTCACAATTACATTAAGTTACAAACTCCCAGTAATATAAATCGATATGCAAATGACAATATTATAACGATTCAACTAATGAGACCAAAAACAAAAAAAAGGTAATGCAAATACAGAACAAAACAAATTAAAACGTATGAACATACAACAACTAATTAACTTGAAAGAACTACTTCACAAGCTAAGCAACCAGCTGTTATCCAAAAGAATGAATAAATGACAATACAAGTCAATGTTTCTATTTAAAATGGGGTATCCCACGCGGGAAATAAACGTTAAACAGTAAGCAATTAAAGTTCAAAGAGAAAGCTCTGATGCTGGTATCAATTCATATAGGGTTCAGCTTTTTATACATATCCTATCTCACAGGTCTATATTGTAGAGACATCATAAGGGTTTGATTCAGTGCGGCAGGACTAAATTGCATCAAGTATATAAGTTCTGGACTCCAATGATGCGGAACCTGTTGTTGGCTGCTAGGTGGTGCATTGTTGACGTGAACTTGGTGATGCGGAGCCTGTTGTTGTCTGCTATGGGGCCCATTGATGTCTTGAGCTTGATGTGCCAAAGTGGTATTACCGCCGTGCGTGTGTGCCGCTGATTGTAACCAGGGTTCCATGCAAGTGAGGGTAGGGAAATTTTCCTGTTAGTTATTTCCTTCACATGTGAGGGTAGGGGTAGGAAGGAGAGGTTGATTTATTGTTGGTAGCATGTGTGCACCTTGAATGACAGGATTTCGGAGGTCAGAGCCAGTAGACGTTTATCTGGGGTGATGGGGGTATTTCAGCTGGTTTCAGTAAACAATGTCCGTCGTGTTTGTGTGTTGGTCGTATTTTGTGCTCTTTCTGGGTATTTGATATTTTAGCCAGCAAACTACTACCTAATATGGATGTGTGGATTCAGACTCTGTACAGGTTTTTCTTTGATGCGCCTGTCTGCGATGTAAAGAATTGTGTATTGTTGATGTAGTGTACATTATACTGATTACAGAATTTCTCTAGGGTGTTGTTGTTTATGTCAGCTAGTCGACGCCGGGAACCATAACTTGGTGGTATGATGGAAGATATAAAAAAAAAACAATTTAGAATTGGGAAAATTATAGCGTAATAAGTCTAATGGTTTTCTTAGCTGAAAAATTGTGATATTTTGGTTTCTCATGGTGTTGTGTATCCCTATGTGAACTGAAATCTTCTTAACGTTTTAGCTGATTTCCATTCTAGTATACTGTCTGTTGGACTGTCTACTCCTGCACCTGGAAGCGAAATTGTTGTAGCTATATCGGTGTGTGATGAGGCCATACGGTCACTGTAAATGCCTTTCATCAAAGAGTCGCCAATTATCACGTGGGTGCACTCAGGTGGTGGGTATTCTGTCAGCAATGTCTCGTCGTATTGGCTGTCTTTTACCAATTGCTTTTTTTTTGGTACTTCAAATCGATTGCTGACTTTTACTTCGATGGGACGTTTCGAGTGTTGTTGAATGATGTTGTCTATTTGTTGATGTGTAGTCGTTGGCTGTATTGTTGGCGCTCCTAGGTATGGCTGTGTTGTTTCGAAGCTGTCAGTCTGTGATGCCTGATCAATAATGGGCTCGCATTTTAAAGTCTCAATGGTGTGTTTCAGTATACCATTTTCCTCTCTCAGAAGAGCGATCTCTGACTTGAGGTTGATATAGTCGCTAATGATTCTGGCGATCTTGTCTGTGTTGTCAGAGGCGGCGTCTAGAAGTACCTTCAAACCTGTCTCTAATTTTACAATGTGCTGCTGACAACCGCACTAGTGTTGATTTGTAGCTGGGCTCTCATCTATTACCGATGGTGCAACCTCTATTTGATTTAAATTGATTTCATTTGATTGTATACTGTCCCCTAGGCGCCCGAGCGGGTATTCAATGGCTAGTAACACTGGTCGGCTGGAAGAAGTTGCGCTCGAGTTGCTGCTGTGTTGAGTCGTGGGATGTTCGAGTGTGTTGTTACTATGGCTTGATGTTGTGACGACTGCCGCTGCAGGCTGTGTTGATTCTATGGTTCCGCCAGACAATAGCGTGACCGCTGTAGGCTGTGTTGGTTTTATGCCAGATACTAGCGTGCTGAGATTGGCAGGTGTGTTTAGCGAGTCACTTGCCAGTTTCAGTGCTGTCTGTTGAATTTCGACGAATTGTGCCGCGAGCCACTCAGACATGACGACGGTTGCACCCTGAGCTAAAATTTTATTCTGTGTGTGGTACAAATGGGGAGATGATCTTTTGACTTCCACCTAGAATCCTTGGTAGTCTTTTCTATAGTCGAGTTTGGTCTCATGGTAAAAATTGATGAGACTTGTTAGAAATGCCTCGTAATGTATTGTATTGTTGAATGTATTAGAGATGCATTTACCGTCGTTCATACATTTAACAGACATTGATGGCGAGCTAAAACAGTTCCTTAGTTTGCTTCTCACTGCCCGCTCTTTGTTGAGTGTGTAGTTCTTTGTTACTACAGATCGTAATCCACTCCAACCGTCAGATCTACTTCGGCCCCTTTCTTCCGCTAACTCCAGCACAGAATTTTCCTCCTCGACAGGCATGATTACATGCTATTACGTTTCCGCAACCATGGTTTAAATTCAAGTGATGTGATTGGCTAGTTCAAGCTATCACTAACGCACCGCTGATCCATGAATAATTTTTCCATAGTTTCATTGAATACGATATTATTAACATTTATATCTAACACTGCACGTATAGCAAATTTAAAACAAGTTCAACAGTTGAACCGCATCATTGTGATCACAACCGTATAAAATCCATTGCGTACGAATGTAGATAAACCGGAAAATTAATCCAAAAAGGAGGAGACACACAAAAGCGTTCTACCGCTTGCTCGCCCGTCTTCAACCTCACCCTCCAGTATGGTTTTTATAAGCGTGTTATGTCCTTTACCGTCGCAGAAATATTTCACGTGCCTCTTTTTTATTTCTGAGATCAATTATCTTTTCATTCATAGTCTTTCCAGAACCTCTGTATTTGATTATTTTTTGTTTCCATGAAATACGACGTATTCTCCCGTATATCTACATCTCCAAAGCCTCTATTCGACTTTCTTATTGCTTGTTCATTGTCCAGGCTTGCGCGCCATAAAGTTTTGCTTTAGATGTATCATTGTTCAAGCATGTTTCTATCCGCTCCCTAGCCAGCACCCGCCGGTTGAATCGTGATGTTCATTTGTCGTTTGGCCTTTTATCGTCTTCTGGTTCTGTTCTTTTTGTCAGCCGAAGTCCAGTGGACTAGTTTAGTACGTACAGTTTCTTCTTGTTGAATTAATTGGCAATGTAGCTGTTGCTTTCATCTTTTGTTGTTTGTTAGTTTGTGCAAATAGGTTGTTTGTTGTATTTTGTACGTTGAATTTGAACAGCTGGCTGTTAGACCACTCTACAACATGATCTTCTTACCAACTCTATGCTACCAATGACCAACCTGGACAGTGACAAAAAAGCGGAAAGAAAAACTTCAACAACGGAAATGAGATTCCTGAGAAAAATGCTCAAAGTACCAGGAAGAGACAAAAATCAGAAATGATGAACTCAGGACTAAAATAGGGGTAATACCAGCGCTAGATTTCATTAGAAAACAGCAAGTGAAATGATTCGGCCACATAACTAGGCTACCACAAGCAATGATGAACAAATCAAATGGAACCAGAAGATGAGACCCACCATGTAAGCGATGGACTGAATGAATATTCCATGGAAATATCTATAAATGAAGCTCATAATCGGACAATCTCCCTCTATTTATGCTTCATCTCGACATCGCATAGTACAACAGGAGCAAGATGAGATGATGGACAGACACTCTCCTGCTGTTTATGCCTCACCTCGACACTGCAAGATAGAAGATAAGCAAGATGAGCTGAGATGAGCTGTCAGACCAGTTTTTCAAGGGTTAATAAGAAACATCTCGTTTCCATTACTTCTTCTTGGGATCCTTTTACACTTTAGGCGAACTGCGCATATGGTGCTGGCCCGATATTATTATAGACCGACCGCATTGGTCAATTTTTGTGGTCAGTATCACAGAAGCCGCTTAACATTATTCGTCCACTGTGGCCAACCCATTCACTGGCACCCACTCGTGCATTGCAGTACATCCACCGGGACTCCTTAGTTTTCACTCTCGGACAACCATCACATTTCCATTGCTTCCAGTTTCTCACCTTACCTTCCTGTTCCTTTTCCATGTACCACTTCCACTCATCTACCTGTGATCTTCACTGAACCGTTACCATCCCCTACCTCGGACCCCATGACACAGACTCCGACAGCTGTCAAAATAAGAGGATCAAGATTTCATTCATGTTAATATCACAGCCTGGGATTCTGAGATAATTAGAACATTGTTTTTTTGTTTCTTCAAATTTTCATTTTCTCTTCTTTGTTCTAATGTTTTGATAATTTTATTCTTCTCGTCCTGTTCTTATGCCTTAATGTAGTTACTGGAGGAACTTCTCCGTGATAATATGTTGTGTTTTGTATATGTATTTGTTTGCTGATGAAGGCGTTATTATGCTGATAATTAGTTAGTTAGTTAGTTAGTTAGTTAGTTAGGTAGGTAGGTAGTTAGTTAGTTAGTTAGTTAGTTAGTTAATTAGTTAGTTAGTTAGTTAGTTAGTTAGTTAGTTAGTTAGTTAGTTAGTTAGTTAGTTATTTAGTCGACAGATCATCCTCATTGCACATCGAACCATTCAGTCCATAAGTTCTCGGATCCCCTCCTCAGCAAATCCCGCAGCGTGTAGCGGCTAACAACACCAGTTCTATGTTGGTTTAGCAATCTTCTTTGGCTTCCTGCGTAGTGTTCTTGTTTGGCCACAACTCTTTTAATTTGCTGTTCTCGCAGTCTGACCATGGTTGTAGATTCACAGTCATCACTTGGTTCTCGCAAGTCTTACTTCTCGTAGAGCATTCAGAATGTCAGCCTGGTCCATGGCGCGTCCGCCCTCCACAGTTGCCTTACCTGTGAGCTTGTCAGCCCGCTCATTTCCTTGTAGTCCCGCATGCCCTCGCACGAAGATGAAACTAATCTTTGCCAGCCGAGATCGCTCCAGAGACAGCAACCACTCTCTTCGGATCCACCTCATCTCTATCCTCTTGAGCATGCTCATTAAGTCGCTAAGGAAACACGCCCTAGTGAATGTCTGTGTCTCGAGCCATGTTATTGCTTTACTTATTGCCATGACTTCCATGGTCAGGCTACTTGTGGTCTCAACAAAAACACCAGAGTCCTCCTTCACAATTCCCCCTCCGGCCATAGCTGTAAAGGCCCATGAGCTTCTCACATGTCGGACGACCGACCCATCTGTGTAGATGACCGCGTCACCGTCTAGCGAATTCTCGAAAATCAACGCTTGTACTTCAGCCTCAACAGCAGCCGGATTTTCTTGTCTGCATTTTCTATCTAGTTGGATGCAAACTGAAAAGGATGTGCAGAAGTCTGTTGGCACATGCACCCACTCCTCGCCAGGTTCTAAGTCCTCAAGTGAACACACCTGTTGAAGAATTTCTTCGGCTTGACCCATCCACGACCGTCCTCTTTTTAACCTGCTGCCCTTCACCTTCATAATTTCACTATGCAGTGGATGTTGTGTGTTTGCGTTAATTCTGAGGTAGGCGCGTGCCCTGCAAACTTGTATTCTCTCTTCAATGGTTGGAAAATCAAGAAGGTAGAGCATCGCCCTGTATGCTGTATCTCTTGTACATCCAAGAATAATGCGCATAGCGTCATTCTGTATCCTTTCCATCCTTTCTATCTGCTTATGGCTGAGAGTCAGGATTGCCATTGCATACTCCAAAACAGACATGACCAGCCCCTCGTACAGAAGACATAGATGGCGCTGCTCACAGTTTGCTGCCGCCATCACCCGCATCGCTGCCAAACCCCGCTTGGCCTTTGTTATCACCTGGTCTATGTGCACATTATAAGCAAGGCTTCGATCAAACCGTATCCCCAGGTAATTCATTGCCTGCGTTCTTTCCACCGTCTCTGAACACAGCATTACAGTTGATGTTGGAGTGTTGACAATATGATTATTCAACGAGAACCAAGTCACTGTTGCCTTTGTTGGGTTGACCATTGCCCCAGCTTCATCACACCAAGTACTTATGCGATTGAGTTCGGTTTGTAGTTCCACAGCAACCTCCTCTCTATCCTTACCCTGACGATACACTAAAACATCATCGGCATATGACAATGTCCTGCCAGGTCCAGTGATCTGCTCACTGGTGGTTCTCACTGTGTAGGCGTTGAACAGTACCGGAGATGATGGTGATCCCTGTGGTAGGCCAGGATATATTGTTGTTGGTTCCGAAGTCCAACTGCCACATCTAAAAACTACTTTCTGTTGGAAGAGGGCTGCAGCGATCCAACTAAGGAGGAATGGACTTACGATTAGTTCAAGAAGCTGAAACATTAAAAAATCCAGTGGTACTCTGTTGTATGTGTCCTCAAGATCAATCGCTGCAGCAACGGTTTCAGTGCCTGAGTGGAAACCTTCATAGACATCATGGGCAAAGACTGCTGCATTGGTCCAGGTTTCTCTGTCTGGACGGTACCCACCCAGGGTAGGTGGGAAAACACCTTGTCTCTCTAGTTGGCTTGATATTTTCCTGGCAATTACCTTCTCCAGCAGCTTGCCTATTGTATTCTGCATGGTTATAATTCGATATCCCTGAATTTTTTTGTGGTCTTTGTCAGGCTTCGGCAAGGGAATCAGATAGCTGTGTAACCATTCCTCCTTGATGCTAGCACTCCCTATACTGTTGTTGTACATGTCTGTTAGTTTCTCTAGCTCATTGTCGGTACACCTATTTATGTCGTCGTATCTTATGCCATCAGGACCTGGAGCACTGTTTTTTTTATCGTCGAAGCACAGCCTTGATTTCTTTCACTGTCACTGTGTCTTCATTCGAAGTGTTCTGGGCCTTGCATCTGTCTGAGGTGACCTCCTTGGCCAGATTCCGGCCTCCCATATCTGTGTGGTTGCTCTGCTCAAGGTAGCGTTCAAAGAGGGCTTTGCCCTTGTCCTCGTCAGTTCTCTGCCAGATGAGGTCAGCACCTTGGAAGTCAGAAATGCTCTTATTCTTGACTACACCACTCATGCTTTTATGTAGTCGCCAGAACGATTTCAGTGACTTGTCTGTGCTTACTCTTTGACACACCTCTGCCCATTTTTCGCTTTTAACCACCTTGACCAGTTTTTTTTAAATAGCTTACTTTTGTGAGCATCTCTCTTTCTAAGTGCAATCAGGGACTAGGATGACCAGCTCTGTTCTTCTTGGCATTTTGCCATCTCCTTACAGCACTACGCTTATCCACCCAAGCCTTCTCCACCTCGAAACTCCACCACGGTGGCTGCTCCCAGCTTTTCTTCCTGCCCTGAAACGTTCTGCGCTTGTCACGTCTTATTTTACTCACCACATCTTGCCCTGTACTGTCATACTGGAACGTCTTTACCTTTGGCTTGTGCTGCCTGGTTCTGCCTTTCTCCACCAATATGACTAATCTGATTAATGGAACATATTGTAACGACTGGTCAGATTAATGGAACACGTTGCAACAACTGGTCAGAATAACGGAAGCAGAGACAGAGTTAATTGCTGTGGAGAGATGTCAGTACATGACGCGGCACATTGTACTGGTTAACGGGGGATGTGGAGAAGCGTGATCGCTCACACCAGTTGGGAAGGTGATCATACAGATGATGATTATGGTAATGTCACATTAACCTGTTTACTTACAACAATCAATCATTTTAACATTAGCTGTTCTTCGTGGGGAATGGATGATAAATGGAATCATAGAATATTCCGTTGATGCGTGCTGTGGGCGATTTGGCAGTAGGCAATGGTACGTTGTTTTTTTTTAATGAAGAGGTATGGGTGCCTGTCATTCAAAAAGCTCTGACAAACTCCTGAACGTAAACTTGCCCAGGAATCACGAACAACCCAAACATTCTGGATTTTATTGCTACGTCGTGTAAAGGATTTGCAACTAACTAAAGTTACACTAACGGTGATCTATACATATATTTTCAAATTTTTAGTTAAACTAACAGTGATCTATACATATATTTTCAATTGGTTAGTTAAACTAACTGTGATCTATACATATCTTTTCAATTGTTTAGGTAAACTGACTGTGATCTACAGATATCTTTTCATTGTTTAGTTAAATTAACTGGGATCAATATATATATATATATATATATATATATATATATATATATATATATATATATATATATATATATATATATATATATATATATATATATATAGTTTATTTGAACTAATTGGTATCAATACATATCTATGTTTAGTTAAACAAAATGTGATTAATGCATATCTATTGTTTAGTTAAACTAACTGTGATCTATACATATCTTTTCAAGTGTTAAGTTAAACTGCCTGTGATCTATACACATCTTCTCAATAGTTTAGTTAAACTGTGATTAACACATATATTTTCAGAAACTGTTCACCAAAAACCATGACCAAGTTCATCAACTACATGCTGTCCCGGGCCTGTCTGTTCACCCTCATACTGGCCATCGTTCCACACGCCGGGGTCACCCTAGTCAGTGCCCGAGACATGAAAGTCTGCGAGTACGACAGAAGACCCCACCCAAATGGCTTATGTGGGAGTACATTAGCCAACACTGTGGATGCCCTGTGTGCATGGGCCAGAAGTCAATCTCAGCCCATAAACGTCAAACGGCAGACAGATACATGTAAATACGATTTCAATCACGTTAGAAAGGTTTCTATAACTCACCTTCTCCTCAAGACATAAAACATGTCAACGACCCTTCTCCGTGCCACCTCGCCCGTTGGGTGTATAGTGCTAGTTCATAATTTTAAGACCAATGGATACTGGAAGCTTCATGTCGTCAGTAGAACGTCAGCCGCCTTTACTTCCTATAACAATCTATGGTGCCCATTTTAGGCCCGGGTCCACCTGGTAAATACATAAAATAAAAAATAAGTATTTTAAAACATCAAGTGTCGATTGAGATTCGAACGCATGACCCCAGGAAGGGTAGATAAGGCTGCCAGCCGCCGCGCTACTGCCTCTCCCTTGTCAGGGCATGAGTAGTATACAATGTTGTAATCATGTATAAAATGGGGAGCAATACGTCATAGATTATGTCATTTTTTACTATACGAATGGTATAGCTCCGCATAGAAAGCGCAGCAAAAGCGGACCACATTTTTGAATTTTTGGCGGGAATTTTCTTGGGCTCGGTTGTCACCTCCAGTTGTCCTGTTGACTACTTCCGGTTGACTTCCGGTGTCTCCCGGGGCACGTGCCCACCGACCGTCCCGCCCACAGGTACCTCCGCCGGCCGCCTCGGCTTCCCCCGACTGCCAGGGAGACCACCTGAAGACAGTGAAGCAAGCCTCGGGGATGTGGTATACTTATATAGATAAGTAGACCAACTAGTAGCCGGCCACCTGGATTCGAGTCCCAGTCTATGGAGGGGGGGGTGTGTATATGTAGGGGTAGGCCGATGTGAGGGGCGCGATGGAATATTAGCCTTTCCCCTCTCAGAGGAGGGGCGCCAACCCAAATAGAGAATGGCGAGCCACAAGGTCAATCAAATATAGTATAAACTACGCTTTGATCTGACCCAAAAGGACCATAGACAATGTCACCATTACCCCTACCCCGGTCAACCTCAAGGAGAAGGTATAGCAGGATCCATCACCGACTCAGAATGATAGTCCGGTGACTAGACAACCACCGAAGCAGCTGAATATGGTTTTACCCTCACAGTCTTATCAAGCCGAAGGTGAATGTTGGCCACAAGGGGTAATGGACACCGTAGACAATGTCCATGTGCAACTCTGGTATCCTCAACTTTAGGAAAAAGTCTGAAGCCAGACTACGGCTAATAATTCTATATATGGGTATATTTCCACAATTAATAAACACGTAATGAAATATAGACGTGATTAATTCTAGAGAACATACCACTAGAGAACTGTCTCCAGTGTTGCCATCTCCCTTTGATGAAAAAGCACCAAAATCGACCCCCCCCCCCCCCCCAAAAGCACTAAAAAGCACCAAAATTGTGTAGGAAGCACCCCCCCAAAAAAAAAAAAAAGCACCAACTGTTTTTATTACAAATGTAACAAGGTAGCACAGTATAATTTATTATTATCACTTCATATTACAATGAAGTTTATTCCAGAACCGCCAAATCCCAAACAGAACTACTTTCGAGCCAAAAAAAGCACCAAATTGCAATACTATTTTTTAAGGGGTGGGGGGGGGGGGGAATCACTAAAACAAGCCCTGGTGGTATTCATTCAAAATATTATAATGTAGCACATTATAATTTATTATTATCACTGAATATTAGAATGAAGTTTATTCCAGATCTGCCAAATCCCAGTCAAACAACTCCTCTTCCGTTTCTGTAGCTATTTCCTGTTGTGTTTGCTCCTGCGATGATGAGGATGAGGAGGATGATTGGAAGAAACATGTATATGCCTCCTGTGATCCAATTTTTCGCAGAATATCCTTAGGTAGTTTATAATCATGACAGCATTTGCCATATCTTTTCATTCCATATCTAATAGTCAAAACAGCTGTCAAACTCTTTATGCTAAGTCTATTCCGCAGTATTGATTTTATAACTCCCATCTGACTGAAAATACGCTCCACGTCCGCATTAGAATTAGGTAAAATGAGCACAGTTAAAGCTAAATCTGTAAGATCTTGGAAAGGATTTTCACCGGTGGCATCCCTGTATGAGGCTATTTCTGCCCACAGTCCAAATGTGTCAGAGGTCTGTGTCCACTGCATATAATGAAGTTTTCTCCACTGGAAATCGATACGGGTGTGAGTAGCTGCATCTTCTACAAACATTTTAGCAAGATCCAATATACAGAGCTTCATTGGCTGTAGACATTCACTTCCACTAAGACATGACATGGACTGTAACACTCAGACGTTATCGGGTGTACGTAAACGCAGCTGTGACAATAGCTCTATTAAAAACTGGATGCATCTTCCACGAATTTCTTTCTCATCGGGAAATTTGTAGTCTGCTATTTCTTTCTCAAACTCATAACCTAGATTGGGATTAGGATCTAAATAATCTTGAATAGCATAACTTTCTGTTATTTTTTTCCCAGGAATAGCAATCTTTGAACTGATAGAATCAATGTGCTGGACAAGGTCGCTGAGTATTTTTGTTGGATCCTGTATATCTGCTTCGAAATTTCTTATTCACACTTTGAACTTCTCCGAGAATATGCTTGAGAAATATGAGATACATATTGTTTTTCATGTCGCTAAACATAGAATGCAGAAGTTCTGCTGTATAACAGCGCTCATTGAGTCTTGCTAAATCAAAATGAGTTCTGAGCTCGACCCACTGCTGCAATGTTCTGACAATGGCAGATAGAATGGACATCCATCGTGTCTGGCTTAATTGAACAATCTTTAGCGGATGTTGTCCATCATTTATTAAAGCAAAAAGCTCCCTGTACTTTGCTTGACGAAGACTTGAGTGAGAAAACCAGTTATATGTTTCTCTAATCATGAACTCGATGTTCCTGGGCAGACAAGCAGCTGCAGCCTGTGACACTGCCAGCTGAAGGGAATGACATACACACCTAATTAGTACCAGATGAGGAACTTAGGCTTTTAATTTTGTATATACTCCATTGTTTACACCTTTCATGACAGACGCATTGTCAGTGCCGAGTGCAACTAGTCTTTGCAACTCAAGTCCATTCTTGTTCAAACAATCTGTTAACGCATTGCATATTGCCTGTGCGCTGTCACTAAGTTCAACTAAATTTAAGTAAGTAACTACAAACTGTTTTCTTGTCTCTGAATAGTACCTAATAGCTACTCCAAGTAGCTTAGTTTCAGAAATGTCATTGCTATCATCAATCAATAAGCTGTATTTACTTTTGCCAATATCAGCTGTCAAGTCTGTTGTGAAATATGGTGCAAGTACATTTGAAATAACTGCTGCGCACTTAGTTCTTCTAAGCTTAAAGTTCTTGCAACCTTTCTGTCATCAAAGTGTGCCTTGCAGAGTTCACTTAAATGGTCAACAACGCTAAGCGAACAATGGCCAGCTATGAACAAACTCATGCATCCTTCTGTTTCTTTGACATCATCTTTCAGTTTGTCAAATGCAATTGTTGTTTGCCTTTGTGTACTGAATGGTTGTTCGGTTTTATGATGTTTCGTTGTATTCTTGTGCCTCTCAATATCATTTAACCTGGCTGCAATGGAACATGTGCAATATTTGCAAAAACGCTTAGCATTATCCCCTTCTACTTCTAACAACCATTTTTGAAATTCTCGTGTCACTGAGCCACTGTTCTCTTAAATGTTGACAATATTTCTTGCTCATGGTGAAACACAAATAAGCTTAAATGAAATGATAATGTAGACACCACAAAATTATGAACTCGATTACAAGTTAATGTATTGACGTTTGGACTTGTCTGCAAGATGGCGTTCGCTTTCAGCTAAATCGTATTAAAGGGAGTTAAATTAGTTGAATATTGCGAGGTAACGTACTAAGACTGTTTTATTCCCTTGCTTCAGTTCAAATTCGGCTTTTTAGTGTTCCCAAAATGAATTTTAAAGTAATATTTACCCACCCCAAAAAAGTACCAAAAAGCACCAAAAAAATTCTATGAAGCACTAAATTTACGCGGCCGAGCTAAAAGGAAAATTTTCACGCTAACTGACTTGAAAAAGCACTAAGTTTAGCGCGAAAAGTACTAAAATGACAACATTGCCTGTCCCACTAGTATACATGTAATTAAATTAAGATAACCAGTGACGTTTGCAAATTAATCATTAGGACAATATTTTTTAAAGATAACGCTAGTTACCTCCCTTGTGTATTTTTGGAATTGTTGTGTCCCCTTGATACCGACAAACATGAGGCGTGTCATCTGGGCTTATTGTAATATAGCAGTAACCGATTAACGCACGATAGTGAACTTTTGACTATAGTGGTTTTAAATGGCGCTGAATCGCGTAAACTCATCGCAAAATATATAAACAAATATTGTAAGGTACTTTGCTTGGGTGCCAATAAAGTATTCACATGAAAAGTTGCGTAAAAATGAACAGAAGATCAACAAATATTGTCAGAAATTGTATATCTCGAAGGGCAAAACCTGTCAGTATGCGTGGATGATGACAAATATGCTTTAGTTTGCAGTAATCGCACAAAAGCGGTAAAAACTGCAGCAGCTAGGCAAGTTTGTTCGCGTAAAAAGATGTAAATATTGGCGTTCACCTGAAATATGTTTATAACTGCAATGGTAGCTCTTAGGTGTGTGTGTGTGTGTGTGTGTGTGTGTGTGTGTGTGTATGTGTGAGAGAGAGAGAGAGAGAGAGAGTGCGTGCGTGCGCGTACATGTGTGTGTCTGCCTGTATGTTTCTGCGCACGAGTGCATGTGTGTGTGTGTGTGTGTGTGTGTGTGTGTGTGTGCGTGCGCGCGTGTGTGTGTATGTGTATGTGCCGTGTCATCTCATGACCATATGTATGCTTCGTACTATAGCTATGTGTCTATCTTTTACATATTGCAGTCAAGCTTTAATGCATTGCAATTACAGGCCATCGCAGTCAGCCCCAGCATTCTGTGGATGTACGTGCTTCCTGGGCAAGTTTGCAGTTATCTTTCTGAACGGCCGGCACCCATGATCTTCTTAGTGTCTGTCATCAGGATTACCATCATCATCATCAGCATCACTATAGCGTCTTCCGCCGCCGTTGTCAAGCGGAGACATGGACATCAGCATTATCCTCTCTTGCGTGGGTGTGTGTGCTTGCGTGTATGTGAGTGAGTGCGGGCTCCTACATGTGTGTCTGCATGTATGTGTCTGCGCACGCGAGCGTGCGTGTGTGTGAGAGTGCGTGCGCGCACGCGCGTGTGTGTGTGTGTATGTGCCGTGTCATATCACGATCAAATGTATGCTTCGTACTATAGCTATGTGTCTATCTTTTACATATCACAGTCAAGCTTTAATGCATTGCATTTACAGGACATCGCAGTCATGGCTCGTCTATCTAATACATACCGCCTCATTCCTGACGCATAGCATTTACAGGTCGGTAAAGCGTCAATATATTTACACGACATGGCAGTCAACCCCAGCATTCTTTTTGTGTTAGTAAATTCTTCGCAAGATTTCCAGTGTTATTTGAGAAGAAACCGGCACTCATATCTTTTCATAACAAGGCGACCTGCTGCCAAATCGATATCAGTATTCTTTCTTCTCTGTGTCTGTGCTGACGAAAGCTTTCTAGCCGCAAGACTCAGTGGTCACATGTACACAAACACTGCTGGCCAAGTGGTCGTGAATTCATGTGGCGCCGTGGCTGAATGGTGGCGACAGAGGTGGAAAACTGATTAGTGAGGAGGTCACCGTGGCTGAATGATTCTATCATAATGGTAATGACAAAACCATACCACGTGCTTAAAGTCCCAGGCATGTCTTTAGCTCTAAAAAAAGGTACTATTACAGAATACCACTCATACATTAGATTACAAAACTGTGACAATAAAACTAGACTTTTCCACAATCCGACACTAATTCTAGAACCATTTTATACATTTGACATATTTTTATCATAAATGCAATATATTGGCATCACCTTTTAGAGACGCTTGAAATATCTCAGCATCATGGTATGGTGTCCGCCTCGAGTGCTGGAGGTCCTTGTTTCAAGCCCCGGTGAGGACAGGGTTTCTTTTCTTTTCACGTGGACTTCTAGTAACAAAAATTCCCATGGTCTGGGTAGTGAGATTAGACGCCCGTGTGTATTGCTGCGCACGTAAAAAAATCTCTTGGCAGTTGGAAATCGAAAAAAGAGTAGCCTAACGGCGCTGTCCGGGTAAAATTTCGAGTTAAAAATCTACCCAAAGTATTTCAGGATTCTCGCCGGTGCTACGGAGTTGGCGCACTGAGTTGAGATTCTCCGGCCTCAGGCTTAAGTTAGGAGTAGAACGGAGCACTTATGGGCTACACCCGTGTGCCGTAGTGTTGATCAGTAGACTAAACTAAAGTAAACAAGTTATAGTGGGAATAACTATTTAGTCTCTAACTCGGCACTTTTCATTTCTCCAGTTCTAGATGGAATAACTATTTATTCTCTACACCAGGGATCACCAAACTACGGCCCACGGGCCGGATCCGGCCCGCGACGTCATTTTATCCGGCCCGCCGATGGCACTCTAACTTGCTTGATATAACGTATGGAACACGAGAGGTTGTGATACAATTTAAATGTATATATTATGTTTAGAATAATAGGAGATCTCATAATCGCAGTCGTCTACCGAGGACGCCGCCACCTGCCCAAGTGTAAACAAAACCACATGAATATCCGTGTTGGCCTGAATTCGCTATTCTCTTATGAACATCTTCATGAGTGTGTTTGGATTGTTCTAGGTATGTATGTATTTCACTAGTTATCTTATATGGTTAAAATAACATTTAATATAAAACAGCGTCTAACATATAACACTGAAATAGTAATTAGTAAATTAGCCATGTAAAGTTACGAACTGACATGTAGTACTAGTAGAAGTTTATTAAAATTTTTATTGTGATTATGTAATAATTCTACTAAATATTATAACAGTATCTATTATATTAGAGGCATCGATGATGTTTTTGCATAAGCTATTAACTATTATTTATGAGACCACCGAAGAAAGATAACCCTTCAAAGATCAAATCCAACTTTACCTAAATGTAGCCTGGATGTAAATTTCATTAATTTCAAAGGAGGCATTTTAGCGCCAGTAGCCGTAATAAACAGTTATCAGTTATCAGTTATCAGTTGGGGTATCTTCATTGCACTCCGGTACATGTCCATAGGTGCTCAGATCCTCCCCCCAACATATGCATCAGCGTCCGGTGGCTAATAGTGCCAGTTCTGTGTTGGTTGACGAGGCGCTTTGTTTTCTCGATGTACCTCTCGCGTCTGGCTGTGCCGATTCTTACTCCCAGGTCTTTCATCCTGGACAGCGATGTGGAATCACTGACGTCAAAGTCCTCTGTTCTCGCCATATCTTTAAGGACGTTAATAACATCGGCACGATCCATGGGCTGGCCATCTACAGGGGTGCAGAGCCAGCCAGTTTGTCAGCTCGTTCATTTCCCTCGACTCCCGCATGTCCCGGGACGAAGATGAAGGTGACTTTACGGACAACAGACTTCCGCAGCGATTCAGTCCACTGTCGACGTACAGATCCAGCTTCGACCTTCTGAATCACGCTCATTGAATCACTTAGTACACACACGTTGTGATTCCAGCCATATGAAGGCCTGTGTAACTGCCATCACCTCTATCGTCATGCTGCTCGTGGTCATAGAGTGGGCACCACTGGATTCTTGAACGGTTTCGGCCCGCTGAACGGGCTGTAAATGCCCACGCACTTCTCTGCTGCTTTACAACAGATCCATCTGTATAGATGAGCACTTCGGGGCTATCTGAGTGTTCATAGATGAGCGCGTTAACCTCTGCATTGACAGCGGCAGGGTTCTGCTCTCTGCACCGTCTGTCGAGTGTCATAATGCAGGAGAAAGTGCACTTAAAAGCTGGAGGCACCGGCACCCATTCCTTGCCGGGGTAATAAACAAATCATCACCACGTGCCGTTACTAAGGTCTTAGTCAGATATGACTGAGCTACCGTATAACAGTAGACGGTACTACCTGTTTTCTGTTGCGCCGAACGTTGGGCGGCGCTTACCAAACCCGACACCCCACATTGTGCCAACGGCTTCGAACGGAAGAGCGCAATTGGGAGGGTACAAGCCTTACCCTGGTGCGAGGAAATGAAACCTAAAGACAAAATGTCATGGCAGGGCAGACCAGGCCATAAGCCTTGGTTGGCGGCTGGTCTAGGATCGAAGCTCCGACAGGCGGACAGTTAGAGCATTGCTTTGCTGATCCGGCAGCTTCTGCAGCTTGTCTTGTTCCAGATGTAGATGTTACCTTTCCTCTGGAGTGAACTAGGCAGGCCGAGAGAGGGATCATGCTGCATAGGCAACACATGATCTCTATATTTTAGCCCAGACTTTGTGCTATGGAGAGACGATAACTCCATGCCTGGTCTTAACCGGTCTCGGAATCAAAGCGAGAGGCCAACTGTTACGGGTTATAAGTCCCTGTAAATTGGCGTAGACATGGTGCGCTAAGCGTTGCCCCTAACGGTGGGAGACACCTACAGGTGTCACTGATCAGCTACCGCCCGCCTCAAGCTGGGCAGCCCCTGGCAAACTGAGTGCTGATCCGCCACAGCCTGCCTGCTTCAATGGGTGCTTAGGGCTAGGACAAAATCTGCATTGCAGGCTGTAAAACCAATGCACCAGGTACAATTAAAAAGAAAAAAATAGAAACCTCAAGCTATGGCTTGCAACCTGGAACGTGAGAACCATTTGTCCAGGATTTTCCACTGACTTGACAAGTATTGACGATGTGAGAAAAACGGCTGTGATTGATGCCGAACTCAATCGTCTTAACATTGATATTGCTGGCCTGCAGGAGACTCGCCTCGCTGAGGAAGGGTCACTCAGGGAAAACAATTACACCTTTTTTTGGAAGGGTAGAAGGCATGCAGAAAAAAAAAGGCAACACGGTGTGGGATTTGCAGTGAAGAATTCGCTACTGGGAATGATTGAAAATCCAGCAGGAGGAAATGAAAGACTATTATTCCTGCGCTTGGCAACCTCTTGTGGTTTTGCCACCATTATTACTGCATATGTACCGACACTCGATTCCTCTGATGATGGGAAGGTTTCGTTCTATGAGGTGTTAGACTCCGCAATCAAGGCAGTTCCAAAATCTGACTACATTTATATGCTCGGTGATTTTAATGCTCGTGTGGGCAAGGGCTCGAGTTCATGGCCAGTGTGCCTTGGAAAATACAACATCGGTCGCATGAATGAAAATGGGCAAAGGCTGCTGGAGCATTGCACCAGAAATGACCTATGTATTACAAACTTCTTCTTTAAAACAAAAGAGCTGCATAAGGTCACATGGAAACATCCAAGATCCGGCCATTTACACCAGCTGGACTTCATCATCACACGGAAACAGCATCTGAACCATATATCATTGACTCGAAGTTACCACAGTGCTGACTGTGATACAGATCATTCTTTGGTTGTTGCAAGGGTTAGTCTGAGACCAAAGAGAATCTACACAGCTAAACACAAATCTAGCCCCAGGATTAATATTATTAACACTCATGATCCTGAAAAGTGCTTTCAGTTTCAACAGCAACTTGAAGACGCTTTCACTGATACACCAGAAAATTGTACAGTAAATGAAAAGTGGGCTCAACTTAAGGAAACTCTTTATATGATTGATTGATTGATTGATTGATTGATTGATTTAGGAACCGACATAACAGCATTCGGGGCATTCCCATAAGCGCTCCGTACCCATCCTCAGCAGCCAGCGAAGAGTTCCAACACTAATAGTACCAGTAGCAATCTGATTATATGTACGTCTTGCCTTTCCTCTGAGCGTTGATCGTCGGCCAGATCCCCTCGTCATCCCTCGCTGTCGTATTCTTGCAGACTATGGTGATCCATTTGCTCCTCCGAGGTGTACACATGCTCCCACAAGGCCGCAACCACATCTGCTTTGTCATGCATCAATATTCCACCAAGTTTTGCCGAGTCAGCCAATCTGTCCGCCTGTTCATTCCCCAGCACACCAGCATGCCCCGGAGAAAAGATTCAGACGATGCTTGTCACCTGTGACTTCCGAAGCGAAGCAAGCCACTTTGCACGAAGCTTGCCTGTCTTCACCATACTCAGCATGCTTTCTGGGTCAGTTACAATCACGATGTGTGTGTGTATCGTATTCTCCATCCAGCGGAAAGCTGCACTGACTGCCTCCACCTCCATTCTTAAGCTAGATGTTGTGGTATCATATGCCAGGCTCTCCTGCACCAAACGTCGACCATTAGCTTTTGCTAAGAACACCCATTCACTTCTCCTACCTCTCAACACCGACCCATCTGTGTAGATAATCACATCACCTGAGCGAGCATTATCATGAATTAGATTTCCACTTCCGTGTGGCCCCTGCTGGCCACTCCCTGCACTGCCGGCTCAATGTGATTATATCTCTGCACAAGTCTGACTGCTCCGCTGGCACTCTGACCCACTCTTCTCCTCTCCTAATGTTCTCCAAGGGGCACACCTGCCCGATCGTATTCTTCGCTTGTACCATCCATGATTTCCCTCTTAACAGTCGCTGACGCTTAACGGCGTCCAGCGCCTCATGCAACGGGTGATCTGTGTCTGCAGCTACTCTGAGGTATGCTTTCGCCTGCATCACCTCGAGCCTACCTGCAACAGACGGCAAACCAAAGATGTAACGCTCTGGGGTGTCTCTGGTGCATCCCAGAATGACTCGCATCGCTTCGTTCTGTATGCGCTCTAATTTCACCAGCTGACTCTTTGAGGCAGTGAGCAGTCCTAGTCCATAATCAATCACTGAGAGGATCAAGTGCTGGTATAGTGTGAAAAGCATTCTCTGCTCTGTGTCCATTGCAGCCATAGTTTTAAGTGCATTGAGTCCTTTTTGAGACCTTGTCACAACCGTCTCCACATGGTCCTTGAAGGACAGGCTCCTGTCAAATGTGATTCCCAGATACTTCAGTTTGTTCTCTCTGTTGACGCTTCTGCCATCTATCGTGAGGCTTGGGACATCAGCTCTCACAATTCTGTTGTCCAGAGAGCACCACAAAACAGCTGCCTTTTCTGGGTGTATGACAGCACTCATTTCAGTGCACCAGTCTACATCTGTAGCTCCTGGGCTGTTTGCTCCCTATCTCTCCCCTGTCTACTTGCAAGAATATCATCTGCAAATGTTAGTATCCTTCCAATCCTTGGTAATTCTAGGTTTGCAATCTAGCTCGTATACTCATACTCATTAAAGAGCACCGGTGAGATTGCTGATCCCTGTGCCAGTCCCGGGGTTAAAATATGTGGCTCTGAGGTCCATGCACCCAGACGGAGAGCATCCAGGCGAGAATGTAGGACGGCTGCTATACAGTTCACCCAAGAGGAAACTCTTTATAAAACTGCTGTAGCGGTTTACGGCACTGTGGATCATCAGAGGCAGGACTGGTTTGCGGCAAACAGCCAGACTCTGCAGCTCTTGATTGATAAGAAGAAGATAGCTCTCTTAAGAAACAAGGAAAGACCAACGCATAACACTCTGAGTGAACTAAAGCAAGCTAGGAAGGATGTACAAAAGGCTGCCAGGCAGTGTGCAAATGATTATTGGATCAAGTTATGTGAGTCCATTCAAATCGCAAGTGATAAGGGAAACATCAGAAGCATGTATGATGGTGGTATATACATTCACTCACGCTCAGATGGCTGCCTCTACAATGCTCAGAGATTGAAGGCCAAGACCAAAATTAGGACGGTACTGATTAGAGAGTTGCTTTTTGCAGACGATGCTGCAGTTACGACCCACTCTGAGGAAGAATTAAAATGTCTACTATCTGCATTTTCCAATTCTTGTTCTGAATTTGGTTTAACAATTAGCAAAAAGAAGACACAGATTATGTCACAAGGTGCACATGGGGTACCATCAATCTTTATTGACGACGCCGAACTAGAGATGGTAGACCATTTTACATATCTAAGATCAGTAGTAAATAACAAATTATCCCTAGATCAGGAAATCAACATCCGGATTGGTAAGGCAGCAACAATAATGAACAGGTTAAGAAAAATAGTCTGGTAGAACAGGAAGCTTACTGCCAAAACAAAAGTCCTTGTCTATCAAGCCTGTGTCCTTAGTACTCTTCTTTATGGCAGTGACACCTGGACAACTTACTCACACCAAGAGAAACGTTTAAACAGCTTTCATATGCGGTGTCTGCGAAGAATTCTTGGTATTAAGTGGCAAGACAAAATCACAAATAATGAAGTATTGGAAAGATCAGGTTGTACGACGGTTTATTCCATGCTCAGTCTTCGTAGACTTAGATGGATATGACATGGTAGGAGGTTGGATGATGGTAGAATACCAAAGAACATCATTTTTGGTGAATTGCAGATGGGTAGGAGATCTCAGGGTCGGCCTCTACTACGACACAAAGATGCGTGTAAGCGGGACATGAATGATACAGGCATTGAATACACATTGGGAGCAAGTCGCCGCTGAACGTCTTGCATGGAGGGCAAACATCAGAAATGGAATAAAGACAAAGGAGAAAATTATTGAAGATAAGTCACACACCGAGCGTGTGAGACGTAAGATGGTGCATGATGGTGGAAATGAGCACGTGTTCACATGCACTTACTGTGAACGGACATTTACAGCGCGAATTGGCCTTATCAGTCACACTCACTACCGCCATGGGTAAAAGTTATTATGCCTTTTTAAAGCACAAACTATCGTCTGTCAAGACGGCAAGGTGCCAGTGGGGCAATAGGAGATCTTCACACGTGCGGAGACCTCCTGGCTGGTATGTGTTTTAAATTTACTTGCTTGCTTGTGTTCGCTGGCTGTGAACTCCAGCGTGAAGTCCTGTATGTCGGATGAAGACATCCTGTTGTCCGACATCGATGTGATGTCATACTGGGCTGAGGTTTGCGTGAGTATCCGTTGTCCCATGTCTGGCTTATTGGTGTGCAGACTGCTGTTTCCTCGCCGTGCTGACAGATACTCTCCGACTTCGAAAGATTAAATTTACTATTTTATCAAGAGTATTGTATCTAGATTTTCTTGTTTATTGTAATGTTTGCTTATTTTGCGCCATCCCAAGTCCTTTCCCGGTTCGTGGTAGCGCCGCCTACGCACACGCGCATCTTTCCCTCCCTCAGATGCGTCCGGCTGTCAACACAAGTTCGATGTTCCAGAAATATTTACTTCTTTTTGCCAGTCATCCATTTTAAAGGTATGTAACAAGGATTTCTTTCTTTGACAGTGATAAGTAAGTGAACTACAAGTGTGAATAGAGGCAATAAAGTTGCAAACATTGCATAAAATGCCATAAAAACTTCGTGTTATTACGAAAACATTATCCTCAGCTCAGAAGAATTCCCCGGTCAAGGTGTTAATCGAGCTGGTGTCTAGGCCAGTGTTTTTTAACCTTTCTGCCGGAGCAGATCCTTATTACGAATACATTATCCTCAGCTCAGAAGAATTCCCCGGTCAAGGTGTTAATCGAGCTGGTGTCTAGGCCAGTGTTTTTTTAACCTTTCTGCCGGAGCAGATCCTTACGCAAATGTTTACGTTGCTCAAGGAACTCTGTGCCATGATCCAAGTGTATGTCCTACTTTATGTAATAAACCAGATGGGCAGAAATTTTGCATTTAGGCGATTTAGGTCTGTTTCGGCGGAACCCCTGGCTGCCACTCGCGGAATCCCGGTTGAAAAACTCTGCTCTAGGCTGCTTATTTAGGCCGTCCCTATTTATATATTTTGAAAACTGATTATGAGATATATTCTTTACCAAAAGTGCCTATAAACTTTATATGTACCTTTGGTGAGCAATAGTTTCACCAGTGACCCCTAGTCCTCTGTTTTGCTGTGGTTAAATAGGATATTAATTATATTTCTAATTCAATGCCTTTTCATCTTTAGATCCCGTGTACTTCACCCTTCATTATGGCTACTAAGACAAGAAAAGTCGACGCCGAGTGTCGCGTTTTCAATTAAGCATGGGGAGTAAAATACTTCTTTGTGGAAACAAAGGACCAGAAATCAAGTTGCGTAATATGCAGCGAAAGTGTTGCCGTTTTGAAAGAGTACAGACTTCGGCGTCGCTTCGAAACAAAACATCTATCAACATATTAAAAATTTTCTGGAAAGTTACGCTCTGAGAAATATGAGTCCATGAAACGTGGTTTAGAAACACAAAGAGATCTCTTCACGAGAAAGTTTGCTGAAAATGAATCTATCACTTGTTCAAGTTACAAAATAGTGCATAAGATGGCAGAACGAGAAAAACCGTTTACTGAGCGCAACTTCATCAAAGAGTGTATGATGGAAGCAGCAAAGGACTTGTGTCCTGAGAAAGCCAATTTGTTTGGAACTATCAGCATTTCGGCAAGTTCAGTTGTGCGAAGAACAGAAGAACCTGGAGAGAACGTAGTGCTACAGATACCCGAGAAAACGAGGAACTTTTTGTGGTATTCTCTGGCGCTGGATAAGTCTACTGATTTCTCGAGTACGTCACAACTTCTCGTGATCATTCGTGGTGTCAATTTGGACTTTTAGAGAACGGAAGAGTTGGCATCCCTTTGCAGCATGCACGGAACAACAACTGTTTAAGACATTTTCATGGAAGTGCAGAAAAGTTTTACAAGCCTATAACCTTCAGTGGAATCAGCTTTGAGGTGTTACAGTTGATGGAGGAAAAAACATGGCTGGAGTGAGGAAAGGTCTGGAGGGGCAGATCAGGACGCAGTTAGAAGATTTGCAAATTTTGGGTGTTCTGTTCATACACTGCATCATACATCAGCAAGCACTGTGGGAAGGACTTAAATATTTCTTGTGTACTGAAACCAGTCGTTTCTGCTGTGAACTTCATTCGGGAACATGCACTCTATAACAGTCATTTATAGGCTTTTCTTGAAGAAATTGATTCAAAATTTTGTGACTTGCCTTATCACACATCAGTGAGGTGGCTCAGTGGCGGTAATATCCTGTTTCGTTTTTATAAGCTCCGAAACGAATTAGATGTTTTCTTCACTTAAAGAGATAGAGCTGATCCACAGCTGTCAGATCATACCTGGCTGTCAAAGTTGTAATTTTTGGTCGACATCACATCCCATATGAATGAACTGAATTTTAAACTTCAGGGAAAGAGGAACCTCGTCCTGTGATCTTTACAAAATTATTAAAAGGATTTCGGAGAAAAGCTGTTCATTGTTTTGAAAGCACAACTGGAAGGAGAAACTTTTCTCATTTTCACAGTTTCAAAGAGTTTTGCGCTGAAGTCTCTGAAGATGTCAACCTCGATTTTCCAAAAAAATAAAATATTCGTGACTTAAAAAAGCATGTTTGGAAGAGATTTTCGGATCTTGACAGAACTAAGAGTGACATTCTACTGTTCCAGAATCCGTTCGATTGTAACCTTGATGATGTGTCAGTTGTACTACAGTTGGAGCTCATTGATTTGCAAGCCAATGACTTGTTGGAAGAGAATCACAGAGAAGGAAAATGTGTTGAATTTTACCGCTACTTACCCGATGTTGAGTTTCCGAAACTGAAGAAATTTGCCTCTGGTATGGCACCTGTGTTTGGAACAACGTATGTCTGTGAGCAAACATGTTTTAAAAATGAAGTATGTGAAGTCAACACATCGAACGAGATTCACTGATGGATGCAGCAATTTCAAACCAAACATTGATATCTTGAAAGCCAAATATCAGTTTCACAAATCTCACTAAACTTGTTTGCTGCTTAGTTTGTAAGATTCGGATATGTGCACTCTAGGTCTGATGTAACTATCATTTTGCTAATGTCGCCTTCTTTGAAAACTTTTTTTTAGTAAATAAATATGCTGGTTGTCTTTATATATATACTGAGGATGGGGACGGAGCGCCTATGCTCCGAATGCTGTGATGTCTGTTCCTAGATCAATCAATCAATCAATAGTTTTGTGCATTGCACGCCACTCATACAGGATTAATTTAGTTTTTCGTCTTTTGTGTGTGTTTTCAACAGAGCTTTCGTTCTGGCTTGCAGGTATTGTTAAAGTTAGTTGCATATCCTATACAGGACGTTTGCAGCATTTTGTGCTGTTGTTCATGTCTTGGCAAGTTTACGTTCAGTAGTTTGCCATTGCCTTCTCTTCTGAACGAACTAGCACTCATAACATTGCGTTTAAAAAAAAAAAAAAAACAGCGCAACGCGGTCTGCTGCCAAATCGCGCGCAGATGTGTTTCGAACGCGGGTATACGGGATTACAAACCGTGTCCGTAAGACCTTCGCCACGGAGACCGGCGCTAGTATTGTACAGACTGAGTATCCGGCCCGCGCTCGTCATTTTGTCAGTTATCCGGCCCACCGTGAAAAACGTTTGGTGACACATGTTCTATATCGGCACTTTTCATTTCTACAGTTCTAGTGGGAATGACTCCCCCCCCCCCCCCCCCCCCCCCCCCCCCCCCGCTAACTCGACACTTCCCATTTCCACAATTATGTTGCGAATAACTATTTATTCTCTAACTCGGCACTTGTCTTTCCACAGTTCTAGTGGGAATAACTATTTATTAGCTAACACGGCACTTTTCATTTCTACAGTTCTAGTGGGAATAACTATTTATTCTCTAAATTGGCACTTTTCATTTCCACAGTTCTAGTGGGAATAACTATATTTTTTTTCGCTAACTCGACACTTTTCATTTCTACAGTTCTGTAGGGAATAAATATTTATTCTCTAACTCGGCACTTTTCTTTTCCACAGTTCTAGTGGGAATAACTGTTTATTCGCTAACTCAACACTTATTGTTCCACAGTTCTAGTGGAAATAAATATTTATTCTCTAACTCGACACTTTTCATTTCTACAGTTCTAGTGGGAATAACTATTTATTCTCTAACACGGCACTTTTGATTTCCACAGTTCTGGTGGGAATAACTATTTATTCGCTAACTCGACACCTCTCTTTTCCACAGCTCTGGACGACACTCTAAGAAGTATACTGCTCAACAAAAAAGATGCGCTGTCCTACCTCGCCAAAAGGGTTAGTCGGCGAGGTATAGTTTGTGAATGCTGCTTCAACACATGCGTATTTCAAGAGCTCATGGAATACTGCCATTGGTAATCCTAGATCGTCAGGACAAACCAAGTTACTAATTAAGCTTCAAACCTCACAAGATAACTGATTCAGTGCCAAACAGAAAAGTAGGTGTAGACAAAACACGGTACACAAACAAGTATTATAATGTAATGTCTGTTCACTGAGTATTAAAATTGTTTAAGATACTACGAAACAAACAAATAACACAATGACCCTAGTATTGCGATATGTCGTCCTTCTCTCCCAATAGGAGATCGCATTTGGTGACTTATTATCCTTTGGCACTAAATCAGTTAACATTGACATGTAGAGTACACAATCAGTAACAATATTTGAAAGTTGAATTAACAAACCTTCTTAACATGATAAGAGCATTAAACATTTTAAGAAATGTTCTTGTTCATGATTTATTTTCTTTGATCGTACGTTCGTATTTCAGTCGTCTATTTGTTTGTTACAGAAATTGCTTATGATTGCTCTCTATACGCTAACTCAGAGGTGGACATGCAACATAATGTTTCAGCTTTCTCACATGCCTGTGCCAACTTTGGGCTCAATATCAACTTGGAGAAGACTGTAGTTATGTACCAGCCAGCTCCAGGGAATAATCACACTGTGCCGAATATCAAAGTGAATGATCATAGACTAAGTGTTGTGGTCAAATTCACCTATCTTGGCAGCACTGTGTCACAAGCTGCCACAATTGATGACGAAGTGAATGCAAGAATCTCCAAGGCCAGTGCGGCCTTTGGCAGACTGTACAAGAATTTATGGGACAGAACTGGAATAAGCCTGCAAACAAAGCTAAAAGTCTACAAAGCAGTTGTATTATCCACACTGCTATATGCTTGTGAAACCTGGACTGTTTATCAGCGACACACTAGGAAATTAAACCACTTCCACACAGTCTGCCTAAGGAAGCTACTGAAGATTAAATGGCAAGACAAGATTCCAGACACTGAAGTCCTAGAAAGAGCGTCCATGCCCAGTATCCACACTCTACTGATGAAGAATCAGATTCGCTGGGCTGGTCACTTGACTCGCATGCCAGATCACAGGCTTCCTAAACGAATTTTTTTTACAGCTAACTGCGTTGTGGCAAACGCTCCCAAGGTGGCTAGAGGAAACGCTTTAAAGACACTCTGAAAATCTCACTGAATGCTTTTGGAATTCATCATGACACCTGGGAGGCTGCAGCCAGAGACCGAAATTCGTGGTGTGCATCATTACGGCAGTCATATGTGAGGCAACGAGGACTGCAAGAGCTGTGAAGAAAAGGCAGGACAGAAAAACCACTGCAGGAAATCCTCCTCCGGAAACGTCAAGCATTCTTTGCCCACATTGTCAAAGAACATTTCGAGCCAAAATAGGCCTTATCAGCCATCTTAGAACCCACGGCTCCATACCTTCAACCCCACTGGATGAAATGAATGGTCATCATCATTCTTGATGGACAACAAACAACATAACATTATATATATATATATATATATATATATATATATATATATATATATATATATATATATATATATATATATATATATATATATAAGAGAATGTTTGTGTCTTTGTTTGTGTGTCCTTTATGCGTTCCTGAATGGTCCATCCGATTGAGATGAAATTTTCTACATATGTTCTTCTCACTCCCGCCGAGCCAGCAGGCATAGTTTATTAGTTTCTTCTTCTTCTTCTTCTTCTTCTTCTTCTTCTTCTTCTTCTTCTTCTTCTTCTTCTTCTTCTTCTTCTTCTTCTTCTTCTTCTTCTTCTTCTTCTTCTTCTTCTTCTTCTTCTTCTTCTTCTTCTTCTTCTTCTTCTTCTTCTGCGTTCATCCGGATTTTTTTTTCCGGATGTGACTGCGTTGTGCCTGTTTACAGCAGAGCTGCGTTCTTGCGCCGTTAGGCCGACACATCCGACTTCTGCGGGCATTTGTTGACCGGGTTAACCTTCCCGGGGTTTGTTAGTTTAAAAACAGTTATTTACGTATTTAATCAATATTAAAAGGAAAGACGTTTAATTAAAGGGACTTAACAACAAAAGTTATATCAAGGGATATTACTTTTAGTACCATTGCTATATTATGTAATTAAAATAATTGTATTTTTCTTAAAGTTTTATCAAAAGTTTAAAGACGTTATCTACAGTCATATGCGTTATAATAAAATAATAAAATCTGTAAGACATTTTCAAAGTTTTCATAAAAATAATGTATCTATTTTAAATACGTGAAAATTTTCGAAACCATTTTTTCCGTAACGGGAACGGGAAAGGGTCGAACATATACTCTGTGTACCACAGTCGTATCTGGCATAAACAAAGTGATAAAAACTTAGAATCCCAAGAATTCGGAATAAAAAGATATTTTGCAAGACGTTAGATGGCTTTAAAAAAAAATCTAAGTTTTCTCATATACTCTGTGTACCACAGTCGTATCTGGTATAAACAAAGTGATAAAAACTTTAAGGCATCTTCAAATATTTCGTATAAATAATGGATCTATTTTAGATACGTGAAAATTGTCTAACTCTGAACAATATCATCGAAGCTACAATTTTAAGTGTGAAAATTAAGGGAGAAGATGTTATCTTGCCTCGCATCCCAATGATTCCAACAGATATGCCATTCGGATTCAAACGTCTGCAGTTTCCGGACAGACAGACAGGCAGGCAGGCAGGCAGGCAGACAGGCAGGCAGGCAGGCAGGCAGGCAGACAGACAGACAGACAGCTAGATAGATAGATAGATAGATAGATAGATAGATAGATAGATAGATAGATAGATAGATAGATAGATAGATAGATAGATAGATAGATAGATAGATAGATAGATAAGATAGATAGATAGATAGATAGATAGATAGATAGATAGATAGATAGATAGATAGATAGATAGATAGATAGATAGACAGATAGATAGATAGAGAGAGGTAGGTAGGTAGGTAGGTAAGTAGGTAGTGCCAATGCGCGTTCATATATAAATATGGAATATTCATTGTAAAGAATGTAACTCAACGTAGCCTCTTTTAATGAACAGCGCTTTGGTTTAAACCCATAAGAACAGATTAGGGAGAATCGTTGACATGGTTGTATCAGAATCAATCTCTGTTTAATTTGGTAAACAGCTTATTGGTGGTTGCATATCATCAATAGTCATCAAATTCTACCGTGCCTGGTGATCTATCAGGGCGGCCGGAAAGTACATAATTGATATTCATATTAAATGTTAGCTTCCACAAACGTTTCAGTACTTGTTCTTGATTCACGATCCATGTCTTTCAATTCACCTTCTCTCCATCCGTCAGGTCCATTTGTTGCCGTTCTGAATTCTCCTTAATTTTTCTCGGCAGATGGTTGATTCATTTTCAGCATGTTCTCCTGAGAGCGTGTCACAATATCTTTTCTATCAATAACTGTGATTATTGCCACTTTATCTCTGTAGATTATTGGTTTGCCAGTTTAAATGTCCAGAGAGCTTCATGCACCGCTGCCAAGCCTAACACCAACCAAGTCTGTTGTCCTCTGACGTCAGAATGACGTTTTCTCTGTAACCAATTAATTTCATGGCTTTTCTGAGGTTTTAGCTTCTAGGATATACATCTATTTTCTGTTACGCAATTTTGGGCTTAGCTATATGGTATTATGCCCCCTTTTTTTAAATGATGAAATCATTTATTAATCGTGATCAACAATATGACAATATCAGTGCAGACTAATAAGTCATAAGCTATGCTAAGTACGACCGTATGGCCCCCTATGTACCCCACACAAAATAATAGAAAAATTATTATACGACGGGCACGCTCTCCAGTCTAAAATCCCGCGGTAGACGTCGTGTAGACAACCCATGGGAAGGCTGTACTAACTAACTATAACAAATTAGTCCCTCATTTGTCTATTCAGACAAGCGTCCTAACTCTAGCTAAATAACCGGAGACAGGGGACGTGTGTGATTCACAGGTACTAAACCGTAATTCTTAGTGACTGCTCTATACTCTCGTTGCAATATTTGTAATATTTACCATCTGCTATGATTTTGACTGTATTGCATCTATCCGTGAGGTCATCTGCCCAATTTGTAGCCGTAGTGGTACTATGCCCTAGTTGGAGACCTATAGTCCGTCTGTTGACTCTTGACAATTTAATGGCGAATAATGGCGGAATTATCATGTGGCGTAATCTTCGTTTGTGAGCTAACGATTGTACTTGACTATGTTGAAAGCGATCAGGCTCTTAACCAAATTATAACTCTTAATCAATATATTCTAACCATCAAAGAAAATAACCTAACTTATGTGAACTAATCTAAATTACTCTAATAACACATTCAGTAATGATTATCTGATAATTCATAGTCAATTTCACAATGTTAATAACTAATTACATCATTGCACAATTATCACTAGCTTAGTTTTTGTATTGTACCTAATTAATCACGTTAAGATAGTTAATCTAACTACCACAATATGTCAGTGTAATTCATATTCTTCTTCATCACAGTCATCATTATCAATGTGTGAATATATATATATATATATATATATATATATTATATATATATATATAATATATATATATATATATATAGTATATATATATATATATATATATATATATATATATATATATATATATATATATATATATATATATATATATATATATATATATATATATATAAGCACAATATTTACGAATATCCTTTAAATGTCACTCAAATGTCCTTGAACGAAATTCTTCCTTTCTGGTAACGTTCAATATCCAGCGCGGATAGTAGCACACAGTACCATCAAATGATCCAATGCATACGACGACTGGCTTCATAATGTCTCTGCCAATAAATGAAAATTGACAACATATGCATATAACTGAATAATACTATCATAAATAATTTGTTGTTTGCCATGTAAATTGCTACCTAATTGGGTGTATCTGTAACATAAATTCATCGGCCAAAATAATCTATGAACGAACGTAAACAAACATTACGAAAACGAGACTACTGTGTAGAAGATCTAAAGTCTAAAGTCGACTAAGAAGATCTGCCAAGTTATTATCATTGCCAGGAATATGACAGATATTGAACTCATAATCTTGTAAGAGAAGTGACCATCTGTATTCTGGAGTTCTTAGGATGACCAGATTTAAAGATTTGCAATGGTTTATTATCAGACAAAACCAGAAATTTACTTCCAAGGAGATATCTCGAGAATTTCTCAATACTCTCAATTAGAGCTAAAGCTTCAAGTTCAGTGATAGCATAATTTATCTGCGTATCTGACAGCTTCTTACTGAAATAGAGAATAGGATGTAACTTGCCGTCATGTATCTGGAAGTAAAACTGCAGAAACTGCATGAAAACTCGCGTCTGTTTGTAACACGAAATCCTTCGAAATATCATGTAGTTTCAGAATAGGATACGTACTAAACAAAGTTTTGATCTGCTGTAAAAGTTTGTCGTGATCATCTGTCCAGACTATTTTCGTTGGCTAACCTTTCTTTAAACGTTACGAAAATGTTGCTGTCATATCAGCAAAATTAGGAATAAATTTCTGATATTAGTTAATCAGACCTATTAGACTTCTCAGCTCCTTTTTAGTGGTGGGAGGTGTGATGTTGAGAATTTTGGTAACCACCTGTGGATCTGTTTTCCGAAACCCATCCGAAATTCTGTGACCAAGAAATTGTATTTCAGTGAAACCTATTTCAGTACTACTTGGCTTAGCTTTAAGACCGTGTTGTTGTATTCTCTGAAATACTTGTTTTACAATTTCCACATGTGTGTCTATGTCAGCAGTATGAATACAGATATCATCCATATACGTAGCAACGTTAGAAATGCCATGGAGTAGTTTTCTCATCATGCGCATAAATGTAATTGGTGCATTTTGTAGACCGAATGGAAGATATGCCCATTCATATAGACCTAATGGAGTGCTAGAAGCTGTGATATGCATGGAATCTTCATCCATAGGGATTTGCCAATATCCCTTGGTAAGCTCAATCTTTGAAAAGAGTTTTGAGTTTACCATGCCTTCGATTAATTCATCAATATTTGGCATTGGTTCTGCATCAAGTAGTGTTAATACGTTTATCTTTCTGTAATCGACGCACAGACGCAATGAACCATCTTTCTTTTTCACAATCACTACCAAAGAACAGTAGTTAGAAATGGACTTCCTAATGATACCACTTTGATCTAGTTCAGATATTTCTGCTGTAACTTTCTCTAGATAATGTATCGGAATAGGATATGGTTTCATTTTCACTGGAATATCAGAAAGTAACTTGATTTTGTGTTTGATAAGCGATGTCTGTCCTGGCTTATCCGTAAGAAAATTGAACTAAATTCTTGTATTGCTGATAATAAGAGTTTCTCTTCATCTTGTGCTAAAAGGTTTTGATTTATTTGTATGGATTGCCAACCGTTGTCACTATTAACTGTTGGGGTTGGTATTTGATGTGTAATGGCGTCTTCCTGTTGTTCATTAATTACCCACTACGTCGCTGCAACTCTGTGTGGTATTTGTTGTATCACCTGTGAAGTGTCAGTGTCACGTGCAATGTATGGTTTTAACATATTAATGTGGACAATTTTATGTTTACCTTTTACATCAATGAGATAATCAACATCACTGACTTTCTTGATGACTCTAAATGAACCCTGCCATGAAGTTACAAGACAATCACTAGGGTCGGGTAGTAATAACCAAACTTCGTCTTCTTCTTTCAAGACTATTGTCTTGGCGTTTCTGTTGTCATACTGTCTGTATTTTCCCCCAGCCTTTTCGAGTGCTGATTTTGCAATTTGACAAGCCGTTATGATTTTGTCTCTCAATTGAGTAACCATTTCATAGGCTTCTCTTTTCGGGTGGTCATATGTTTTGTTTGTCAGCATGTCATTATATAACATCAATGGACCACGAGGGTTAGCGCCGTATACAAGTTCGAATGGGGAAAACCCGTACTTGATTGCGGTACCTCGCTGTACGCAAATAGTACTGCAGGAAATAAAATATCCCAATCTTTAGGTCGTTCAGTTGCGACTTTTGCTAGGGTTCGTTTAAGGACCCCATTGTAATTTTCATTGACACCATTTGTCAATGGGTGCCAAGGTGAACTAACGACTTGTGGAATACCTAGTATTTTCTTTCCTGCTTGGGTAGCCGCGGATATGAACTGACTACCTATATCAGACAATATACATCGTGGAAATCCTATCCTGCTGAAAATTAATAATAATGAATGTAGGATGGATCTACTGGTGATGTGTTTGAGTGGAATAGCCACTGCCCAACGAGTACAAAGATCAATCATGGTTAAGATGAATATATTACCACGATCAGTAGTCGTATTTAGTGGACCAACAATATCCACAGCAATCTTCTGAAATAGTCGTGATGCCAGATAAGTTTTCTGAACATGAGCTTTGGGATGCTTGTCTTTTTGTGTGGTTCTTTGGCACAATGTTCATGAATGAACATGTGTGGTAATATCTTTGATATAACCAGGCCAATAAAATTGTGCTAATAATCGGTTAGTAGTCTTAGCAATTCCCATAATACCCGCAAATGGTGAATCATGTGCAAGCTTCAGTGCTTCACTGCGACATTTGGTAGGTAACACTGTTTGTATTAGAAGTGTTGGACCATTGTTGTATCGTCTGGATAAAATATTATTGTCCAAAATAAATTGCCAATTACCATGTTAAGTTGTTTAGACGGTTCTTGTATGCTTTTAAAACAAGTTTGTAATGTAGGATCTTGTTTTTGTTCATTAGCTAAGTCAGCTGTCAGTGTGGTAGTGTTCTGAGTATTGTCATTATCAGTCTGAGAAGATTGTTCTTTTTGTCGCGGCACTTGGGCTCTCGTGACAGCATTCGTTTGAGTGTGGTAAGTCTCCCATTGAATTGCCTCTTCATGAGTGTAATCATTAGCATTGGGTACATTCCCAATGAGTAGACAGGCACAAGGATTAGGCAGTACTGCTGCATTTACTATGCCTTCAAGGTATGGAGATTGTATCTTGATTGTAGCAATTTTATATCTCTCTATTGTGCCGCCAAAAGTTCTGCAGGCAAGAGAGGTCCCGAGTTCAAATCCCGGAGGATCCCCCATTTGCCAACGCGCGTTCATATATAAAATTGGAACATTAACTGTAAAGAATTAACTCAACGTAGCTCGCTTTCAATGAACAGCGCTTTGGTTTAAACCCATAAGAACAGATTAGGTAGAATTGTTGACATGATTGTATCAGAATCAATCTCTGTTTAATTTGGTAAACAGCTTATTTGTGGTTGCATATCATCAATAGTCATCAAATTTTACCGTGCCTGGTGATCTACCAGGGCGGCCGGTAAGTACATACTTGATATTCATATTAAATGTTATCTTCCACAAACCTTTAAGTACTTGTTCTTGATTCCGGTCCATGTCTTTGAATTCACCGTTTCTCCATCCTACAGGTCCTTTTGTTGCCGTTCTGAATTCTCCTTAATTTTTCTCGGCAAACGGTTGATTCTTTTCAGCATGTTCTCCCGAGAGCGTGTCACAATATTTTTTCTATCAATAACTGTGATTCCTGCCACTTTATCTATGTAGATTATTGGTTTGCCAGTTTACATGTCCAGAGAGCTTCATGCACCACTGCGATGACCAACTCTAACCAAGTCTGTTGTCCTCTGACGTCAGAATGACGTTTTCTCTGTAACCAACTAATTTTGTGATTTTTCTAAGGTTTTTCTGAGATATACATCTATTTTCTGTTAGGCAATTTTGGGCTAGCTATATGGCAGGTAGGTAGGTAGGTAGGTAACTAGTTAGGTAGGAAGGAAGGTAGATAGATAGATAGCTAGATAGATAGCTAGATAGACAGACAGACAGACAGACAGACAGACAGACAGACAGACAGACAGACAGACAGACAGACAGACAGACAGACAGACAGACAGGTAGGTAGGTAGGTAGGTAGATAGATAGATAGATAGATAGATAGATAGATAGATAGATAGATAGATAGATAGATAGATAGATAGATAGATAGATAGATAGATAGATAGATAGATAGATAGATAGATAGATAGATAGATAGATAGATAGATAGATAGATCCCCGCCAGGGGTGGGCGAAGCCTGGCCGGGTCAGCTAGTACTAGTGTATATATATATATATGAGATGAAAAACATTCTGACCAATAAAAAGATGTCAATTGAAACGAGAAAAAGAGTGTTGAGGGGATACATAGAGCCTGTTCTTTTGTATGGATGTGAAACTTGGACAATGAGCAGTCAAGCTGAAAAGTATCTGATGGCTGCAGAAATGTGGTTTCTGAGGAAAATGCAAAGAATACCATGGACAGACAGAAAAACCAATGACCAAGTACTACAGGAGACAAATGAACATCGTAAACTGATTAGAGAAATTAGACGTAGACAGTCAAAATTTTTAGGACATGTTATGAGAAGAAATGGATTGGAGAACTTAGTGACAACTGGCAAGTTCGAGGGGAACAGACCAAGAGGAAGACAGAGAGGAAAATACCTGGATGGCTTGGCCACATGGCATGGACGAGACAGGAACACTGACCTGATCCACGACACTGGTGATCGAGTGAAATGGCGAGTCATGACCGCCCACGCTTTCCATGATATATATATATATATATATATATATATATATATATATATATATATATATATATATATACTATATATATATATATATATATATATATATATATGGGCATGATTGACACATGCATTGATAATGCACATTGGGAGCAAGTCGCCGCTGAACGTGTTGCATGGAGGGCAAACATCAGAAATGGAATAAAGACAGGGGAAAATTATTGCAGATAAGTCACACACCGAGCGTATGAGACGTAAGATGGCGCATGATGGTGGAAATTACCAAGTGTTCACATGCACTCACTGTGAACGAACATTTACAGAGCAAATTGGCATTATCAGTCACACTCGATACCGCCATGGGTAAAAGTTATTATGTCGTTTTGAAGCATAAACTATCGTCTATCAAGACGGCAAGGTGCCAATGTAATCCATCCACCCACCAACACACACATACGTACGTACGTACGTACCTACCTACCTACCTATCTATCTACCTACACATACACACACATACATACATACATACATACATACACACACAGACAGACAGACAGACAGACAGACAGACAGACAGACAGACAGACAGACAGACAGACAGACAGACAGGCAGGCAGGCAGGCAGGCAGGCAGGCAGGCAGGCAGGCAGGCAGGCATGCATGCATGCATACATACATACATAGTTAGTTAGTTAGTTAGTCGACAGATCATCCTCGTTGCACATCGGACCATTCAGTCCATAAGTGCTCGGATCCCCTCCTCAGCAAATCCCGCAGCGTGTAGCGGCTAACGACGCCAGTTCTGTGTTGGTTTATCAATCTTCTTTGGCTTCCTGCGTAGTGTTCTTGTTTGGCCACCCCTATTTTAATTTGCTGCTCTCGCAGTCTGGCCATTGTTGTAGATTCACAGTCATCACTTGGTTCTTGCAAAAGTCTCACTTCTCGTAGAGCATTCAGAATGTCAGCCTGGTCCATGGCGCGTCCGCCCTCAACAGTAGCCTCACCTGCGAGCTTGTCAGCCCGCTCATTTCCTTGTACTCCCGCATGCCCTGGCACGAAGATGAAACTAATCTTTGCCAGCCGAGACCGCTTCAGAGGCAGCAACCATTCTCTTCGGATCGACCCCTCCTCTATCCTCTTGATCATGTTCATTGAGTCGCTAAGGAAACAAGCCCTAGTGAATGTCTGTGTCTCGAGCCATGTTATTGCTTTACTTACTGCCATGACTTCCATGGTCAGGCTACTTGTGGTTTCAGTGAAAGCACCAGAGTCCTCCTTCACAATTCTCCCTCCGGCCCGAGCTGTAAAGGCCCATGAGCTTCTCACATGTCGGACGACCGACCCATCTGTATAGATGACCGCGTCACTGTCTAGCGAATTCTCGAAAATCAACGCTTGTACTTCAGCCTCAACAGCAGCCGGATTTTCTTGTCTGCATTTTCTATCTAGTTGGATGCAAACTGAAAAGGATGTGCAGAAGTCTGTTGGCACTTGCACCCACTCCTCGCCAGGTTCTAAGTCCTCAAGTGAACACACCTGTTGAAGAATGTCCTCGGCTTGACCCATCCACGACCGTCCTCTTTTTAACCTGCTGCCCTTCACTCCTTTACATACATACATACATACATACATACATACATACATACATACATACATACATACATACATACATACATACATACATACATACATACATACATACATACATACATATTTTTACGTGTAGATTAGCTTTCCTTATTACCCGTGTCCTTCGCCACCCGGCTAACCCACTCCGACTTCTCAGGTGCTTGTAATTTACATCCGCAAGCCAGGGACGAAAATTCAAAATAAGGTATTCCCATAGTGAATTTATACACATAAGCCGTAAATAAAATATTGCACGATTTCTACGATTTCTTGCCTGGCATACTTGACGAGATGGCAAGTGTGTTTAAATACAAGTACGAGAAGTCTACCTGACCGGTTTAACCCGCAACCTTAGCATCAACATACCGGATGTTTAAGAACGAGGGCTCTTAAGAATTCGCCCATGCTGACCAGTGATGATACGTGTGTGTGTGTGTGGGGGGGGGGGGGGGGAGAGCCCCATATACCCAGTGATCACGTGATACATTCAGTCTTCATTACTGCATGGTTGTGACCAACAGACCAGCCGGGTGATGGCTCCCTTAACTGATTCAATGCCAAACAATAAGTAGGTGTGGACAACACATGGTACACAATCAAATGAACAAGTATTATAATGTAAATTTTAATTCGCTCAGCATTAGAACTGCGGAAGATATCACGAAACAAAACAAATAACATGATGGCCCTATTATGGCGATATATCTTCCTTCTGTACACACGGGAGGCCATATTATCCTTCAACAATAAATCAGTTAATAAGGTTAAGAGAAATAGACATTCAATAGTAGTCAGGTATTGTAGAGTCAAATTCAAAGTAGTCGCAGACAAAATGTATCACGAAACATGATCTATTACCAAACATGGACAGTGTACAATTCCGATAATTAGATTCCACAAAACGAAAAGGATAGCTCACACTGAGAATAATCTGGGAACTTTTTGTAGTGTTATGCCGAAGTGAAGGGCACAAAGAAAACTCTAACCTGCCCAGTTCGCGGCGACTGCACTAGCCAGGCAGCCTTATTCCTCAGACTCAAGACACCCCTCCCCCCCCCCCCCCCCCCCCGGCCATTCACCGCAAGGTACTGAGTGAGTGAGTGGCATCTTGCAGTCTTGACAGACTAAAGTATGTGAGTTGGAATGTGGCCAAAATTCCATCACAATGCCTGGGCAGAGTTTCAGAGAAACATGTGGTGCCCAAACGACATGATCCCTCTCTCGGCCTAATTCTTGTGTATTCCAGAGGAATGGGTAACCAATACGTCTGGCACAAGGTAGGCTGTAGACGCTGGCGGCACAGCGTCAAAACCTCCAAGACCTCGCCACCACGAGCAGGTGGCAAGTGATGGCCAGACCCTGACACCCAAGGGACCCGGCTTAGAGGCGTTCAGCCAAGTCCCACAGGTAAGGGCCTCGAACGAGCCCGGACCATAAGGGCGCGCACATCTGTCAATCACAAGTGTCCGGTCCTGTGTAAAGCGTGCACTATCGTCAGAGTCTCCACCTGAATTTAGCGGACCCCGCGACCAACGGGAATAGGCCCACCGGAGATTATGCTCATCTGCTGCGAAAAAATCTCTACCGAGACTGAATAAGTAAAGAAACGATAATCGTTTCTTTACCGCAAGGTACTATATTGTTAGTAAATGACAAGTGACAGTGCCGAAGTGATGTTGAAAAGTCGCTCAGCGTGGCTACGTAAGCCTCATGGACAAATCCATATTTGTTAGTACAAAAGTCTTGAAACGAGCGTATATAAAGAACAGGATCTGCAACATTCAGTAGATGCAGTTAATGTACACAAAGAAAAACTAGGGTTAGAATTAAATTGTATGAAGACACAGATTATGGTCGTCACTGGGAAGAAACAAAAACCACAATGTAATATACGAGTAAATGAGAATATTCTTAATAAGTGAATCGGTGCAACTATCGAGGAATAGTAGTAACATCTGATAGGAGGTGCCTTTAAGAGATTAGAACAAGTATTGCATTGGCAAAGGTAGCGTTTTGTAAGATTAAGAACATACTGACCATTAAACAGATGTCATTTGCAACGAGAAAAAGAGTGTTGAAGTGCTACATAAAACCTGGACTTTAGTATGGTTCTGAAGCGTGGGCAATGAGCAGGAGTGGTTGTAAAATGTCCCTTATTGACCCATGCCCATGTCTTTTTTAAGGCTCCAGATATGTCTTCATCATCCACTACTATACCGACTGGCGTGGGCGATCATGCCTCTCCACAAATTACGATCTCCGACGTCATGGATCAATTCGTGTGTTGTCTCCTTTCCGTGCAATGACACTAAGACTGTCAAGAATCTTCTCACTCTATCTTCCTCTATCTCTCTTTCCGCAAATCTTTCTGGTTGTCACGGCATGTTCCAGTTTTTGTCTTCTCATAACGTGGCCAACTAACAATGACTGACTCTTGTTGATGTTTGTGATAAGTTGTGTTTGATACTCAGCTTCCCTCAAAACGTCCAGATTGCTCATTTTGGCTGTTCAATTCATTTTCAGCACTCTTCTTTAAAAACCACATCACCAAGGCTTCCATAGAATTTTTAGGACTCGGTCCTATCATATTTAAAAGCACTGCACATATTTCTAGTCTTTACCTTACTGAATCTAGGCGCCAGGACAGAACGAGGAAAGTGATCACTTCCATGCTAATGCCTCCACAGAACCTCCCATTCCGCCCACCGAGTGACGAATCTCAGTAACTGCATCTCCTGGCCTCATTACCATCATTCTCAAGCTGCCATTATTAATATAGACATAGTCTGATTCCACCAAAGGTTTCACATGGACATTGTCATGCATGTTTCTCACAGATATATCTTATTCACAGACACCAGCATTAACTGATTAGGCGCCAAGGGACGATTAATGGTCTTAAGCGACTTCTCGTGCCTGACACAGGCTTATATATAGCCAAAATGTCATTGCTTTATAATACAATATGTCTGCTACCATATACACAACTGTTAAGTCATAACTGTGACAAACCTCTACTTCCCATTTTCTGCCATGCATTTTTGTGTATTCCAAACCTATTTTTTGTTTGGCATTCATTCATCATGTGCCGTGCCGATAAGCGGGGGCGGTCATGTTTCGCCATCTCACTTGATCACCAGAGTCGTGGATCAGCTCAGTGTTCTTGTCGAGACCATATCAAGTTGCCAAGCCATCCAGGTATTTACTTCTCTGCCTTCCCCTTCTTCTCGTCCCCTCGATGTTGCCAGTTGTCACCAAGTTCTCCAATTTATTTCTTCTCATAACGTGACCTGAAAATCTTTAAATTATGGGACCTAAATTACAAGTATTTCAGAAGTCGGGGTGAGTTCGCTTGATGGCTTATGCTTATGAACTTATAGTATGTCCCAGAAAGAATGCCTTCATTCACGATCAATTATTTTGAAAACTGTCTGTTGCATCGTTATGAAATTTTTCCAGCCGTCTTATATTTACCCCCACCCAAGGAATATGTCTTTGATAGGTCCAAAAGCAACTTAAATCATTGAAAGCGGCAACATTTCTTTGATGTTTTGGGGAAATGTAGTGAATTCACGCTAACAAACTAGTCTTACAGTAAACCACGTTATTTCTGGTAAGGACACAAGTACAAGGCGTAGCCAGATTCGTATGGGAGTGGGAGCAATAAAAAAGTAGCTTAAAGTAGCATTGCACCGGGTTTTTATCCCATATGGCTCAGTCTCTTTCCGCAGAGCGGAAATCGTGGCACGAAGCAAGAATTCCGTATCTCCAGCGACGACCCTCTGGAGTCTCCGAAAAAATGCACTCGTGAAATGAAGGAATCGAACATACAACCCTCGGAGCCCGAGTCAGACGGCTTGACCACTTCACCACGGAGACTCCCGAGAGGGGTGCAATGTGTAATATTAGTAAAGACAGAGAATGTACAGAGGTATGGGGTAAATAATGTGTAAATTGACAGGAAAGTAGAAGGAATATATTTCTTACCTTATTTTTCATTTCCTTCTTGTTTCTTCAGCTGCTGGTTAATAATTGTACACAAGTATTCATGTTACTAGGATGCATTTAGCTTTTTATATTGAGTTCGTGAAAGCTTCCAAATAGCTGTGCGTTAATGTGCGTATGGAGTGACCAGAAATGATACCGCAATTTAGTCATCATGTTTCCATTTTTAAGGATCTGTTCAGCTGTCTGTGTAGTTTGTTCACACGTACACATGGGTGACAGACCCGCTTTGAGTCTTCGTGAAAGACTGTCTACTCTGCTGTTTACCGTTCAGAGACGGAACATGATTACCTGTTTTGCACTATGAAAATAGTTGTCAGTGTCTCTGTAGTGGGCTTTCTTCTTAACGACCAAGATGTTGGTCCTCTTTTCATTGAAGTTTATAGATTGATTCGTATGCACGTGTGTTGTCCCCTAATTTGACAACGTGTTTGCTCTCACGTTTCTTGTTATGCCACAATATGTCAGTTTCCACCGCAATATTACTCTTCTGTTGGTATTCAATGCGTTTAGTGTGTGTGTGTGTGTGTGTGTGTGTGTGTGTGTGTGTGTGTGTGTGTGTGTGTGTGTGTGTGTGTGTGTTCAATACAGTTGTTTGTCACCGCTGAGGGCTTGCGGAATTGAAAATTCATCACTGTGGAATACAAACTGTTGCCATTGACATTATGCTGATGCTGTAATGTTTAGGGCCTGCAATTCGTCTGAATAGTTGGAGCAAAATATCCCAGTAAGTGTGTACGTAGATTAAGGTCTGCGATCTGCTCAGACCTTAATCTGTGTCGGACGATTCCAGTAGGTTGATGATTGCTCTCGGTTGCATAAAATTCAATCCATCCTTTCTCCAATAGTCCTCTTCCTCTTTCAACACATGGTCCTCACATTTTTTCCAGTAACTTTTATCAATATTTAATAGCGCGGACTGGGTTAGTATCTTGACGTCAGACAATTTGAATGTAGTATTGGCAGCTGCCACTTGTCCTTTAATTTTAGCCCACACAAGTTCTATAGGGTTTAAATGAGAATGATACGGCGGAAGTCTCAAGCACCTATGGCCATGCTCTTCTATCAACTTGTCGATTTGAAATTTCTTGCTTTTTTTTGCGCCTGTTTTACAAGGGACAACAACTGTAGCTTTAAATATGTTTCTGGAAATTGTATATTTTCCCTTCGGAGTCATATCTTTATTGCTTCCTGTGTGCTCGATGCCGTAGGTATTTTGTCTTCTTGGGCAACAACATTGTGATATGATGCATTGTCCATGATTAGACAAGACGGTCTATCAAGGGATGGAAGTACTGTATTCTCGAGCCAATCTCTAAATACATTACCATTGATCTCATTATGATAATCCCTATTGTCTGTATGCTTTGATACGAACACGAGCCCAGCATTCTGTAGTAAGCCATTATGAGTACTACCAGCATAGGCTATGACCAAACGCTGTCCTTTACTACTGGGCACATAACGCTTTATCTTTCCATCCATTGATTGCCATTCCTTTTCACTTGTGTGGTGCGCATTGATCCACGTCTCATCCAAATACACTATGTCATAATTTTCTTTGCGCATTTCCCTTATTTCACGTAGGTATCTGCTTCTCAAGGCTCCTAAATGCGGTTGCTCGCAAAGAATATTTCTACCGCCCTTGTACTTTCAAAAAGTGAAGATAATGTCCTTATAATTTTCCACAAAGTTGTTTTGGATAGCTCTATGTTATTGTTCTTTCTCAACCAAACCCTAAGTTTTCTTACAGTCACTGTTTCTTTGGCATCCAGCATTTTTATAATGCTGGATAATCCTGGATATAAAATCCTAAATTTTTATAATTTTAGGAGTCTCCGTGGCGAAGTGGTCAAGCCTTTTGACTCGGGCTCCAAAGATCGTGGGTTCGATTCCGGGCCGCATCCTTCGGTTCACGAGTTAAATTTTTCGGAGACTTCTGTGGGTCGTCGCTAGAGCTGCGGAGTTCGTGCTTTGTGCGATGCTTTCCGCGCTGCGGAAAGAGACCGAGCCATATGGGATAGAACCCGGTGCAATGAAGTCGACCCTGTCGACTTTTAAAAGCATTTTTATAATAGCTCGCCTTATGACATCTTTGTCAAAGCTGTCTACAATAATCTTTCTACCTACCGTTTTGTTATTGCGTGGTGGTTTAATTTCAGATTCTTGCACCCATCGACTCAAACCCAATGCATGCACTGTTCTTTTTTCGGAATTTGTAATAGTATAAAACAGTTTCCTGCGATCAGCTTCTTGACAAAAATATGTGTACAACTTCATAGCGATTCTTGAAGTGTACAATTTCGCATTAAATCCCATTGAAAAATATTCACACATTTCAATGTTAGCGATAAGTGGTAAGATTTTAAAAAAAAAAACATATTAATCAAGTTTCATGAAATAACCCACATTTTGAGACACCTCTGAACAGTCCTTGTTTGAACAACGCGGGTAGTTGGCATAAGGCCAATCCCTTCAAAACATGTACAATATTCAACATTGAGCGCTGATTGTCTGGCTACGCTGTAATACATTTAAAATTATGAATTTCATCTCAGACCCGTAAATAATATACCGCATATAAACAAACTTTGAAATCTGCTGTAAAATCTCCAGAACAAAAATTTTTTGTTCGGTGGACATAATGATAAGGTTATATACTAAATCTCATAATTTTCCCTCAGTTGGTTACTGAGATATGGATGTTTATATTGCGGCAAACAAATGTGGACATACTATAAGAGCTTTCCCCAGCGTAAGGACGTTAATCCCCTCATTATATTCATAACCAGGCACTCATAGACACCTCAAGGCACACACAGACAAGGCAAAGGCACACATGGACACAACTAGGCACACAAAGACATAACTGTCACAAAATGAAACCGTGTGTTTATCCGGTTGATTATTACAGAGGATTTTCGGATTAAGCGGACGATCGACCAGCGACATCTATTTGTACTAACAGAGTAAACACAGCTGTACAGGTTACATCGTGTCAGCCCATATACACATTTGGTGGTGAGTGAGTAGGAATGGATACACAGAGTTGGCAGTTCATTAACAGTTGGAATCACATATATTGTCACCACGGAACAGAAGAGTGACAAGTTTGTCAACATTTGAATGCAGATGGAAGCCGTGAGATTCACAGGGGCAGATGTAAAACGGAAGTACCTAGTACGGAAAACAGTGCATCTGTCAATTCTTGGTTTCCGGAACATCAAGATGATTGGCAGCTTGGTATCGAAACTCTTTGTTGGGAGTTTACAGAAACTAGCTGGCTTGTTTTGAGAATCTAGGCAATTACTGACAACTTTGACAGGATTTAAGCCAGGAAAATAGTTCTTGACAGGGGATGATTTGCCACTGTGCCACCTGTGTGGGGGAGTAAAGGATAACGTCACGTGGACAACTTTGGTAGTTTGCCATATAAACTCGAGTTGAGATCAACTAGGGTGGACTTGAATAATGCTCTAGACAGAGTGCAGGGCACTGCAGTGCCAGTGGAAATAATATCTACCGTGTGTTAATTAGTGACTTAATTTTACACGTGCCTATATGGCAGATGTAGATATGATTTATAGGACTGCAGTAGTGCCATTTAAGGTATAACTTATTATAATATATTCGTTATAATTACTTTAGGCAGTAGCCTTGTTAAACTATAGTGTGATGATTAGCACTGTTAGTGGAAACTAGCTAGAGTAGTGAAGTGATACTTGGCTCTGTTAGCTAGAATGATTAGTGAAGTGTTGATAAGCTTTACTAGTTGAGTAATTGAAGGATAATTGGGATCTTCCCGTAGGTGTCCCTGGTGGGCGGGGTTCCGCATTCTGTTTGCTGATATTTTTTCTTTGTCATAGCCTGATTCGACTCTAGGTGGGTAGCTAATCTGCTCTGTGACTAAGTCTAGTTAGCTAAAGATCATTAAGCAAGGTGATAGGCTTACACTCAGCCGAAGGGATCAGTGACTAGTACTATCACCAGATGTGTTGTTTCTATCCTAGGTTCCCTACCAGATCCAAGGAAACTCTACAAGTTTTGGGAAAGAATTAAAAATCCCTTTCTGAAGAACACCAGTTCAAGAGTCAATAAAGTTGCATACAGAAACGTAACTTACGCTAGAAGGAAATTGATTCATCAAAGAGAGTGATGCATACTGATGCACCACACAGCATCAGACAGTAGTAACGAACCGAGAACCGGCTAAGAGTACCTAGTGTTAGTACAGTAACAATTAACATTAGTAATTAGCACTTATGGACTGAGTGGTTCGATGTGCAACGAGGATGATCTGTCGACTAACTAACTAACTAACTAACTGCGTACACACTGCAAAAGACTTGTGCAGTTTGTTTAGGAACATTAGGAACGGACATTGTGTAGAGTGCAACCGGTCCCTGATTAACTCTTAATACCACCGGTGTCTATTTCGGATGTTCATGAAATTGGATTACCAGAGGTCTACAGAGGCAAAGCATTATCCGGCAAGATGGTTCCGGCAACGGGTGAGACGTACTTGTTCTGACGTAACGTGCTGTGGTCTATCTTTGCTGTGATCAGCTGACTGAGTTGATGTCTGAGAGACAGAGTCTACACACTTTATAGAACACGTCACACATTTTCTTCGCATACACGTCTCATACACGTTACACTTTTATTTTAATAAATTAATCTTTATTAATTTCTAGAAGCAAGAGTTGTTGAGTATGTTGCGTTGGGGAAGTATGAGAAGGGGGCATAGTACGACAGTGTGAGAGTGATAGGAAAAGGTGTCCATAGGCTGATGGAGTGTGTTGGACGGAAGCTGGTGGATTCTCCAGAATATTGAGGGGGAAAAAAAATAATATTATAATGTGGGTGTCGGATCTCCTCACTCCAGGGACGACACTTTAAAGGAGGACACGACAATAACCAGGCACATATGGACATAGCAAGGCACACATAGACAATCAAGGCAAACGTAGACACATCAAGGCACACATAGACATAACAAGACACACATAAACACACCAAGGCACACATAGACATAACCAGGCACACACAGACACATCCAACTATGCATAGACACAGCTAGACATACATAGACACAACCAGACACACTTAGACAAAATCAGGCACACATAGACATAACCAGGCACATACAGACACAACCAGAAACACAGGCACAACAAGCACAGATAGACACAACAAGGAACACACAGACACAACCAGACAAACATAGATACAACCAGACACACATAGACACAACAGGGCACGCATAAACAAAGCCAGGCACACATAGATACAACCAGACAAACATAGATACAACCAGACACATATAGATACAACCAGACAAACATAGATACAACCAGACACACATAGACACAACAAGGCACGCATAAACAAAGCCAGGCACACATAGACACAACCAAACTCACATAGACACAACAAGGCACAAATAGACACAACAAAGCACACACAGACACAACAAGGCACAAATAGACACGACAAGGCATACATAGACACAACAAGCCACACACAGTCACAACCAGGCACATATAGACACAACAAGGCACACATAGACACAATAAGGCATACATAGACAACTAGGCACACACTGACAACCAGGCACACAAAGACACAACCAGGCACACATAGATACAACCAGGCACACAAAGACACAACCAGGCACACATAGATACAACCAGGCACACATAGATACAACCAGGCACACATAGATACAACCAGGCACACAAAGACACAACCAGGCACACATAGATACAACCAGGCACACATAGATACAACCAGGCACACAAAGACACAACCAGGCACACAAAGACACAACCAGGCACACAAAGACACAACCAGGCACACATAGATACAACCAGGCACACATAGATACAACCAGGCACACAAAGACACAACCAGGCACACAAAGATACAACCAGGCACACAAAGACACAACCAGGCACACAAAGACACAACCAGGCACACATAGATACAACCAGGCACACAAAGACACAACCAGGCACACATAGATACAACCAGGCACACAAAGACACAACCAGGCACACATAGATACAACCAGGCACACATAGATACAACCAGGCACACAAAGACACAACCAGGCACACAAAGACACAACCAGGCACACATAGATACAACCAGGCACACAAAGACACAACCAGGCACACAAAGACACAACCAGGCACACAAAGACACAACCAGGCACACAAAGACACAACCAGGCACACAAAGACACAACCAGGCACACAAAGACACAACCAGGCACACATAGATACAACCACGCACACAAAGACACAACCAGGCACACAAAGATACAACCAGGCACACAAAGACACAACCAGGCACACATAGATACAACCAGGCACACAAAGACACAACCAGGCACACAAAGATACAACCAGTCACACAAAGACACAACCAGGCACACAAAGATACAACCAGGCACACATAGATACAACCAGGCACACAAAGACACAACCAGGCACACATAGATACAACCAGGCACACAAAGACACAACCAGGCACACAAAGACACAATCAGGCACACATAGATACAACCAGGCACACAAAGACACAACCAGGCACACATAGATACAACCAGGCACACAAAGATACAACCAGGCACACATAGATACAACCAGGCACACATAGATACAACCAGGCACACAAAGACACAACCAGGCACACATAGATACAACCAGGCACACAAAGACACAACCAGGCACACATAGATACAACCAGGCACACAAAGACACAACCAGGCACACAAAGACACAACCAGGCACACATAGATACAACCAGGCACACAAAGACACAACCAGGCACACATAGATACAACCAGGCACACAAAGACACAACCAGGCACACATAGATACAACCAGGCACACAAAGACACAACCAGGCACACATAGATACAACCTGGCACACATAGATACAACCAGGCACACAAAGACACAACCAGGCACACATAGATACAACCAGGCACACAAAGACACAACCAGGCACACATAGATACAACCAGGCACACAAAGACACAACCAGGCACACATAGATACAACCAGGCACACAAAGACACAACCAGGCACACACAGACAATCAAGGCAAACGTAGACAATCAAGGCAAACGTAGACACATCAAGGCACACATAGACATAACAAGACACACATAAACACACCAAGGCACACATAGACTTAACCAGGCACACACAGACACATCCAACTATGCATAGACACAGCTAGACATACATAGACACAACCAGACACACTTAGACAAAATCAGGCACACATAGACATAACCAGGCACATACAGACACAACCAGAAACACAGGCACAACAAGCACAGATAGACACAACAAGGAACACACAGACACAACCAGACAAACATAGATACAACCAGACACACATAGACACAACAGGGCACGCATAAACAAAGCCAGGCACACATAGATACAACCAAACTCACATAGACACAACAAGGCACAAATAGACACAACAAAGCACACACAGACACAACAAGGCACAAATAGACACGACAAGGCATACATAGACACAACAAGCCACACACAGTCACAACCAGGCACATATAGACACAACAAGGCACACACAGACACAATAAGGCATACATAGACAACTAGGCACACACTGACAACCAGGCACACATAGACACAACCAGGCACACATAGATACAACCAGGCACACAAAGACACAACCAGGCACACATAGATACAACCAGGCACACATAGATACAACCAGGCACACATAGATACAACCAGGCACACAAAGACACAACCAGGCACACAAAGACACAACCAGGCACACAAAGATACAACCAGGCACACAAAGACACAACCAGGCACACAAAGACACAACCAGGCACACAAAGACACAACCAGGCACACATAGATACAACCAGGCACACATAGATACAACCAGGCACACATAGATACAACCAGGCACACAAAGACACAACCAGGCACACAAAGACACAACCAGGCACACATAGATACAACCAGGCACACAAAGACACAACCAGGCACACAAAGATACAACCAGGCACACAAAGACACAACCAGGCACACAAAGATACAACCAGGCACACAAAGACACAACCAGGCACACAAAGATACAACCAGGCACACATAGATACAACCAGGCACACAAAGACACAACCAGGCACACATAGATACAACCAGGCACACAAAGATACAACCAGGCACACAAAGATACAACCAGGCACACAAAGACACAACCAGGCACACATAGATACAACCAGGCACACAAAGACACAACCAGGCACACATAGATACAACCAGGCACACAAAGATACAACCAGGCACACATAGATACAACCAGGCACACAAAGACACAACCAGGCACACAAAGACACAACCAGGCACACATAGATACAACCAGGCACACAAAGACACAACCAGGCACACATAGATACAACCAGGCACACAAAGACACAACCAGGCACACATAGATACAACCAGGCACACAAAGACACAACCAGGCACACAAAGACACAACCAGGCACACATAGATACAACCAGGCACACAAAGACACAACCAGGCACACATAGATACAACCAGGCACACAAAGACACAACCAGGCACACATAGATACAACCAGGCACACAAAGACACAACCAGCACACATAGATACAACCAGGCACACATAGATACAACCAGGCACACAAAGACACAACCAGGCACACATAGATACAACCAGGCACACAAAGACACAACCAGGCACACAAAGACACAACCAGGCACACATAGATACAACCAGGCACACATAGATACAACCAGGCACACAAAGACACAACCAGGCACACATAGATACAACCAGGCACACAAAGACACAACCAGGCACACATAGATACAACCAGGCACACAAAGACACAACCAGGCACACATAGATACAACCAGGCACACATAGATACAACCAGGCACACAAAGACACAACCAGGCACACATAGATACAACCAGGCACACATAGACACAACCAGGCACACAAAGACACAACCAGGCACACATAGATACAACCAGGCACACATAGATACAACCAGGCACACAAAGACACAACCAGGCACACATAGATACAACCAGGCACACAAAGACACAACCAGGCATACATAGACACAAAAAAGGCACACACAGACACAGCAAGACATACATAGACACAACCGGAAAAACATAGAAACTGTAACAAGACCGCCGGGGGCTTGGACTGGTAATGCACAGGTAGTTATATCCCCCACACTTCTCCGATCAACTCAATAGGATTTCCCATCTACTTGGCCCCTATCGAGCCGGGACTCCACCTGTATTTCCCTTCCCACCTATGGATACCCACCCACGTGGGGCTCGGACCAGACAGCAGTCGTACTCTCACACCAAGTCATGCTATCAAAAGCCAAGAATTTATTTACAAAATAATTCAGAGTTGGAAGGCTGAAAAGCCAGGATAGAAGTGTGGGTATGTACAGAGCTAAGGAAGAGAGGAGAGAAGAACTAGAGATGATCCAATTTCATCAGCCAGCATGTCATATAAGTCCGTGCACCAGTCTAGTCGTTGCCGTGCACTCACCCGGCTAACTTCCGGCGTAGTAGATTTCTGAAGTGTAGACACAGTCAACTTCCTCCAAGTCCACCGTGATGACTATGTCGGAATGGCCATTCCCATGTCCGATAGTAGAGACTCACAACTGCACGTTCAATGACGTCGTCCCTTGATGACGGAACCAATCGCCACTGGATATTCACAACTGGTTGATCGGGGCAACCCTAGAGCCCTAGGCATCCCCTCTAGAAAATAGTCCTACTGCACAAGACTGGAGCGTGATAACTCCGCAAAATAACAAAGTCACTGAAAGAATCTCAACAGTCAGTATACTCTTGGAGCGTGGTTGCTCTCTATAATAAGACTGTCAAAGTAGTGTACTGACCCTCGGTACACTAGAGCGTCGTAGCTCATTTCAACAGCAACAATGTTCCTGAAACATAATATCAGCCTCGCAATATGTGATTGTGGCATCTTGCCACTGAACCACAGTCTGTGCAAAGTAAGAGAAGCAGAATAGCATCAAAGTGTGGCGTCTGGCCACTGTACCAGTATCTTGGCGAAGCAACATAAGCAGAACCACATCAGAGCGTGACAGCTCTCAAAGTTCAAAGTCCCTCAGACCCGGCTGGGTCCAAAACAATCTAGGTGGTGTCATCTTCGTAGTAAGATTCTGACTGTTCATTGAAGGACATTCACCTGTAACATTGCAAGTTCTCTAACACAAAAGTCAATACCTTGAGCCATAGAGTAAGGCTCACCTGGAATAATTTAAGTTCAGGTAGTCGTAGACGCTTCAATAAAGATCCCAACTGGATCTGAAAACTTCACTCCGTCAGACTAATCAAGACGGCGTCCGGCTGGACGGGCCGTGAAAAACCTGACTCATGTCAAAGGTTTGTGGTTACTCTTGCATTTCTCGGATCGCTCCCAGTATGAAAATATCAATTCAGCATTATGAATTTCACTGGATCGAGTTGGTCCACACTATGTTATAGTGTTTCATCAATCACCATTGGAAAAAAACAAATCCTGAAAAGAGTAGTAGGGCGGTGAAAGCACTGGCTACAACTGTGCCTTATTTGCACCTTAACAACAATAATCCCCCACACACATTCCCACACCCCTACTTTCACCCCCACACATCCATCCATACATCCCACCAACACCCACATATCTCACTACCCACCAACACCCACAAACCCCAACCCATCCAAACGCATACCCCACCCACACATCCCCCCACACACACATATCCCCACACTCACACACATCCTCCACACACACACTCACACATGCTCAAATCCAGACACATACATAATGCCTCACGTGAGCATTGAAACTAGTATGAACAACCTCCCACACTTTACTCTTACACATACACTGACAATTGTCGTGAGCAGTCTCACAAAAATGTTAAACATGGAGAAAAATGTGTACATTTACAGTGTGTGACGTAAAAAATAGTGATGCTCCCACACACAGAGATAAACAGAGAGACACGCACACACACGCACACACACACATACACACACACACACATTCACTCTCAGGCTCGCTCATTCTGTCTCTCATTCACACTCACTGACTCTCTCACTCAAACTACAGTAATGTACATAAGTTTATATTATACATGATAAAATCAAATGTTATTCAACTGATTATTTGACAGATGAGAATACACAAACATATGGATTCGCGTGCTACATGACATGCGTCTGCTCAACTCTCTCTCTCTCTCTCTCTCTGTCTCTCTCTCTCTCTCTCTCTCTCTCTCTCTCTCTCTCTCTCTCTCTCTCTCTCTTGTATTATTTGATATACACACACTCACACGCATGCGCGCGCATGCATACACACTAACACATCCACTCTCCCACTGTCTCACTCTCTCTCTCTCTCTCGCTCTCTCTCTCTCTCACACACACACACACACTCACTAATTTCCCTCATTCATTCACTCTCTCCATCTTCATTGATAGACACATAGAGACAGCCAGACACACATAGACACAACCAGCACACATAGACACAACCAGGCACACATAGACACAACCAGGCACACATAGACACAGCCAGGCACACATAGACACAACGAGGCACATATGGACACGACAAGACACACATAGACACAACCGGGAAAACACAAACACAACCAAGCACACATAGACACAACCATGTACATATAGACTCCCCCAGGTACACACAGAAAAAACCAGGCACACATAGACACAGAAAGGCACATATAGATATAACAAGACACTCACAAACACACCATGGCACAGATAGACAAACCAATGCACACATGGGCACAACAAGGTACACATAGACATAACCAGGCACACATAGACATAACCCAGCATGCATAGACGCAACAACTAGACACACATAGACACAACCAGACCCACATAGACACAACTAAGCACACACATACACAACAAGGCACAGACACAACAAGGCATACATAGACACAGCAAGGCACACACAGACACTACCAGGCACACACAGACACTACCAAGCACACATAGACACAACCAGACACATATAGACAAAACCAGACACGCATAGACACAACCAGAAACACATATACACAAAAAGCACACACAGACACAACAAAGCACAAATAAACACAACAGGGTACAAATAGACACAACAAGGCACACATAGACACAACACGGCACACATAGACACAACAAGGTACACATAGACACAAGAATTGACACATAGACACAACAAGGCACAAATAGACACAACAATGCACACATAAATCAAATCAAATCAAATCAAATCAACTTTATTAGGGTCACAAATTGGGCGCGCAGGCCCGTCTTACATTCGGCCCTTCCAATCACTCGTCTTTCGTTCATCAAGAGCATTATACATTTGCATAGGAAGAAAAATAAACATTGTGAAATGAATGTTGTAAACATAAACAAGGCTAATTACCATGGTAAGAAGCCCATCTCCCACCTATCCATACATCACCCCACCCACACAACACCCCCACCTACCCACACACATGCGCACCATTGGACACATACACACCCCCACCTACCGACACACACGCACACCAAGGGACACATACATACCCCACCAACCGACCCATCTCCCTCCCGCACATCCCCCACCCACACACACTGCCCTCACCTGATCCCCCAACCAAAACACACTCGCCACCCACAAACATTCCCCCACCAACCCACACATCCCACGCCCATCCACATTCTACCCCACACATCCTCTCCCCACCCACACCTCAAACCACCCTTCCCCCAGCCACATCTCCATCGACAACATATTCCCCACCCACACACACAATCCCCCACCAACCCACACATCGCACATCCACTCACACATCCCCAAACCATACACACACATCCCCACCAACTGACATGTCCCTACCCCCATCCCCCCCACACACACACATCTCCCTAACCACCCATACATCCCCAATCCACTCACACACACCACCACCCACACATACAACTTCCACCCACCCACACATGCCTTAACCTAATCCCCCACCACACAATCCCCCACCCGCACATCACATACACCCCCTACCACGCACTATTCCCAACCCACGCACCACACACACACATATCCCTCACCAACACATCCCCACTTACACACCACACACATATCCCCCACCCAGATACCACAAAATATTCCCACCCACACCCACACAGATACCCTTACCCATCCACCCCACATACCCCCACTCACACACCACAAAAATCCCCCACCCACACACACATACCTCACCCACACAATATCACCAACCAACACACCACACACCTCTCCCCACCCACACACGCATTCCCTACCCGTCCACCAACACACACTCACTCACACATCCTCCACTACGCACCCACACACCCCCACCAACCCACTCCCAACCAAACATCTCTCGATCACAATACCCCTACCCCACACACATCCTCCACCCACTCACACATCCCACCCCGACACATACAACTCCCTCACCCACCTACACATCCCTAAGCCACTCACACACCCCCACCCACACATTCCCCATCCACATACACACATCTCCCACCCACACTCCCCCACATACTTCCCCCAACCACCACAACCCCCTGCTCACCCACACATATACCCCACCCATACGCACATTCCCCACACCCATCACACACATCCCCCACACCACACACTATCCTCCACCCATACCACCACAAACATACCCTCCACCCACACATCATTCACACACCCCCCACCAACACACCGCACACATATCTCAAACCCACACACCATACACTTCTCCCCACCCGCCCTTCCATCCCAAATCCACCCAACACAATCCCCTACCCACACAACCCCGCCTCCCACACATACTTCCTCAAACCATCCACACATCTCCACCCACATAAACACACATCCCCTGCATCCGTCCCATACACATATCCTCCACCCATACACACATCCCCCACACCCATTCCAACACCCGTACTTTCACCCCCACACATCCATCCACACATCCCACCAACACCCACAAATACCACTACCCACCAAAACCCACACACCCCAACCCATCCAAATGCATACCCCCACCCACACACCCCACCCACACATATCCCCACACTCACACACATCCTCCACATACACTCACACTTCCTCACATCTAGACACATACAAAATGTCTCACGTTAGTATTGAAACTAGTATGAACAAACTCCCACACTTTACTCACACACATACACTGACACTTGTCATGAGCAGTCTCATAAAAATGTTAAACATGGAGAAAAATGTGTACATAAAATGTATGTGACGTAAAAATAGTGATGCTCTCTCTCTCTCTGTCTCTCTCTGTCTCTCTCTCTTTCTCTCTCTCTCACACACACACACACACACACACACACACACACACATTCACTCTCACGCTCACACATTCACTCTTCCGCTCATTCATTCACTCTCACGCATTCAGTCTCCCGCTCATTCACTCTCACGCTCACTCATTCACTCTCCCGCTCACTCATTCACTTTCCCGTTCACTCATTCACTCTCCCGCTCACTCATTCACTCTCCCGCTCACTCATTCACTCTCACGCTCACTCGTTCTGTCTCTCATTCACACTCACTGACTGACTCACTCAAACTACAGTAATGAACATGAGTTTATATTATGCATGATAAAATCAAATGGTATTTAACTGATAATATGACAGATGAGAATACACAAACATATGGATTCGCGTGTTACATAACATGCGTGTTACATGACATGCATCTGCTCAGCTCTCTCTCTCTCTTTCTCTCTCTCTCTCTGTATTCTTTCATATACACACACTCACACGCATGCGCGCGCTCACACACACACACTAACACATCAACTCTCCCACTGTCTCACTCTCTAACACACAATTCCTTCACACACACACTCACTCTCTCAATCACACTCTCTCACACATACACATACACATGAACGCATGCACGCACGCATACACTCCCTCACTCACTCTCACACATACACGTACGAATGCATGCACTGACACATTCCCCCACCATTTCTCGCTCAATCACTCTCTCCACACACACGCATGCACGTGCGCACACACGCATTCACTCCCTCCCTCTCACTGACACCCACTTTCTCTCTCTCTCTCTCTCTCTCTCTCTCTCTCTCTCTCTCTCTCTCTCTCTCTCTCTCTCTCTCTCTCGCTCCCACACGCACACTCATATATAGTGAACAATTATAGTTAAACAATTATAATGAACAATTATACTGAACAATTATACCAGTAAATGAATTATGGTGGCATATAGTCGGTATGGATTAAGTATTGAAAGAGTTTTCGGTTAAATGTGTAGGGACTCATTGGAGTTTTCAGATCTGGAGGCAGATCATTCCATAAGTGAGCACCAGAATAGGCGAAACATGTTTTGTATAGGTCCAATCTAGGCTTTGAGACATGTAACAAATTTAGGCGCTTGCTGTTCATTGCATTAGATTGAATCAGCGGCAGAAGATACTCTGGGGTATTTTGAGATATAATTTTATTCACTAATTTGGCTTTGTTGAAAAGGAAGCGCTTTTGTAGTGGTAGAAGTCTTAGATGACTGTACAAATTATTACTTTCAACGTGCTTTATGTCAGAAACCAGACGAATAGCGCGGTTTTGTAGAGTACATAGTCGTTTTAAATTAGATTTAGGGCAACCATCCCAAACTGTGGAACAGTAATCGAGATGTGATTGGATATAGCATGTATAGAATATTTTTCGTGTGCTTTCGTCCAGGAAGTGCTGAATTTTAGCAAGTTGGTAAACTTGTTGTGCTATTTTCTTGGTAAGAGCGTGAACATGAGAGCTCCAGTTCAAATGGCTGTCTATTAACAGCCCTAGTGTTTTATGTTCAGTCACATTAACTATAGGTAACGTGCCCATGCGGAGTTCGAGCGGTGATCCAGTTATGGCTAGTGTCTGTAGTTTTTGTCTGGTCGTTATTAGCATGGATTTGGTTTTGTCGATGTTAATTTGCATGCGGTTTTCATTGCTCCATCTAGTAAGATTATCAAGTTCCTTTTGTAAAGAATTCTCTAATTCACTACGGTTTTCTTGACTAGTATATATAGTACAGTCGTCTGCGAATAGATCACAAGTTGTATTGATATATAAAGGAAGATCATTAATATAAACTGCAAAAAGCAGCGGACCTAGTATTGAGCCCTGAGGCACACCAATATTAAGCTGTGTGGGTCTTGATAGACAGTTGTTGAAGGACACGACTTGTTGCCTGTCGGATAGAAATGACGTAATTATGTTCACCATGTTGGTGCTTGTCTTCATTTGCTTTAGTTTTCTAATTAAAATATCGTGATCTACCATATCAAAAGCTTTTTTAAAGTCTACAAACACCGCTCCACAAATTCTACCGTTGTTGATGTTTAAGTGCCAGTTATCGGTCATTTTTGTTAGAGCACTATGGCAAGAATATTTAGGTCGAAACCCAGATTGACTGTTAATTATTAGATCATTGTTAATTAAATGGTGTAACGTTATTTTATGAATGTGTTTTTCTAGTGGTTTTGATAGCGACGATAGTAAGGAAATAGGTCTATAATTACCCAAAACGCTATTATCGATTGAGCCATTTTTAATAAGCGGAAACACTTTAGCAATTTTAAATGCAGATGGAAAGTAGTTTTTGGCCAGGCACTGGTTATATATGAACGTTAAGGACTCGCTAATGACTGGTGCAGCACAACGAAGAATTCTATTACTGATACCATCTAGGCCGTGTGAGTTTGTTGATTTGAGGTTCAAGAGATATTTATAAACGTCTGCAACAGACATTAAAGGAATCTCAGCAGGGAATATTTCTGGCGCACTTCTCCTCACAGAATGATGCCAGTGAACTTAAATTACACGATGAGTCTGGTATTGAAGACTTTAGATTCTCTATTTCTGATTGAAAGAACCAACTGAATTCATCGCATGTTATAGAATTTGGTATTGCTGATTCTGTAGGGCGTTTCTTATTGGTTAGCAAGTTAATAGCCTTCCATATATTTGTACTGTTTGAATTATCTACAGTCAAATTTTTAATATGATCTTTTTTTATCCTACGAATTTCATATTTAACTTTATTCCTTAGTCTGCGGTAATTTATGAAGTCTTTATTTTTGTGTGCTGTATCTCGCTCTCTCATGATTTCCAGCACTTCTCTAGTGAACTTCTTTGATTGGCACGTGTTTATCGAACACATTGTAGACTGTCTTCGTCCAGAAAGCTAATGCATCGTCCGGGTCAGGAAGTTGGTAAACGTGATCAAGGGCTGCTTTTCTTAAGTCTTGCAAAAATAAATCTTGGTTGAATGCTTTATAATTCCTAAATTTGATACTTACATGTTTATGTTTAAGAGGTTTGAACCCAATTCTTGACCATGTACAACATACCGGGTAGTGGTCACTAACTGTACAAACAGGAACAGAACATTCAATAATATTATCTGGACAAGTAACATATATATGATCAATTATAGTTGAGGATGTGTCAGTAAGCCTTGTGGGACGGTTTATTAGTTGTTTGAAATTGTAAGAAAGAATGATATCGTCCCATGTCTGGTTGGATTTACTAATATCTATGTTGAAGTCACCTAGTATCATAACTTCTCTACCTGCTGTAAACACTCTATCCATCATTGTAGTGAAGCAGTCATACCAACTGTACCCGGCACAAGGATTCTTATATAGGTATCCAATGAGAAACGGCTGTTGGCTGGCTGGCTTCACCTCTAACCAAACACATTCTATCTCTACTGTCTCGAGATCACTTCTACGGGACCAGTTGAGAGAATTGGAAATGTATACAGCAATACCTGTCTCTAATTTTTGATTTGCATCTTTTCGAATTACTTTAAACCCCTTAAGTGAGATTTCGGAGTCGGTTATTTTGTCGTTAAGACGACTTTCTGTGATTCCAAACACATGGAACTGTTTAGACAGTATTACCGAGAGCTCAGGTAATTTGTTGAGCAGATGAAAGATGTTGAGATGGCCTATATATAGACCATTTTTGCTGAACCACTGATCGTGATTAGCGAACATTACAAACTAAAAGGAAGATGTCGCTTGTGGTATACAAATTGCAGGGATATTGAAACTTTATTTAGAAATAGTTAAGGCTGTTAGAGGGGGCAGGAAAATGTCTTTGCTGGAGTGATATCATGAATGTTTGGTGCAGGGCTGCAGGATTGTATCGCATTAGCTGCTGAAGTTGACGGTTCCACTCATAGGGTTGTAGATTACCGTCCAGCGAGGGATTGCTATGAGTGTCACTGGAAGTGCCTACATTGGAAGCAGGCATCGACGGTACAGCACCATTGTTTAACGGTGTCCCCTTTGACATCATAGAGGGAGACTGTTTTACGGGCAAGGTAGGAAACAAAGTATCATATTTAGCAACATTTGGATTGGAGCTTGGGTTGCTATTCACAACATTGTGTTCCTGGGGTACAGGCAAGGGTGGTGTGGGAAGAGAAGGGGTGTTTTCTGAACACAGTGAGATGGCTGTTGCCGGAGGTGAAGTTTGGTTTACTCCTGTAACTGGTGCTGGTTGTTGTGCACGTTCGGGATATTTTATGTTCTTCGCTAGGAAGCTACTTCCTAGCTTGGAACAATGTATTTGATCCCTGTATAGTTTTTTCTTAGGAGCTCCGGACGGTGACGTAAAGTAAGGGGTGTTATTTATGAAGTTCATGCTATTATTTTTACAGAATTTATATAACGTTAGATTAGCAACATCGGCAGTACGACGCTGGAGCCCGTAACATGGTGGAATGATGGATGAAATAAACAAAGATGATTTCGGAAATCTATTGCGCAACAGCACCTCCAATGTAGCTAGTTGTGAGGTGCTGATGATTTTATTATCCATTATGTCATTAACACCAATATGGACTGTTGCTCTCCTAATTCGGTCGTTCACTTGGAATCGTCGCAGTGTAAACCAGACACACACAGACACAACCAGGCACACAAAGACACAACAAGGCACAAGTAGACACAACAAAGCACACATAGATACAACAAAGCACATATATACAACCAGGCACACGTATACACAACCAGGCACACACAGACACAACAATTCACAAATAGACACATAATAGCACTGATATACACAACCATGCTCACATAGATACAACCAAGCATTCATAGACACAACCAGACACACATAGACTCTGCAAGGCACACGTAGACATAGCCAGGCACACATAGACACAACAAGGCACACATAGACACAGCCAGGAACACATAGACGCAAATAAGCACACATAGACAACAAGGCACACATAAATACAACCAAGCATACATAGACACAACCAAGCACGCATAGACACAACCAAGAGAACTTAGACACAACGAGGCACACATAGACACAGCAAGACATATATTGACACAACTGGGAAAACATAGACATCACCAGGTACACACATAGACACAACTAGACACACACACAAACACAACCAAGCACACATAGACACAACACATAGACACCACCAGGTACACACAGACACAATCAGATACACACAGACACAATCAGACACACATAGACACAACCAAGCACACATAGACACAATCAGACACACAGACACAACAAGAAACACATATACACAACCAGACACACACAGATCCAGCCAGACATACACAGACACAACCACGTACACATAGGCACATCCAGACGCACAATAAAAAAACAACCAGGTACACATAGACACCTCCAGGCACACACAGACACCACCAGACACACATAGACACAGCCATGCACACATAGACATAACCAGACACATATAGACACAACCAGGCATACATATTAATTTTATTTGATTTAACTTTATTATAAGGATCACAAATTGGGCACGCTGGCCCGTCTTACATCCGGCCCTTCCAATCACTCATCTTTCATTCATCAATAATGCATGATACATTCACAGAGGAAATAATATTGTTAAATAAATTGTGTAAACATAAACAATGCATGTTACCATGTTATGAGACACACCCCCATCCACACATCCCCACCCACAAACACACACACCCACCCATCCCCAACCCACACACACTCACCCACTCACACATCCTTCACCCATCCACCTACACACCACTCAGTCACTCAGCCAGTCACACATCCCCCAAACCACACATCCACCAATCACACATCCTTCCACATACATCCCATACCAACCCACACAATCTACATCCATGAACACGAAAATCCCGCACCCACTCACAAACAAATCCCCCACCCATACATATCCCCACCTACACAGTCTCCACCACGCACCCACACACACATCCCCATTAACACACACATCCACCACCCACCACACTTCTCTCCACTCACATACACTCCCCACCCATCCCCCAACCCACACACACGCACCCACCCACTCATACTCAACCCCAATCACCCATCACCCAACCACATATCACTCCACCCACACCCCATACCCCTACACACCCACACATCCCGCACAATACCACACACATCCCTCACCCCCACACACATCCCCAACCCATACACACATATCCCAAACCACATACACATCTCCCTACCCCCACACACCTCTCCACACAAACAATCATCACCACAAACATCTCCTACCCACATACACCGCACCAACAAATCCTCCACCCACACAAACATCTCCTCGCCCACCCAAACATCCCACATCCACCCACATACATCTCGCACCCACAACCCCACTACCCACACATACATCCCCCACCGACCCACACATCTCCCACCCAGACACACATAATACCACTCACACACACATCCCCCACCCATACATACTTTCCCCACCCATACACACTTTCCCCACCCATACACACTTTCCTTCCCCACACCCATTCCCACACCCCTACAACACCCTCTCACACCCATCCACACATCCACACACACATCTCCACCCACCCACACCAACTATTAACTATCACTCAAAACACCACCCACACAAACACACATCACCACCCACACAACCCCACCCATACACACATCCCCCGCCTATCCACACATCCCCCACCCACACACCCACATCCCCCACGAATACACACATCCCCCAGCCATACACACATCCCCAACCTAACACGCATCCCCCACCCACACATCCACATCCCCACCCACATGCACACATACATCACACATACACACATACACCCACCCATACACACACATCTCCCAACCCACACACATATCCCCTCACACCCCCACACATCCCCCACCCACGTTCAATAACTGTTCGCAGCATATACGCAGCATTTACTGTACCCTTTCCTTCCACAACAGCGGTGCTAGTTTTTTTCGAAAAAGATATAGAAGCCGGTCGTTCAGAAGGCAATGGCAAACTACTGAACGTAAAATTTGGCCAGGAATCACGAACAGCGAAAATGCTGGGGTTGACTGCTACGTCCTGTGAAGGACATGCAACTTAATTTAATTGTAATTCCTTCCACAAACCCACATTGTTCTTCCCCTATTTCAGGTTGTAATTTCTTCCCCACTCTTTGCATGATAATTCGTAGAAAAATCTTTGTGATGTGACTCATTATACTAATTGTTCTATGTTGATCACATTCCAACGCTCCTGATTTCTTTGGGATTGCAATAAATACAGAGTTACATAATTAAGAAGGTATATCTCCAGTATCATATAATGTGTTCAGCAGCCTGGTGACTTGATCTAGTCCATATTCTTCTAAAGCTTTAATCATTTCTGTTGTGATGTTATCTGCACCGGGGGCCTTGCCAGCTTTCATATGTTTAAGAATATTTCGAACCTCCATCTTCAAAATTTTTGGTCCTTCATTATTAAATCTAATATCATACTGTTCGTCTCTGTTATCCTCATAAAGGTTTTTTCACATAATATGTTCATACATGCATAATCTGATCTTTTTCTATTATGAGTTTGCCATCTTTAGTTTTTAGACAGCCTGTTGATGTACTTGTTCTTTTATTAGTAAATTCCTGAATTCTTTTATGCACTAATTTGGTATTTTGACTGTTGTGTTTTGTTTTTCAATTTCTAAGCACTTCTCCTCAAGCCATGCTTCTTTTGCCTCCTTACATAAAAATCTGACATGTCTGTGGATTTCTTCATATTTGGCAGAAATATTTTTTGTTGAGTCTTCTTGTTTCCAAGAGGTGTAAAATTTCTTCAGTCATCCATTTCTTACGACCCACCTTCTTTAATTTTGGAATAGTTGATTCTGCAGCCAAACTGATTGAATTCTTCAACATTTCCCATTGATCATCCACATCCTGGAATAGGATCTCTAGATCAGACAATATATCAAATCTGTTCTGTACTTCTATGTTGAATTTGTTTTGTATTTCCTTGTCATTACTCAATGTACACAAATCATATTTAGTGTTTCCTGCTATATACTTGACTTTCTTCAACTTTATCCTCAATGTTCCTGTAATTAATATGTGGTCACTATAACAATCAGCACTGGGAACTGTTTTTGCTATTGTTAACGCGTTTCTGCTAATCAGAATATAGTCAATCTGGTTTCTAATCCTGTTATCAGGACTCCTCCATGTCCATAATTTTCTAGGGTGTTGCTTAAACCAGGTGTTTCCAAAAATCATTTCCTGTTCTTTTGCCCACTCTACGAGTCTGTATCCTCTTTCATTTCTCTCTCCTAAACCATAGTTTCCTACTGTGTATCTATCACCCTGATTTCCTACTTTTGCACTGAAGTCCCCTAATTATGATGTTTATTTCTGAATTTTTACATTTCTTTAAGGCAGACTCTGTGTCATTATAAAATTCCTCTACACTATCTTCACTGAATTATCCTGTTGGGGCATATACTTGAATAACGTTTATGTTAAAAGGTCTGCCACATAATTTAATTAGTAGAACTCTGTCCGACACGGCCCAATATCCTTGAACAGATTGTGATGTTTTCCGGTCCAAAATAATCACCACTCCCCTTCGTTGATCTTCACCTCCAGAATAAATAATCTTAAAATCTTCATCTATCTTGATGCCTGCTCCTTTCCTTCTCGTTTCGCACATCCCTAAAATATTAATTTTTTTCTCTTTCCAGTTCTTGTTTTATGTTCTCTAATTTGTCGTTTAACGTCCTAACATTCCATGTTGCTAATTTTAATGTCTCTGTCCTTGTCTTGCGATGATCAGTCTTTAGGCGAATCATAACGTACTAGGCACTTTTAAAGAGGTAGTTTGCCATTGCTTTCCTCTATGGCAGTGACCATACTGGATAGATGACCGCAACCATTGTCTCTCGAAAGAGATCCTCTGCCTGCCGTCGCGAAACTTGAGACCATAACCAACAAATATCTGTCGGCTGTCCTCAAAGTTTCATCCACCACCTTCCTTCCGTGGTTCTTTTGAACACTTCCAATAAACGAATACGAAATGACACCACATAATCCACAGGAAAACACTAAACAGCGTAAAACACTAAACTGCGTAAAACACTAAACAGCGTCTCCTAAGAATAAACGCGTCACATCGCCATTTGTACCGGAAATAGTTAGGTGTTAAAGGCGTTTTTGCTTAAATAGTTAGGCGTTAAAATACAAACGAGAGTTCGGGTACAGAAACAACAGGCGAGACAGCCGAAAAGGCCTCGTCCTGGTTCTGAAACAATCTGAACTTTGAGTGGACACAAATCATTGCAATAATATGGTTCATGTTCCTGTCTGCAAATGTCAGTATATCAAGAGTCTAACATCTAAACCAGCCAGTCTCTGAGCTAAAATCTAGAATCTGGTACTGTCTCATGTCGGCTCTGTTGTCATTCCTCCAAACGAGTGCGGTGCACTTGAGACCGAGACTCTGCTATCTGATCGAAACACCGGGTGGTATGATCGAGATAAGAACTTAGAGCTGATCCACGAATCTTGTCATCGTGTGAGATAGTGAAACATAAGCGCCCACGCTTATCGGCATGGCGCGTGATGAGTAGTCACCAAAACCAATGAAATATCAGTCGAAGTCCAACCACCAGCCAATGGTGGTGTATAAAATCTTGAGAGGACCTCACCCCGCAGCAGAGATGGGGTGAGGGTTGGGGAGCCTAAGCCCACAACCAATTGGTCCAGAGAAAGAGCTGTCGTCCTGGAGACGAGCGGTAGTGGGGCTCCGTGAGCCATGACCGGAGTATGATGAAGGCACCGTGGAAGCAATGTCGTGTACTGGTCCATAGCGAACCGCAGGCGTGGAAGTGTCGACAGTGGCTAACGGCGGGAGAAGAAACTAACTTCTCACGGCCGTAGGTGCTAGAATGAGGGCACGAAGTACCCGAGGGAGGGGTGGTTTAGGAGCATGCACAATACTCATTTGTTGGACAAGTGGTAAAACGACTTAACGTCTCAAAAAAGGGTACGAACGCACGGCAGGAGAAAGACACCCGGTGTCATCAACAGGAATAGGCCCGACCCCAGAGAGTGTCCGAAAGATTGATTGATTGATTTAGGAATCGACATCACAGCATTCGGGGCATTCCCATAAGCGCTCCGTCCCCATCCTCAGCAGCTAGCGAAGAGTTCCAACACTAATAGTACCAGTAGCAATCTGATTATATGTCCGTCTCGCCTTTCCTCTGAGCGTTGAGCGTCGGCCAGATCCCCTTATCACTCCTCGCTGTCTCATTCTTGCTAGACCATGGTAATCCATTTGCTCCTCCCAGGTGTGCACGTGCTCCCACAAGGCCGCAACCACGGCTGCCTTGTCATGTATCAATACTCCACCAAGTTCTGCAGAGCCAGCCAATCTGTCCGCCTGTTCATTTCCCAGCACACCAGCATGCCCCGGAGAAAAGATCCAGGCGATACTTGTTACCCGTGACCTCCGAAGCGAAGCAAGCCACTCCGCACGAAGCCTGCCCGTCCTCACCCTCGCCAGCATGGTCAGATACAATCACGATGTGTGTGTGTGTGTGTGTGTGTGTGTGTGTGTGTGTGTGTGTGTGTCGTGTTTTCCATCCAGCGGAGAGCCGCAGTGACCGCCTCCACCTCCATTCTTAAGCTGGATGTTGTGGTATCATATGTCAGGCTCTCCTCCCCCAAACGTCGACCATTGGCTTTGGCTATGAACCCCCAGCCACTTTTGTCACCTCTTGACACCGAACCATCTGTGTAGATAATCACATCACCCGAGTGAGCATTGTCCTGAATTAGTTTGCTCGATTTCCTCTTCCGTGGCCCCTGCTGGCCACTCCCTGCTTCATGTGATTATAACTCTACACAATTCTGACTGCTCCGCTGGCACTCTGACCCACTCCTCTCCACGCCTAATGTTCTCCAAGGGGCACACCTGTCTGATCGTATCCTCCGCCTGAGCCTTCCATGATTTCCCTCTTATCAGTCGCTGACCCTTAACTGCGTCCAGCGCCTCATGCAGTGGGTGGTCTGTGTCTGCAGCTACTCTGAGGAATGCCTTCGCCTGCATCACCTTGAGCCTACCAGCACCACTCGGCAGACCAAGGATGTAACGCATACACACTACTGGGGTGTCTCTAGTGCATCCCAGAATGACCCGCATAGCTTCGTTCTGTATGCGCTCTAATTTCACCAGCTGACTCTCTGAGACAGTGAGCAGACCTAATCCATAATCAATTACTGAGAGGATCAAGTGCTGGTATAGTATGAAAAGCATTCTCTGCTCTGTGTCCATTGCAGCCATAGTTTTAAGTGCACTGAGTCCCTTTTTAGATCTTGTCACAACCGTCTCCACATGGTCCTTGAAGGATAGGCTCCTGTCAAATGTGATCCCCAGATACTCCAGTTTGTTCTCTCTGCTGACATTTCTACCATCTATTGTGAGGCTTGGGACATCCGCTCTCACAATCATGTTGTCCAGAGAGCACCATAAAACAGCCGCCTTTTCCGGGTGGATGACAGTACTCATTTCAGTGCACCAATCAATCACTTTGTCTACTGTCGCCTGTAGCTCCTGGGCTGTTTGCTCCCTATCTCTCCCCTGCCTATATGCAAGAATATCATCTGCAAATGTTAGTATTCTTCCAACCCCTGGTGCTTCTAGGTTTGCAATCTTGCTCGTATACACATTAAAGAGCACCGGTGAGACTGCAGATCCCTGTGGCAGTCCCGGAGTTAAAATATGTGGCTCTGAGGTCCATGCGCCCATACGGAGAGCAACCCGACGAGAGTGCAGGACGGCTGCTATCCAGTTCACCAACCAGGGATTGACCCCCTTCTCCATCAGTGCGGTCATCAAAATATCATATCGAACTCTATTGTACGCATCCTCGAGATCAAGCGCTGCCGCCATCGTTTCTTGTCTACTCTGGAACCCTTCATAAACGTCAAAGGCAAAAGTGGCTGCATTTGACCAGGTATCTTTTCCTGGCCTGTAGCTCCCCAGGCCTCTTGGAAGAAGCTTCCCGCTTTCTAAAAACTCTTGCAGCTTGACAGCGACTATCTTCTCTAGAACCGTCCCAGATGTATTTTGAAGGGTGATGATTCTAAAGCCGCTAAGCTTTGACTGATCCTTGAATGGTTTTGGGAGAGGGATGAGATAGCTGTGCACCCAATCCTGCGGTACTGATGCTGTCCTAATGCTCTGGTTAAAGCAGTCGGTCATCTCCTCCAGGTCTGCATCGCTCAAACCCTTCATGCGGCCATACCTGACCCCATCGGGCCCTGGTGCCTTGTCTTTTGCCTTTTTCAAAATGTGTTTAACATCTTCCACCCGTATGATGTCTTCATACTGCATATTCTTCGTGGTGCCAGATAACTCCTCTCTAACTGCATCCCTGGTGTCCGCATCATTATGATTGGTTTGCTCTAAAAATCTCTGGAGAAATGCCTCCCCTTTCTCTTTGTCTGTTGTCATTCGCACACCATCATCTCTATAAATTGTTCCCACTGTCATAGGCCGATCTTTTCTCTGCATTTGCCTGTGCAGTTTCCAGAATTTTCGCAGTGTTTTATCACCTCCAATCTCCTTCATGAAACATTCCCATTGTGCCTTTTTGGCCTCTGCAGCACATCGCTTGAAAACCTCCACCTTGTCTTTCTTGACATTTTCCGCTGTGACCATTTCCTCTCGTGAGCTTTGAAGTGTCTGTCGCACTTTCTTTAGCTGCTTCACTGCAGCTCTCTTTGCTTTCCAAGCATGGTCTACTTCTGGGGTCCACCATGGGGGGCTGCAAAAAAGGGAGTTTTTACAGTCCTGTTGCATGCCCCTTGCCTGAGGCGTCCAAGAAGGCAATCGGTCCTCTCATACCGGAAGGTCTTGCGCGCTCTCCCAGCTTTAACTTTCCCGGGTTTAGAGATCAGGACTGAGCATGGCATGTGATCACTCCCATGGTCATTCAAAACACTCCACTTTATATCAAGGACTGTTGACTGGGAGACAAGTGCCAAGTCAATAGCTGTGTCTGCATCGCCAGGCCTCATTGCCATTCTAGTCGGCCTACCATCATTTATGCAGACCACATAGGAGTCCACCATGGCATCCGCAAGGGCAATTCCCTATTCGATTTTCTCCACTACTGTCCCAATCTCTGTACCTTGCATTGAAGTCTCCACATATGAGTAGCCTATCACCTGGTAATTCCTCCAGTTCCTTAAGCCAGTCCCAGTGTTCCTTTCTGACAAAACAGTCCACTGTGGCATATACATTTATGATGTTCCAACTTAAGCCACCAATCTCCATTTGTATACCCTGGACCTCTCTTGCTTTGTGATTCCACTGGCTCAAGTCAAGTACCACATGCTTCACTCCTTCCTTCACCAGTGTGACGAAACGCGTTTATCTGTCTTGGGTCGTAAAGATCCCGCACTATTTTGGCGCGTCATCGGGGGACTTTCCCAGCTAAAAATAGACTGAGGGAAGCCGATGAAGGAATTACTATCTAGAATCTTCTCGAAACACCGGAATTCGAGTGACCCGTGAGGCTGGGTATTGCTCTAAATTCTCGTGCAGAGAGATCTAGAAATTCTAGGCGGGGAATGACGGTTTCCCGAGAAAGTGTCTTTTCTCAAGAAGAACTAGCTTCTCGTGCGCATTGAATTGGCACGAGGGGGGAAATTGGCTAAACCTTTCATTCACTTCTACGTTGCTCGGAGAGAGCAGACGCAGGCCTTGTGAGCCAATTTTGTGTGGCGTCTCACCTCAACCATGATTCGGCTGACTGTTATGGAAAGGAAGCTGAGAAGCCCTTGAACAGTTCTGAAGCTGACTGGAAATCTGGTTCTGAACATTCAGGTACATATTTGTTTAAATCATTTAACTTTGTACGTGTGTACCACACGCCATTGTTCTAACCTCATTACCTATGCGGATGTCCTTGCATACTAATGAGCAAACCGATCGATAACGCAGTTGACGGCTAATCGTGGATTTGTTTACTGTGTGCTCGCGAATCAGCTGTTAGGAACGCCGGAATGCGATGTGGGCGATCTGGGTTCAAAATATATGTACCATATATTGCCAATCGTTGCATCTATTAGGTTGCTGTGTTAGAATAAAACCTAGTTACTTGTGCCTGATAGAAACTTAGATTTATGTCAGTCAGTTGCTGAAGCCAGAAGAACGGTTAGAAAACCAGGTAAGTTGGTAGGTGGAGATTCAGACAAAACTTGTGCTTAGTTACTAAGTAAAGGAAGAACTTAGTTCTGTGCCACCAGGAATGATGTAACTATTGTGTAATAACTTAATAGTGAATTCATTGTGTGGAACACCGGGATTTCTGTGGTAAGGTAAGTTTGCTTTGGTGATATATATATATATATATATATATATATATATATATATATATATATATATATATATATATATATATATATATATATATATATATATATATATATATATATATATATATATATGATGTGACATTGTGTATATATATTAGGTCATGCATGTGATACTTCCTGGAGTAATTCCGAACGCCGAATAGCTCGACGCGTGATAACACTGCGTGCCGTCGCGATATACATATGCGTTCTGAAATCTTGTCTGAGCTATCTTGTTCTTTCATACTGGCGCTAGTGCGAGTGAATGCTAAGGTGCTGGAAGTATGGAAGGATGCAAGGAGGCTGTATGAGACTGGGGAAATATAGGATATGGGGGAAGTGAAAGCAAGTTATGAAAGTATTGGTTGGTAGGCCAAACCAACGATGAAGTTCGGTCCGAGCCAAGGCTAAACCACTTGGGAGGGCTGAACTGGAACATTACCCTTGGAACATGTGGGGAACATGTATTCTCAAGAAGGCTTCTTGACTCTAAGGCAGAGTCTGATAAGAAGAGTTTGCTATGGCGTGGGCAGGTGGTCCCACCAGCAAACAGGCTTGTGTACATATTGGATGTGATCATGTACTATTCCTATATCCCGAGGGATGGTATATTGATCAAGATTATGTTTCTTAATGAACATTGATGATGTTAGGAACGAGTCCAGGGACTCTTTACCTATTTGTTTAGTTCGATTAAATTAGAACTATGATAACAGCCTACTATCACTACTGACGTTAGCGACGACTGGTAGATGATTAGGGATAGGTGAGACCTACGATCAGACTCGTCATTCTGATTTCTTGCTCTGTTTGACGGGCTGTTCTGTGAGGCCAGCTGACATTTGTGAACCCATGCTTTACTACTCTCCATATAGAGATAATGCTTTAGTTATATGCATAACTAAGTAGCATGACTGAGGGTTGAGTAGTTATTGGTAGGATGCATGTGGACTAATGTTTGGGCCAGTATACTCTCACCGGTCGCTCTTCCTTTTCAGGAGTTTGCCTGTTGAGGAATCAGTCAACTATAATTGTCGTTGGCAGGAAACCACTTCGTGGGACACCGCGAAGGGTTCAGTTCTTTACTTATCCCGCCCGACTCAACCACACCATGTACCCAATGGGATTCACCATGCGTGAAGGGGTGCATCACGAAATACCAGTGCCCTGAAGGTGCTCGTGTGGGAAGTGATGGTTTGTGATATTTTTCTATAGTAGAAGATACTCTGTTTCAGCCAGGAACATTTCAGCTTTTTGAGTAATCATGCTCAACGAAAGGAAACACCTGACCGTATATTATGACGGTGGTTCTGCCTAAACGCGGAAGTAAATGATCTTCAGACACTTGAATGGTTCTTTGGACAGCTATAGTGGCAGGTCTTGAGAAGAACTACACCAGCTATTGACTTGTGGCAAGTGTTACCAGGTGGAAGGGACTATTGATTATAGTCCAACCTGAATTGTTTCCGTGAAATAGATGTCTGATTCTAATAATGTACTGTCTCAGTATGAAGATTATAAACTGTGTTCGAGTAGGACTCAGTGACATTTCAGTTGCCATATCTGATTCTACAAGCAGTGTGACTGTGAGAGACCACTGAATTGGTCATTGACATATTCTTCCATCAGGGTTACTGTGATGTGAGGAATGGACTATTGACTTGGTCATTGACATATCCTTCCATCCGTGTTACTGTGATGTGAGGAAGGGACCATTGAATTGGTTATTGACATATTCGTTCAGCAGTGTGACTGTGCTATGATTGACAGACCATTCGATTGGTCAGTGACTACGTATGTTCATCGAAGTCACGAATACTTGGAGTCAAGTCCAGGAGGATTGTCTCCCAACCAGTGTTGTTAGAGAACTGTATTAACAGTGACTCCGTGGGAGTGATACAGATGCAGTTGGTCCAGTGAAGTGAGGTCCAGCAGTGACTCTATTGTTGTGGATCCACGCTCTGGAGACGGAGTGGTCTCCAAGGTTCTAGTCATCTCACTGGAAGGAAGCCGGGTGAGTGGCGGACCGACTGGACGGGACATCTGCATCCAATCTACTTCTCAACTCGATGAAGACAACTATATCTCTGATTCTGTCTCTACTCTATCCTCTATTTGTGTAAATAGATTATTCTATCAGGATGTTCATTTCAGTTCTATATTCTCAAGGGTAGAATAAACTTTATGTAAGTTGACTTGCTCTTTGTATAATGATTGAGTGTGGTCTCGGACGATGCCTAAGTGTTCATTGTTCCACAGGTGTAGGTAGTTAGTGGGGGTCTAGAATCTGGAGGGGCTTGTAGACATAATTAACTAATATGAGATCAACCGCAGAGTAAAAATGTGTATCTGCCTGTCCAACCCCTGGGGCTAGAATACACGGGAGTGCAAGGGACACCTCGGGTGTGGTTCACTCTCACTACCCAAGGCGAACTCGTTACAACCAGCAGACCTTGTCCATGTCTCTTCTGCCCAGTAGGGTTTATATAACTGGCGTACCCATGGCAATGGTATTTGTCTGTATTTAGCTCCTGGAGCATGAGTACATCAAAATCATATATTAGTCTCTCCAATACAGGACCTCTCTGTCTGGCACTGCGACAATTCCAGTATTCCACTCTTACATAGTTGAAACCTAGTCTCTCCACTTTTCGTCTTGTTCTCCTGGCGCCTGCCATCCTCTTTCTATGCCGTCTTCTCACACCATTTCCTCGTCTTCTCCTCCTCACTCTCTCTTCGCTAGCCTCTGAGGGATGTGTCAAGCGCAGAGCACGTGCTCTTTAGCTTCGGCGACGATTCCCGTGTTTAAGTGAATCCATAGGCAAAGTTTGGAAATTGCAGGAAATAAACGGTCACTCTAGCATTGCCTGCTTGCTAGGGAAGAGGACAGGGGATGTCCCGCAGGAGTCCATACGCCTGGTGCTGCCCCGCACTTTCTGTCCGAAAGATAGAAAGCTCCAAATATTCCAAGGAGGCCACTTCTGATGATCAGAAGTCTCATGTTGTGTTTGCTCCGGCGGAGTTTTTATCACTATGAGTAAATGTTTGTTAGTGTGTTTGTAATTGTGAGTGGATGGATATATGATGATGCGAGAGAGTGTGTATTTGTGCGTTATTGAGTGTGTGTATAGCTGAGAGATTGTGTAAATGATGTATGTTTGTATGAATGTGTGTATGTTGGTATGCGTGTATGTGTTTATGCATGTGTGAATGTGTGTATGTGTCTTTCTGCCTGTCTGATAACATGGTAATATGCATTGTTTATGTTCACAGCAATATTTTAGGAATATTTTTTTCTCTATGTGAATGTAGCCGGTCTCTCTGGCTAAGGGGTTAAACGACATTCTCCGTAATCCCGTTTGTCCACGCAGGGTCTCGCAGCGCGCGAGAATTGGAAGCCGTTCTACCCGCGTTGGTGACTTGCGGGATACTGAGCAGGCCGCTCAGAAAGCAATGGCAAACTACTAAGCGTAATCGTGCCAAGAAATGAACAATCAGCTGAAAGATGCTGATGTTGACAGCGACGTCCTGTAAAAAGGATCCATCCACCCATCCATCCATCCATCCATCCATCCATCATGTGCCATGCCGGTAAGCGTGGGCGGTCATGTTCTGCCATCTCACTCGATCACCAGAGTCGTGGATCAGCTCTGTGTTCCTGTCTCGACCATGCCATGTGGCCAAGCCATCCAGGTATTTGCTTCTAGGTCTTCCCCTTGGTCTCTTCCCTTCGATCTTGCCAGTTGTCACCAAGTTCTCCAATTCATTTCTTCTCATAACATGCCCAAAAAATTGTGACTGTCTACGTCTAATGACTCTAATCAGTTTACGATCTTCATTTGTTTCTTGAAGGACTTGTTCGTTGGTTTATCTATATGTCCATGGTATTCTTTGCATTTTCCTCAGAAACCACATTTCCACAGCCATTAGCTGTTTTTCAGCTTGACTGCTTATTGTCCACGCTTCATATCCATACAAAAGTATAGGTTCTATGTAGCATCTCAACACTCTTTTTCTCGTTTCAATTGATATCTTTTTGTTGGTCAGTATGTTTTTCACCTTGCAAAAGGCTACCTTCGCAATGGCAATTCTTGTTCTAATCTCTTCAATGCATCTCCCATCAGATGTTATGACTGTGCCGAGATAACAATATCGATTCACTTGTTTAAGAATATGTCCATCTACTCGTATATCACATTGTGGTATTTCCTTCTTCCTAGTGACGACCATAATCTGTGTCTTCTTAATATTCAGTTCTAACCATAGTTGTTCACTGTGTGCAACAACCGCATCTACTAAATTTTGCAGGTCCTGTTCATTGTCTGCAACCAAGACTGTATCATCTGCATATCTGTATTGATGTATCGTCCCCCAATGTTGATTCCTTCCATATCTTCAATATTTCTGAAAATACTTTCACTGTACAGGGAAAACAGATCTGGAGACATTACACATCCCTGTCTCACACCTCTCTTATAGGCTGTTCTAACATTCCAAGTTTCTACTTTCAATTATATTAATCTTTTGCACCTAGTAGCCTGTTGACAGTCTGGAGTCATCTGGTGCACATGACTATCCCTACCGGACGAGGCTGCTCCGATGGAGCACCCATTTACGCCGTTTCTCTGATTATCGATGAGTCCACACAACATGATTTTCTTGTCATCTGTAAAGAAGGTAGTTTGCCATTGCTGTCCTTCCTATAAGTGACCATACTGGTCGATGACCGTAGCCATTGTCTCCCAAAAATGAGATCCTCTGCCTACCGTTGTGAAGGTGGAGACAGCGCTATTCTATTTATCGACCTACGGCACTACAGCAGTTTAGAAACATCGGCACCAACACCGGAAGAGTAACATTATTTATTCACACTCAAAATCAGGCCAGTATAAATTGTTTTGTGTTGAATTGATATTCTATTGGGTGTTGTTAAAGTTGAATTGATATTTATTGTTTCTATGGCCGAGTTATTTTTGTCGCAGTTCGTGGGCGCTTGGAAGGGGCTATTGCTCAAGATAACTATCTTTTTATAGCGCAAGAGTACGTGTCGCACCGTCATCTGTCATACTGAATCCTTAAACTCTTGTTTAAGGATGATAATTAATGCAGACCACATAGGAGTCCACCATGGCATCTCTTAAATTCAGCTTTATAACAGTGTTGATTCTCTTCACGTTGCATTCAAGGTTGCACTGTTGGCACGTTTATTTGCTGCCTTCCATTCGATTTCGTATCACATACAAATATAGTATATATTAGCTATATAATTTACATCATTATTATAACATGTCTACATTTCAAGAATTTATGGAAATAGGTGAAAGGTCCGGATTAACCGGCCAGGAGCTCAGGACTTGGGCAAAACAAGAGTTTAAGGAGTTCCAAACTCTACAGCGAGAGGAGAGGGTTGCTCCCAAAGCAGCTGAAAATGAAGAAAGACAACTACAGGCGGCTCGTGAGAAGGAAGAAAGACAAGAAAGATTAGCAGCAGAAAATAAATTAAATGAAAGGAAGAAAAATTACAATAGAAAAAGAACGACTAGTTGCAAAGGATAAGGAACTAGCTTTGGAAAGGGAGAAACTTGCGTTTGAGAAAGAGAAACTAGCTGCAGAGGTACTAATGAAAAACAAAGAGATTGAAGGAAATCTAAAAGTCAAGACCCTTGAGATGGACAAGGAGGCAGAGATTGCACAGGCAAAATTGCAATCGAAAACAGAAGATCCTATTAAACGATACCAAGGAATAATTAGGAACTTCACGCAATGCGATTCAATTAGCGCATTGGTGACTAATTTCGAGGTTTTGGCCAAGATTTATAAATTCCAGAAGATATGTGGCCTATCTTATTTCACCGTCACTTGGCCCTGGAGCCTTTAACGGTGGTTGGGTTAATTCCGGAGAACTTACGAACCAACTCCACATACATTTGGGATAGGGTCTTGGCGCATTTCAGTCTTGATGAACAAGATTTGAGAACGAAGTTCAACACCCTCACTCCTAAGTCAAACCAAACGTTCCTTGACTACGCTGCTGAAACGGCATCGTTGTATGACAAGGGGTTGAAGGCAGCAGAGGTGAATTAAGACTTTGAAAGGTTACGTGATTTCATGCTCAGAGATAAATTGTCTCATCAGTCACTGATTCGATGTCCACATTCCTCGCAGAAAACGAGTTGTAAATCAATGTCTTAGAGTGAGTCACTGGGGGAGGCATTTTATAATGCCACACTGACGGTAAACAACCAGAGCCTTGTGATGGGTGCAAGTGCAAGTGTACAGAATCAAGAGGTCACGTATAGAGGTAACAGATTCTCACAACATAGAAACAGAGGGCCATATCATAACACACATGGAGAATCAGACAGTCCGAGAATAGTCTTGTAACGCAATGCCGACATTGCCAAACGTCTACATGGTCATCTTGAGATGTTTTGACAAACATCCATCTTATCAGTCGTATCGTTCAAAACCTCACTTCGAAAAGGATGAGTTAGGTCTGATTCATTACAAAAGTCGTATCAATGTCTACACATGTTGATCATCTGTTCACACCTCAAGGTCGTGTACGATGAAGAAGACGTGGAAGGAGGCAAGTGCTGCATATATGTTTACTAGTAATGACTCAGAAGATACAGAAGATGCACATGCGGCCATCATAGAACCATGTTTTAATGACAGTATAGGTAAGACAGATAAGTATTGTACTGACGATGAGTGCCAGGTGACCATACAAAAGGCCAATGTGGTAAACATTCAAAATGGCACATTGAAGGTCCATCAAGCATGGTGAACGGTGCACCAACCACATGCGTTAGGGACACAGGAGCGTCGATTATTGGGTTCGACCAAAGGCTTGTGAAGGCACAAGACTACACAGGCAAAAGTGTTGCCTGTAGAACCTTTGGTGGCACACTAGAAAGGTATAGAATTGCTTCAGTCGCTATACAATCTCCCTACTTCGAAGGCACAGTGAATGCGGCAGTGTTACCGAACCCGTGTGCCGGTGTTTACATTGAGAATATTCCCAATGTAAAATATTGCACTCATGAAAGCCCATTGACTGGGAGATCGACCACACCCCAACGAACGCGCCCACGAGAGCTCAAGTGCGTCGTCAAAAGAAGAAGAAGACAATAAGCACCCCACATCCCCACAGACTAGCGGCAACGATACACAAAACATGTTATTATTGACAACTGACCTAGCAACAGAGCAAAAACAGGACCCAACATTGCAAACATGTTTTTAAAATGTACACAAACCTGCCAAAATTTCTAAACATGGTAAATGGGAATTCATATTAGACAATAATATACTTACCAGGCGATACACCAAAGGAGCAACAACCCTGTTACAAACAGTGCTACCAAGCAAATATCGTGAGGAAGCACTAAAACTCGCTCATGATTCCCCATTTGCAGGTCATATGGGGATAGCAAAAACGTCAAACGGAATGTTGGCGCAATTTTATTGGCCTGGGTTTGCTAACGACATTACAAAACATGTCCGTTCTTGTGGTTTATGCCAATGAACCACGCCAAAAGGCAAACACTCCAAAGCACCAGTACAGAAAACCGATCTGGCATCTCGACCGTTCCAGAAAATAGCGGTCGACATAGTAGGTCCTCTCAACCCAACAACAGATAGAGGCAATAGATTTATTCTAACAGTAATCGATCTATGCAAGAGATGGTCAGAAGATGAACAGGGATCGGATATGGCTTTACTTTAACGGAAATCTGAAAACAATTACATCTAGATCCATTCTAGATTCATTTTTACTTATCTTCGGTAGAATAGGTTTTCCTTTATATATACTGTCGAACAGAGGGAGTCAATTCATTTCTTCAGCTACCCAAGCAGCAATGAAGATGCTAGGCATACCGCAACAGTTCAGTTCTCAGTGGCACCCAAAAACGAACAGAGTCAATGAGAATTTTAATGGGGTTCTCAAGCGAATCCTAGCAAAAGTTGCAGCTGAACGACCCAAAGATTGGGACATACTATTGCCAGCAGTACTATTCGCGTACCGAGAGGAACCGCAAGCGAGTACGGGGTTTTCCCCATTCGAACTCGTTTATGGAGCAAATTCACGCGGCCCGCTATCATTATACAACGACATGCTTACAAAGAAAACACATGACCAACCATGGAAAAAGCAGAGGGAAAATTCAGGCAATATGACAACAGTAAGGCCAAAACAATACTTTTGAAAGAAGAAGAGGAAGTCCTACTCTTACTACCGGACCCTAGAGATTATCTCGTCATTGTCATAATCTCCCCACCAGTTCTGCCACGTCTTCATTATCGACGCCTGGCAATTACGCCAGGTACGCCTGTGAGCGACACTAACTCTGTCATGACAGGAACGGTCAGTCGGTGCAGCGCGTGGTACACGGAGTCCACGCAGGGAGACAACCCCGACTAACGAGGAATCACGGTCGTTAGAAGCCAGGCGGCGTCGGACGGTGGTACTAGACGGACGATTCGAATGTATGCTCGTATGGCTTGTATGAGTGAACGCGAAGAGAGAGAACGCCTGATTGAGTGTAGAAGACTGTGCGCCTGATAAGGAGTATTTAAGCTGTGTATTGATCTACTGTGTGTGTGTTGTGTGTGTATATATATATATATATATATATATATATATATATATATATATATATATATATATATATATATATATATATATATATATATATATATATATATATATATATATTGATTGTGTAATTGTATCGCTATTGTAATTGCGTGATTCATGTAATGTTTGTGGTGAGTGAGAAGTGCGAATAAAGTGTTAGAATTGTATTCGTTGTGTGTCACGTCAAGTCATTCTGTGACAGTGTTTGTTATCACATCTGTGAGGTATTACGAGCCTGTATTATTGCTGATTGCAAGATCCTAACAGTCATTTCATGGCAGGGTCCATTTAAGGTTATTAGAAAAATCAGTGACGTAGACTATTTAATTAATGTCAGAGGGAAGGAGAAAATATTCCATATCAACAAGTTAAAACCTTACACAGACCGTAATGCAGACAAGACACAGACTGTTGATCAAATACCATACAGAACAGCAGCAGCATGTTGGGCTATAAACGAACAACAAGAAGATGCCATACAACAACAAATACCAACACCAACCCTTAATAGTAACAATAATTGGTGAGCTATTCAGATAAATAAGGACTTATCGTCACAAGACAGATACAAATTAACAAACAGTGATTCAACAGTTTTGTGACATCTTTTCTGATAAGCCGGGGCAAACTGATCTGATACAACACAAAATTAGGCACTCTTCCGACAGACGGGTCTAAGTAGTTCCGCAGTGAATAAGTTAGGGTTTAGGGTTAGGGTTAGTGTTAGTTATATAAAATTATTCACTGCGGAACTATTTAGACCCGTCTGTCGGAAGAGTGCCCAAAATTATATTACTTTCGGATATTTCCGTTAAAGTAAAGCCATATCCGATCCCTGTTCATTATGCAGAAAAAGTAATATCGGACATTTCCGAACTAGAACAGAAGTGGATTATTCAGAAATCAATATCTAACTATTGTTCTCCTGTGGTAATAGTCAAAAAGAAGGACAATTCATTACGAATTTGCGTTAATTACAGAAAAGTAAATGCCCTAACCCTGCTTGATGCCTAGCCAATCCCAAATGTCGATGAATTGATAGATGGCATGGCAAACTCCAAGATCTTTTCCAAGATGGATCTTACAAAGGGATATTGGCAAATCCCTATGGAGAAAGAGTATATGCATATCACTGCTTTCGCCACTCCTTTAGGCCTTTATGAGTGGAAATTTCTTCCGTTTGGTCTACAGAACGCGCCGAGTACCTTTATGCATATTATGCGAAAACTTTTGCACAGGGTTAATAATGTGGCTACATATATGGTTGATATTTGCATGCACACTACAGATATTGACACACACGTTAAGACTTTGAAACAGTTTTCTAAAGAATTCAATTAGCCGGTCTTAAAGCTAAACCTAGCAAAATTGAAATTGGATTCACGGAGATTCAATTTCTTGGTCATAGGATCTCTGATGGTTTCCGAAAAACAGACCCACAGGTTGTTACAAAGATTCTGAATATTAAACCTCCTACCTGTAAAAAGGAAGTCAGAAGTATTCTGGGTCTCATAAACTACAATCAAACATTCATTCCCAATTTTGCTGATATGACTGCTACCTTCTCGGAACTTTTAAGGAAGGGTCAACTTACTAAAATTATTTGGACATCTGAACGTGATAGACTCTTACAACAGGTTAAGGCTCTTTTTAGCAGTTGTCCTATACTAAAATTGCCAGATATTTCCAAAGACTTTATAGTACAAACAGACACGAGTTTTCATGCTATCTCGGGAATTCTGCTTCGGGTCCATAGTGGCAAGTTACATCCTGTCCTCTACTTCAGTAGGAAACTCTCTGAGAAAATATGCGGCTACTGAACTTGAAGCCTTAGCATTGATAGAAAGCATTGGAAAATTCTCTAGATATCTACTTGGTAGAAAATTCTTAATTCTATCAGATAATAAACCCTTGAAAGTCTTCAAAGACGGACATCCAAGAAACTCTAGAATACACATATGGTCTCTTCACTTGCAAGACTACGAGTTTGACATCTGTCATATACCAGGAAAAGATAAAAACCTTGCAGATATCCTTAGTAGATTGTAGAGATAGATCTAGATATCGTACATATCTTGTTTCTTGTTATAGTCTTCGTAGATACATGTATTACAGTGGACCGAATATCTAGTTTCTCTTTTACACACCCACATAGAATTATCACACAAACAATTTATATTTGTAATGTATTAATTATGTCAAATATATACATATTTCCTGATTTACTTAATTGACAGGTTAAATAAATTTTAGTCAGAATTTTCAGGAGATATGTGGTGTGAACATTACGATCTATATGGATTTCGCGCGACCTTAATTTTCACTGTGAATGCTGTGACTGTGAACCTATTGTTTCCGTGCTCCGAACATATCGATGTCAAACGAGTTTTCCGTTTCAGAGGTAAATACCAGACGTGGAGTCAAGACGAAATCCTGTTATTAATTAGGTATATTTAATATAGGCAATTATATACGTCATATCAATGATAAATTCATTCATTATATACATTGCATAATTGTGTAAACGCAAATGAACGTCATGACACAATCGGTCATTCATTTGTTCATATAAGTCAGAACGCGATCATTCATTCATTTGTTTACGTACGTCATGATAATGATGCTTAAATTATTCTTACGAAACATACATTCATCTACATCATGACGCAATTATTAATGCACACATGCATCGAAATATCATTCACGAGATTTTTGTAAATCATGATTCATTAGTCTCAAAACCGATTTTAACATTTCATACATTTCATTCAATAATCAAGGAAAGAGTATGAAGATAACATAATTTTATTTCGAAATATAAGCAAACGATACATAAAAGAACACGGCAGACATACAAATACGAATAACAGTACATACATATACAAAGGATAAATCGTATGTCTGAACGAAAGGTATCAATTATTTATTATATGTTTTTTCTAATTCAGGTTAAATTAGTTAGTTATAATTAGTTAATTTGTTGAAGAATTTGGTTGTTTTAAATCAGCATAATTGGTGCAATTTCTGGTACATCAGTTGCAAAGCTCATACAAGTATGGCAAACTACACGGGCCCAATAACAACATAATGAAGCACCATAGAAATAAACAAACTAGACCATTCCCACTGTCCCATATATATGGATTAGATATTGCATTGTGTATAATATAAGTTGTCGATATGATATGATTCGCCAGTACAATTTCTCGTCATCGCCAGGTAAAAGCAAAATGAAGCTCACAGATATAAGTCGTCAGCTACAAAGGCAGAAGTCCTCACTAAACAAATGGGACAGGAACAAGTGTCACAACATACCCGAAGAAGACATAGCAGAGAAAACAGAAATATTCATATACTTATATATTATATACCAAAACTATTACAGAGGGAGGGGTTCCATTCAATCACATACGTTCCCTCAATCGGGTTTTGTAAATTTGGTTGGGGATGCACGCCAGTTTTGGCATTTGAGGGATTAGACTATGTTTATAGCTTACTTAGTCAAGCTTCCCCATAAGCTGGTGCTACACGACGACTACCGTGGAGTGTAGGTAGGAGGGCGTGCCCGCTATATAATATTTTTTTTAAATGAGAGTTTGTCTGTGATTGATATGAGACCAGTCCATCATGTTAGCAATAATAGCAAAAGAGTATATACGTATCAGTTATCAGTTATCAGTTGGGGTATCTTCATTGCACTCCTGACATGTCCATAGGTGCTCAGATCCTCCCCTCAGCATATGCATCAGCGTCCGGTGGCTAATAGTGCCAGTTCTGTGTTGGTTGACGAGGCGCTTTGTTTTCCCGATGTACCTCTCGCGTCTGGCTGTGCCGATTCTTACTCCCAGGTCTTTCATCCTGGACAGCGATGTGGAATCACTGACGTCAAAGTCCTCTGTTCTCGCCATATCTTTGAGGACGTTAATAACATCGGCACGATCCATGGGCTGGCCATCTACAGGGGGTACAGAGCCAGCCAGTTTGTCAGCTCGTTCATTTCCCTCGACTCCCGCATGTCCCGGGATGAAGATGAAGGTGACTTTACGGACACCAGACTTCCGCAGCGACTCAGTCCAGTGTCTACGTACAGATCCAGGTTCGACCTTCTGAATCATGCTAATTGAATCACTTAGTACACACACGTTGGTATAATGCTGTGATTCCAGCCATGTGAAAGCCTGTGTAACTGCCATCACCTCCATCGTCATGCTGCTCGTGGTCATAGAGTGGGCGCCACTGGATTCTTGAACGGTTCGGCCCGCTGAACGGGCTGTAAATGCCCACGCACTTCTCTATATATAGAGTTTATACATATATAGAGTATATATAGAGTATATACGTATGACTCAAGGACTCTGCACTGCTACTTGTCAGTCCGGTTAAACTGACTACAGTCTAAAATGGGTGAACCATTTCAAGGGGGAGGGGGCATGCTGCCAAGTCGTAGCGCAGAGCACATGATGCAAAAGTAAAAGAGAGTAAAACTCCCGAACCAAAATGTACATAAAACTAGGCACCTGACGTAGAACGGAGATCGCGTCAGAATGTTTGGGAATAACAACGATCATTCGGATCATAGACATGGACTAGATAAGCAGCACGTTCACGTCGTCTCCAATTTAAAAAGATATTTGCTGGCAGGATGACTTTATTCATGGTTGATATATATTAGAAAGGAGAACCTGAATAGCAGGGCGTTTCACTTATCAAGGTTAAGACCTTGGGACAGATACGGAATCTAGAAATGAGATTGAGAATTGTCACACCAGAAGGACACTTCGGTAACCTTGGATGGACAGAAGGACTGCAATACTAATTTGATAGCTAGGCTGGTCAACAGTTGAATATTTATAATTGATGTTTTATTAAGATCGTCCCGTCTGGAATTTACAGACCCGATCGAAACTTATCAAAATTCATAAATTGTCTGATTGATCACGGCTCAAGAATATGGACAAATAAACTTGCTCATTGCCAGCCTTCGAGTGAGTCCTTTCATTGATGTTCCGATGATGCTTCTTTGCTGATTCGTTTCCTGCAACTCTAGACGATGTTTCGTTCGAGCCTGTTTTGATGTTATGCCAGATTACGTCTCAGCATGTGCAACACATGGAAAGAATATTTTGTTGAATTACTAAATTGTGAAGCTCCAAGTAACACTTTCCCACAGGAAGAGGTTCTAACGCAGTGTTTCCCAACGTGGGGCCCACGCCCCACAGGGGGGCAATTCGATTGTTAAGGGGGGCAATTCGAAAATGGGAGAAATCGGCTGAATATAACAAAACGGGGAGACTTGAGACTGAAGTTAACTAAATTGGAACCTGACATAAGATTTCTTTGCAGCAAGCATCAAGCGCAAGGATCTCACTAAATTTAAATAATAAATAATTACTAATAATTAAAATAATATTGAAAAATCTTTCATTAAAATTATTTTGTACTTGAATTTCAGTTCTCCATTATATGTTTTGAAAATTTACTTACTGTGTTTGCTCAATAATTTCCTAGTGATTTCTTCCTAAAACCTATCATTCAAGTTTCTTTAGTGAACATTTCAATTTTTGAATATTAAAAATAATGTATATGTTGAGGGGGGGGGGGCGTGGGGCGGGGGAGGGGGCAATATGAATTTTAGAAAGGCTTAAGTGGGGCATGGCACAAAAAAGGTTGGGAAACCCTGTTCTAACGTGTGAACCACAAATTGAAGAACCTGTTTTTGAAGAAATCCTATATGTAATCACACGACTTAAAATCAATAAGGCAACTGGGGCTGATAGAATTGCTGCTGGATTTATAAAGGCAGGTGGCCATGCATTATATCTAAAGCTATACATACATTGGCACTTTGCCGTCTTGACAGACGATAGTTTGTGCTTCAAAAAGGCATAATAACTTTTACCCATGGCGGCAGTGAATGTAACTGATAAAGCCAATTTGCACTGTAAATGTCCGTTCACAGTGGGTGCATGTGAACACGTGGTCATTTCCACCATCATGCACCATCTTACGTCTCACACGTGCTGTGTGTGACTTATATGCAATAATTGTCTCCTTTGCCTTTATTCCATTTCTGATGTTTGCCCTCCATGCAACACGTTCAGCGGCGACATGCTTCCAATGTGCATTATCAATGCCTGTATCATTCATGTCCCGCTTACACACATCTTTGTATCGTAGTAGAGGCCGACCATGAGATCTCTTACCCATCTGTAATTCACCAAGAAAGATGTCCTTTGCTATTCTACCATCATCCATCCTCCTAACATGTCCTACTCATCTAAGTCTACGAAGACTGAGCATGAAATAAACCGTCACACAACCTGATCTTTCCAATACTTCAGTATTTGTGATTTTGTCTTGCCACTTAATACCAAGAATTCTTCGCAGACACCGCATATGAAAGCTGTTTAAACGTTTCTCTTGGCGTGAGTAAGTTGTCCAGATCCCACTGCCATAAAGAAGAGTACTAAGGACACAGGCTTGATAGACAAGGACTTTTGTTTTGGCAGTAAGCTTCCTGTTCTCCCAGACTATTTTTCTTAGCCTGTTCATTGTTGTTGCTGACTTACCAATCCGGATGTTGATTTCCTGATCTAGGGATAATTTGTTATTTACCACTGGTCCTAGATTAAAATGGTCTACCATCTCTAGTTCAGTGTCGTCAAGAAAGATTGATGGTACCCCATGTGCACCTCGTGACATAATCCGTGTCTTCTTTTTTCTAATTGTTAAACCAAATTCAGAACAAGCATTGGAGAATGCAGATAGTAGACATTGTAATTCTTCCTCAGAGTGGGTCGTAACTGCAGCATCGTCTGCAAAAAGCAACTCTCTGATCATACCGTCCTAATTTTGGTCTTGGCCTTCAATCTCTGAGCATTGTAGAGGCCACCATCTGAGCGTGAGTGAATGTATATACCACCATCCTGATCACGAAAGGCATATTTCATAAGAAGTAAAAAGTATATTCCAAAGAGGGTGGACACAACCTTGCTTAACTCCACTCTTGATTTCAAACTCTTCAGAAGTTGCACCATCAAACTTGATTACACCCTTCATGCCTGTGTGGAACGATTTCACAATGGACAAAAGAGATGGTGGGCAGCCAATCTTCTTTAGTGCCTTGAAAAGACTCTCACGATTGACCAAATCAAATGCATTTGTGAGGTCGATGAAGGCAATAAACAGTGGTTGATTCTGTTCACGACATTTTTCTTGCATTTGTAGCAATGAGAATATCATATCAATGGTAGACCGGTTCTGTCGAAAGCCACACTCTGATTGGAGGTAGACCTGATCTCCTAGGACTTGAAGTCTGCGCAGAACAACTCTGGTAAATACTTTTCCAACAATACACAGAAGTGAGATACCCCTATAGTTGTTGTAGTCGCTCCAATCGCCCTTGTTCTTGTACAGTGTTATGATGCTTGAATCTTTGAAATCCTGTGGGATTTGTCCTTCTCGCCAGCATAGCTCTATTAGCTGGTGGATCTGTAGAGTGAGTGTGTCTTGCCCACTTCTGATAACCTCTATTGGAATCCCATCCTTACCTGGAGCCTTGCCAGATGCAAGTTCATTTATATCACACATAGCACACTTAACTTCTGTTATGGTGGGAAGTGTGTCCAGGTGGTCAAGAGTTGGTAGAGCCTCTATGGCGTTGAGGGCATCATCCGCTAGTTTGGTCTCACTTGAGTAAAGCTCCATATAGTGCTCTACCCTTCCTCTTCCTCTCTTCCCAGGCATATACCCCTCCATTATTGTTCTTTCCAAACTTTCGTGACGTTTCAAGTGACCAAAATATTTCAATTTTCTTTGTTTTATTGTAGCCAACCTTCTTCAATATTCAGCTCTTGAAGTATTGATGCATTTGTTCTTTTCTTTACCCAAGATATTCTTAGAACTTGTCTATAACATTTATATTCAAAGGCATTTATGCGCTGTTCAGCTTGTTTAGTAAGAGTCCAGGTCTCATAGGCCTATGTTGCAATGGGAAAGATGCATGCTCTTAAAAACCTAATTCTTGTAATTCTGTCTGTCCCATTCCATAATTTATTCAGTTTTTTTTTTTAGTCTTTGAAGAGCAATTGATAGTCGTCGTTTAATTTCTTTCATTGTGTCACCGTTGTTGGTAATCAATGGCCCAAGATATTCAAAATTTCCCACCACCTCCAATTTTTCCTCATTAACATATATTTCTTTCTCCATAGTGGTTTTATCTGTATGCATTATCTTTGCTTTTTGCAATGTTAAGATACAAGCTGTGATTTTCACTATTCAATTGGGTTGAGACTATTAGGTTTTCAATACCAGTCTGTGTTGTGGATAGCATACACAAAGTGGAGAGTGGAAAAGAAGAAGTAACAAAGACATTTATGATCTGTTTAAGTCCCCGCTAATCACTGGTATCATGAAGGCTAATAGACTAAATGGCTGGGGCATATAGAAAGAATGGAAGATAATAGGGAAACAAAACTCGCTTATACTCAGGAAATAAATGACCGTAGACCCCGAGGTAGACCAAGAAGACGGTGGAGAGATAATATATATACAGACCTACAAGCACTTGGAATCAACGACTGGCAAGAGAAGGTCAACCAGAGAGACAAATGAAGATGGATTGTTTCTGCAGCAAAGAACCTCAATGGCTCGGAACGCTGAAGAAGAAGAAGAAGAAGAAGAAAGAAGAAGAAGAAGAAGAAGAAGAAGAAGAAGAGAAGAAGAAGAAGAAGAAGAAGAAGAAGAGAAGAAGAGAAGAAGAAGAAGAGAAGAAGAAGAAGAAGAAGAAGAAGAAGAAGAAGGAAGGAGAAGGAGAAAGAGAAGAGAAGAAGAAGAAGAAGAAGAAGAAGAAGAGAAGAAGAAGAAGAAGAAGAAGAAGAAGAAGAAAGAAGAAGAAGAAGAAGAGAATGTAAGACTTCTAATATTAAGGTTTTTATAATTGTTACAGTTAATACAACATTCTGGTGAATGGCGTGTTATATGGTGTGTGTTTCAGGACCAACTTCACCGAATTTACAACGATACAGAAGAAACATGTTATCCTCCTAGAATGTACAATGACCAGGGGGAAAAGTCAACACCTGTCATATTACAGCTATAGTCTTACTTTTTTCTTCCCCAATATAACATTCCATATATCAGTAACCAACTGAGGGAAAATGATGAGATTTAGCATATAACCTTATCATTATGTCCACCCAACAAAAAAATTTATGGCAGATTTCAATGTTTGTTTATATGCGGTATATAATTTACGGCTCAAAGATTAAGTCCATCATTTAAAAAGTATTACAGCTTCACCAAGACACATCCGCGCTTTTTTAAAAATTGTCTCGTGGTTTTCGTTTTGGCACAAACTGCGCGCAGTTAAATGGGATTGTTCAGAGGTGTCTCCAATGTGGGTTCTTTCATGAAACGTGATTATATAAATAAATGTATAAATACATCTTACCATTAATATAATATTAATAGCTAATATTTGAATGTGTGAATATTGTTCAAGGGGATTGAAAGTGAAATTGCGTACACTTCAAAGCATCGCTATGAAGATGTACACATATTTTTGTCAAGAAGCTGATCGCAGGAAACTTTCATACTGTTACAAATCCAGAAAAAAGAACAGTGCATGCAATGGGTTTGAGTAAACGGTCATTTCGTCGATGGATAGCAAGAATTTGGAATGAAATCAACACGCTGATAAGCAGGTAGAAAGGAAGGTAGAAAGGCAATTGTAGACAGCTTTGACAAGGATGTTATCCGGCGAGTTATTATAAAATTTCAAAACAATGTTTTCCCGTGATGAATTTGAATAACGAAGACACAAACAATAGATTGCACGATTTATTGCCTGGCATATTTCGCTGCATCTCGTCAGGTACATACTGCAGAAATCACACAACTTACGTGAATTAATTAGATAAATCCTTCAAACTGAAATATACACATGTTCGCACAGTAATGTCGATTGTCTACCACGGTAATTTTAAACTGACTAACATGTCTTTCTGCTTACACAAGGATGGCTTACGAAGGTTGATTAGAATAGCTTCAGCAAACTTTAACAATCGACTACTTTATGTGTTGAACAACACACGGAAGGCACTGTCTCTTTCAACCACGTGACCACTCTCGAGCACATGTCTCCCGACCGATGAAGCCAGACTTTTCCGGTGTGTCGGCCTGCCTAGGCTACCATCTTCTGTGTGTAGTATCTTGTCCAACCAATTCGGAATATGTTCCGAAACCCTGCAATGTAACTGTCGCTCAGTTCTGCCTATGTAGATGGCCTCGCATCTGCATGTAAATTGGTAAATACAATTTGATTTGGCGTACAAAGCTACAGGTTCTTTTACTGCTGGGACTGGGATCGGTGTGTTTCTGTACCTGATGACTAGAGCTGCAGCACAGAATGTTCGCTCGACTGCTGTGGTGAGCCGGTCCCGCAGACGTTGCATTACGTCATCTCCTCGGAAGGTTAGCTGGATGAATACCTTGAGTTTAGGGACTGTAGTTACTTCTGATTTCGGTTTGGGCTGTTGGCAGTGGCGCTTTATAAATCCTGTGGAGTACCCATTCAGGTTTAAGGCATTCTTCAGAGTTTCAAATTCCTCTGTCAGTGTGTCCTGGGTGCATATCTTCCTAGCACGGTCAAACAGGGTCCGTACTAAGCCCCGTTTGTACTGGACAGGTGCGAAGCTCTGAAAATTTAAGTATTGGCCAGTCCATGTTTCTTTGCGGTACACCGATCTTTGAATTGTGCCGTCTGCTCTACGTCTCATTAGGATATCTAGAAACGGCAACGCTTCGTTGTGTTCGTGTTCCATAGATAAAGAGATGTTTATATGTGTCTCGTTCATTGTGGCCTGGAACGACGTTGCTTGTAGCTCGTCTGTGGTGATAATTAGTATATCGTCCACGTAACGACGGTAAAAGGCCAAGTTATTGATTTCTGAGGATCTCTTTTCTTCTAATTGATGCCATGAGAGATGTCAGCTAGAAATAGGGCCAAGTGGGCTCCCCATGGCCACTCTTCAATCTTGGCGATATGACTTGTTTAGAAAGTTGAATTGTATGTTGGCAGTACATAATTTGGCAGTATTCAAATTCATCACGGGAAAACATTGTTTTGAATTTCTGAAACGTCGCCTTCCATTACCAACAGTGAAGCGATTGGATGGATTACTCAAGCTGAAGTGTAAAATATCGGTACAGGAGTGTCGATTGAGATTTCTTCGAAGGAATGCCTAAAGACGGGAATATTCCTTCACCGGTATTTCAGATCTCTCAGGGCGGACAGAATATGTTCCAACAAGAAAAAACCTGAGACGACTGACAAATAACCAGATAGAAGAAACCCAGTCTAAACTGGCCAACCTTCACGCGCACACACAGTTCTGCCTTACTACGTCACCAAGAATTGAGCTTGTATGGCTACTTGAAGTTCACCAAATTCTGTACAGAAACATTGTACAAGGTGAAAATCGCAGAGAATGCTCGCCTCAACAAATCACTGAGCACTGAAAAGATAACTACGTCAGTACTAGACAACCCAGAGAAATATGTGAGGAACTTATCGTCGTACGTACTCAACAACATTGAAACGGAGGCCCTTGCATACGGATTAAAATTCTGCATAAAGCCCAAACACATTAACCGTGTTGAGTCGCAAGCACAATTTGAAATGTTGTTTGATCAAGTCTCCAAGTTATCACCTACTTCTGCTGAGTCAGTCGGGTGGCTGAAGGCCAAACTGGTAGATTTAGAACACCAGTATCGCACAACCCCCTCTAAACAGACATGTCCGCTGACCAACGAACACCTTACTGCCTTAAAAGCGTTAAAGGCCAACAAAACCCTTGTAATATTGAAACCTGACAAAGGGAGTGGTGCAGTACTGATGGACATATCAGACTACCAGAGAAAAATGGATGATATATTATCAGACGCATCTAAATTCAGAGTAGAGCAAACAGTCAACAAGTCGGAGGACCTGGATGCAAAAATGAGGAAAGAAATCCAGTCACTTGTGAATGCAGGACTCATCAGTGAGGCCACTGCAAAAACGCTCACACCGCGTGGCTCCCAAACACCTCAGATGTACGGTCTACCCAAGCTTCACAAGCCCGGCATCCCACTAAGACCGATCCTTTCCATGGTTAACTCGGCACAACACCGAATGGCGAGATGGCTAGCTGAAATTTTAAAGCCAGTACGACAGTCCTTCGATCCAAGAACACTCAGGGATACATTCGAACTGGTGGAATTATTGGATACTATGGACATAAACAACAAACACATGGCATGCATGGATATTGCCTCTTTATTCACCAACGTTCCATTAGATGAGACCGTGAATATAATAAGCGAACGCATTAGAGACAAACAACTAAAACTAGGCAGACCATCAGCTATTCTAGAGAGGCTATTAAAATTATGTACTGCCAACATACAATTCAACTTTCTAAACAAGTCATATCGCCAAATTGACGGAGTGGCCATGGGGAGCCCACTTGGACCTATTCTAGCGGACATCTTCATGGCACACTTAGAAGAAAAGAGATCCTCAGAAATCAATAACTTGGCCTTTTACCGTCGTTACGTGGACGATATACTAATTATCACCACAGACGAGCTACAAGCAACGTCGTTCCAGGCCACAATGAACGAGACACATATAAACATCTCTTTATCTATGGAACACGAACACAACGAAGCGTTGCCGTTTCTAGATATCCTAATGAGACGTAGAGCAGATGGCACAATTCAAAGATCGGTGTACCGCAAAGAAACATGGACTGGCCAATACTTAAATTTTCAGAGCTTCGCACCTGTCCAGTACAAACGGGGCTTAGTACGGACCCTGTTTGACCGTGCTAGGAAGATATGCACCCAGGACACACTGACAGAGGAATTTAAAACTCTGAAGAATGCCTTAAACCTGAATGGGTACTCCACAGGATTTATAAAGCGCCACTGCCAACAGCCCAAACCGAAATCAGAAGTAACTACAGTCCCTAAACTCAAAGTATTCATCCAGCTAACCTTCCGAGGAGATGACGTAATGCAACGTCTGCGGGACCGGCTCACCACAGCAGTCGAGCGAACATTCTGTGCTGCAGCTCTAGTCATCAGGTACAGAAACACACCGATCCCAGTCCCAGCAGTAAAAGAACCTGTAGCTTTGTACGCCAAATCAAATTGTATTTACCAATTTACATGCAGATGCGAGGCCATCTACATAGGCAGAACTGAGCGACAGTTACATTGCAGGGTTTCGGAACATATTCCGAATTGGTTGGACAAGATACTACACACAGAAGATGGTAGCCTAGGCAGGCCGACACACCGGAAAAGTCTGGCTTCATCGGTCGGGAGACATGTGCTCGAGAGTGGTCACGTGGTTGAAAGAGACAGTGCCTTCCGTGTGTTGTTCAACACACAAAGTAGTCGATTGTTAAAGTTTGCTGAAGCTATTCTAATCAACCTTCGTAAGCCGTCCTTGTGTAAGCAGAAAGACATGTTAGTCAGTTTAAAATTACCGTGGTAGACAATCGACATTACTGTGCGAACATGTGTATATTTTAGTTTGAAGGATTTATCTAATTAATTCACGTAAGTTGTGTGATTTCTGCAGTATGTACCTGACGAGATGCAGCGAAATATGCCAGGCAATAAATCGTGCAATCTATTGTTTGTGTCTTCGTTATTCAAATATTATAAAAATGATGGATGCCATAGAAACAGTGATTGTAAGAAAACTGAGGGTTTTGTTGAGAAAGAACAATAACATAGAGCTATCCAAAACAACTTTGTGGAAAATTATAAGGACATTATGCTTCAATTTTAGAAAGTACAAGGGAGGTAGAAATATCCGTTGCGAGAAACAGCATTTAGGAGCCATGAGAAGCAGATACCTACTTGAAATAAGGGAAATGCGCAAAGAAAATTATGACATAGTGTATTTGGATGAGACGTCACCACACAAGTGAAAAGGAATGGCAATCAATGGATGGAAAGATAAAGCGTTATGTGCCCAGTAGGTAAATGACAGCGTTTGGTCATAGCCTATGCTGGTAGTACTCATAATGGCTTATTACAGAATGCTGGGCTCGTGTTCGTATCAAAGCATACAGACAATAGGGATTATCATAATGCGATGAATGGTAATGTATTTAGAGATTGGTTCGAGAATACAGTACTTCCATCCCTTGACAGACCGTCTTGTCTAATCATGGATAATGCATCATATCACAATGTTGTTGCCCAAGAAGACAAAATACCTACGGCATCGAGCACAAAGGAAGCAATAAATATATGGCTCAGAAGGGAAAATATACCATTTCCAGAAACATATTTCAAGCTACAGTTGTTGTCCCTTGTAAAAGAGGCGCAAAAAAAGCAAGAAATATCAAATCGTCAAGTTGATAGACGAGCTTGACCATAGGTGCTTGAGACTTCCGCCGTATCATTCTCATTTAAACTCTATAGAACTTGTGTGGGCTAAAATTAAAGGACAGGTGGCAGCTGCCAATGCTACATTCAAATTGTCTGACGCCAAGATACTAACCCAGCCCGCGATATTAAATATTGATAAAAGTTACTGGGAAAAATGTGAGGACCATGTGTTGAAAGAGGAAGAGGACTATTGGAGAAAGGATGGATTGAATTTTATGCAACCGAGAGCAAACATCAACCTACTAGAATCGTCCGACATTTTTAGTCTTTCGTCATATGATTCTATTTTACCTGCACGTTTATTGTTTGACTTGTAAAAATCATTACAATGAAGGTTGCTATTTTGGAGATGAAGACAATTTAATCATACTTAACAAAGGACTGAATCAGCAATAATGTTGCCTCTTATGTATAGGAATGGATGTCTTGCCTTCTTGTCTTATTATAAACAATACAGTTTTGAAAAGAGAGAAAAACAAGTCGGTCTTTTCTGTATAAGTAACTATAAGCGATTCGACTTCTGCAGGGACGAAGTTTGGTTCTTCTTGTCCCAAGCTTTTAGTCACAAAAGTGAGGTTTTCTATGCTATGTGTGGGGTTAAGTAGTTCTTCTAGTATTCTGCCCATCTTGCTATACTTTGTTGTGGATTAAATAATTATATACATATTTCGCTATTTATGAACTAATAATAGTATTATTAGTACACATGGATATATAGTTATTGATTTTTACAAGTCAAACAAACAACGAACGGGTAAAATAGAATAATATGACCAAAGACTAAAAACTATAATTTACGGGACGTCGCAATCAACCACAGCATTTTTGACTCATTTTGATTTCTTGGCATGTCTACGTTCAGTAGTTTGCTATTGCTTTATGAACGCCCGGCACTCATACCATTGTATGAAAATCAGAGCAAGGTGGTCTGCTTCCAAATCTCCCGCAGTTGGGTTTAGAATGCGATATGAAGGATTACAAATTCAAACAGCATTCGTAATCCCTTTGCCACAGAGCCGACAGAGTAAACACAATAGAAAACGGTATAAGTTTGTGTATGTTTATATCTGTCTCTAAGTCTACTTGCACACACTATAGTTTGTACCCTGGCGTAGCTTTTTCAGTCCAAGAAGGCCACAACAGCTGTCGAATCAGGGCAATAACGACATCAACAGAAGTGTATTGTTTTCACAGTTTTCGTCATCTTACACGATCACCAGAGTCATGGATCAGCTCTATTTCCTTGTCCCGACCATGCGAAACGTCACTCGTTATGCCAATCAGTTTTTTACAATTTTGCTCGTTATGCGAATTACTCGTTATGAGAGGTGCTTGTTAAGCGAGGTTCCACTGTACATCAACTAATGAGGCCCTGTAAGGGATGATTTTTTACACTACAGAGTCCCCATTTAGAACCGTTATTCGGAAGAGTACCCAATCTGTTAATGGGTTTCGCTTTTGATATGTTAGACCTACCCTAATCTTTCTTATCACAGATCCCCAAAAGTTATTTCATTTCAGCTTTCACCCTTGCATACCATGACACATCCGATGCTCGGGGTGGTCTGTCAGTCTTTTCAATGTTTCTACAAGAATTGTATCTCTCCTGTCTTGCATAGGTTGTAGATATGTGATCTTTTCCAGCTGATTAATTCTTTTCATGTCTCCAGGTATGATCCCCATTCCTTGATTTTTGACTGTGATTATTTTCTTAAGGTGTATGTTAAAGTATATTTGATTAAACTGCTGTTGCCCATGCTACAGTACCTTATTCAATTTCCTGATTCAACGGGCAAGACGGCGTTTACCTGCAAAGCGTTGTGGAACGTAATGAGCACGGCAAGGTACGTAGAGCGCCCTGGTCATCCACTGCACCTGTATTCGTCTCCAGTCGTCTCGACTTGTCTTGCCACTGGATTCTGATGGACTCAGGCGAGAGAGTGAGGTCAACGAATTGCGCAACTCTTCCTCACTTTAATCCAAGTCATCGCGCAAGTCATTCTTCATCCAACGTCATATATCACCTTCAAGCCCTGTGGGCGAGCGGCGAAGCGGCAGGCGTGGGTACGCTGGCAGCCGTAGTCGCAGACCTGCACACAGGCGGCTCAGGCCATATGGTCGTCTTCTACTGACCGGAGCAGCAGTGGGATTCGGCAGCCCCCTGAGCGACTGAGCAGCCCTCTATAGGAACACACTGCTCACCTCCATAGCATGAGGAAGGGGCTAGAAAAGGTGCCCTAAACATTGTCTGCTCCATCACTACCTAACCAACTAGCCGCGGTTGGTGGGTACCCTAACTGCGGTCGATATACAAAGAAAAATAAAACAAGCAAAGCTAAAAGAGTAAACCATATTCCCTTAACAATTGGAACTTGGAATGTACGCACCCTACTTGACAGAGACAGCGCGTCGGGTCCAGAGAGACGAACAGCAGTGATTGGGAGAGAGCTGGGCAGGTACAACATCGACATTGCAGCCTTGAGCGAGACACGACTTGTAGAAGAAGGCCAAATCTGTGAAATAGGTGCCGGCTACACATTTTTCTGGAGTGGAAGGAAAAGCGAGGAAAGACGTCAATCCGGTGTGGGATTTGCCATTAAGTCGGCCCTGGTCGGCAAATTAGCTGGATTTCCAAAAGCTATAAACGCCAGGCTCATGACCATGAAGTTGCCCCTGCTGAATGGAAGGAAGCATGCAACCATTGTGAGTGTCTACGCACCAACTATGACCAACGAAGATGATGTCAAGAACAAGTTCTATGAGGACCTGCACAATGTATTAACATCTGTTCCCAAAGGAGACAAACTTATACTCCTTGGGGATTTCAATGCCAGAGTAGGCACGGACACCACCTCTTGGAGTGGCATTATTTGAAAGCATGGAGTCGGAAATTGTAATAGCAATGGACTCCGCCTCCTTCAGACATGTGCCGAACTTGATCTACTGAGTACGAACACAATTTTCCGTCTCCCCATGAGAAATAGGACATCGTGGATGCACCCTCGCTCGAAACACTGGCACCTCATTGACTATGTCATCGTCAGGAGGAGTGACAGACAAGACGTTCGAGTGACAAAATCCATGTGTGGTGCCGAATGTTGGACAGACCATCGTCTTATTGTCTCGAAAATAAACATTCACATCAGGCCACCACGGCGTCCTCAAGGGTGTAACAAGCTACGTGGAGGGTCCCAAATAACTATGTAACAATATTTCAAAATTATTCTTTCGCCCTGGCTGGGATAGGTCTTTGCTTGCCAACCCTCCTCCGTTCCCTGGACTCACTGTCACTCTTTCTTACGACCTCGGGACCTATTCCCTGATGTATCTTTCTGGCTGAATCCATAGATAACACGGTGATCGTTGGAATAAACTAAAACGTGATTTATTAACCTAATAAAGAACAGCTCAGGAAAACATTAAGGCAGTTAAAACAGATAGCTCTAAACAGACAAAACCGGGACACAGAGTTCATTTCGGACACAGAGCATCATGGCTTTACATCATAGACCAAGCTGTAGTCAAGGTCCGTTCTGTCCACATATCGCTCACCAAATCATAAGTCCTCCTTGCTTTCCCTCCCGGTACGTTTGGCTAACAACGGTTCTCCGTGGAACCAGATTAATGTTCGTGGGAAAATGTCCTGTGATCCCTGGTCACAATGCTAAGTGAAAGTTCTTGCAAAAGGAAATAGTTCCTGAGCGGGAATTGGGTAGGTATCCTTCACTGTCTCAGACAAGGATGGGTGGGTCTGATATTTAGGTGGGGTTCAGTCCAGAATACAAACTGACTCGATCTTAGCGTATCGAGATGACTTGCGAGGTTTTGGAAAGACTGATGGTCATTCTTTCGGGCTAGCTGTGGCTCTATCTGGTAGAGATCATACCCTTAGACCTGGCATGGCCTAAAACTTGACATGGCCTCGTCTTCAACATACTTTCTGCGTATAGCCCTGTCGAGACCTTCAGCTCTGTTCCTACTTTCAAAAAGGAAGGACCCTTTCATACATCAGCAGTATGCTGCACTTAAAATGTCCCAATCTTCAACTTGACATCTTGACATTATGCAGTGGGTAACGGTAGGTCTAGAAACAGACATGAATTCTCCCCCCCCCCCCCCCCCCGAAGTTGAACCCGTGTGTATTTGGTGCAAGACGCCCTAGCGGATTTCCCCAAAGAAAAGACATATATCTAATTATTCTATTACCAAGATCGTGTTGTTAAAGTATCCGAGAGAACTATCTTCCATAGTGATTGAGCGAATAAGAGAACTGAGGGTTCCCGAAAGCTGTTTACCCTTGTTTACCCAAACCCAAAGAAGGCCTGAGGACATGGGCCACTGACGTTTTGTCACAAAGGGGCGAAAATGCAAAAAAAAGCTAAATGTCACCCGCTTAAACAGCAAGAAAATGCAGCAGTCGTTTGAAAATATGCTGGAAGACCGCCTCAAGCCCAATGCTGCAGCTAGACAGGATACAGAAACAGAATGGAGAGCCCTAAAGGACATAATTTACAACACTGCTATGGAAATCCTGGGTCCAGCCCCCCGAAAACATAAAGACTGGTTTGATGAAAATTCCGAAGACATCAACCAATTGCTGGCCGAGAAACATCTTCTCCTCATGGCACATTTGAATGACCCAAAGTCAACATAAAAAAAGATGCCTTCAAGAACATTCAGAGAGTAGTGCAGCAGAAACTTCGGCACATGCGGGACTCCTGGCTGAGCAGCAAAGCTGATGAAATTCAGGGCTTTGCTGACAGACATGATATGAAAAACTTCTACGACTCACTGAAAGCGGTCTATGGTCCTACATCACCAGGCATAGTTCCCCTCCTCAGTGCAGATGGGGTAACATTGGTCACCGATAAGAAGGAAATCCTTCAACGCTCAGCAGAGCATTTCAGCAAAATCTTAAATGCAACTTCCTTCTTCGATGATGAAACCATCAACTGCCTTCCTCAAGTTCCCACCAATGAGACACTTGATGACCTGCCAACCATAGTGGAAGTAAACAAAGCTATCCAGCAACTCTCCAGCGGCAAGGCACCTGGTCCTGACTCCATCCCAGCAGAGATATACAAGGCAGGTGGGCCGGTCCTAACAGAGCAGCTTCACCAAGTCATCAAACATATGGGTGAACGAGACCATGCCACAAAATTTCAAGGACGCGTCAATAGTCCACCTTTACAAACGTAAAGGAAACCGCCAATCCTGTGACAACCACCGAGGCATCTCCTTGCTTTCAATTTCAGGGAAGATACTCGCCAGAATTCTTCTCAATCGCCTCACAGCCCATCTCGATCAAGGTCTTCTTCCTGAGAGTCAATGTGGCTTCAGAAAAGAACGTGCAACTGTTGACATGATTTTCGCTGCAAGAGAAATGTCAGGAACAGAACTGCGAAATTTTCTCCACTTTCATTGACCTTACCAAGGCTTTTGATACAGTCAGCAGAGAAGGACTGTGGAAGATTATGGCAAAATATGGCTGTCCACGAAAGTTTGTCCAAATAGTGCGGCTATTTCATGACGGCATGCAGGCAAGAGTACAGGAAAATGGTGAACTGTCTGAACCCTTTCCTGTTGTGACATGTTCGATTGAGACAGAGGACCTAGTTAGTAGTGTTCTCTGGAAATATATCTTGAATAATAAATAGCCAAGATAAAGGATATGATTTTGCACGTTTTTGTCTAGAGGTCTCTCAAATGAGATAATCATTCCCGCAATAGCCCTTTTGGAGAACCATTTTTCCCTTGGCTCTGAACCCCCACTGTGAGACTACCAAGTATCAACACAGAAATTTATAAAAGAAGAAAAAGTTCCCTCAAGGCCAAAAGGAGATCTGAACTATTCGCTCCTGTACAACTGAGGATCCATTTCACTCATTATAATGTTGCCAGTGTGCTGTTCGTCCGTCACATTAGATCTTCCCTTATTTTGTTTGTGTCAAAAGTGACCTATATCAGTTGTCCAATTATACCTTAGGACTGTTGGATTCAATATTAGTCGACAAACTCAACAAGAACTGTACATAACATCTGTCGAACAAGACATCTACATGACAGGTTCTTGACAAGAGTGGGACATAAATTTACCGAGAAATGTTTACACCAACCAATGCACAAGACACACATCATAAGAGATACTTGACAACATCTATACAAGACTTTTCACAATATTTGTAACCAACCACATTAACTTTAAGACATTCTCCTGAGACATGTACTTAAAACACTGGTTCATTAATACACTTTATTGAGCTGATGGTGGGTCGAGTGAAGACCAATAGTTCATCGTTCTGCCATGTCAACACTTCAACACATACATACATAATGTACAAATATGTCGAACATGCATGCAGATAAACATGATACAACAACTCCTAAATAATCCACCAACTGATTTAAAAAAACACTCTCCTCCTCTCTAATCTCTAACTACACCACTGATTCATGTATCTATCATCACTTCTTGTCTCTTGGGAATTTTATAAAATCCTATCATGGGAAACTTAAGGGAGGAACTACTGTTCTGGATCGGTTGCATCCTGTTATCATCAGCAATTGATGTTGGAAAAGCTCCAGGTAGCAGACTTCCTATAATAAGTTCCATGGCAGATTATTTCCTCTTGAGAACAGAATTTGGAATGATATGGTACTGTACTGAATCTCACTGTTGATCATACTGCCTGTGAATGCTGTCACTGGGGTACTTCAATTGGTTGAGGATAGCACTCTCCTGACATTGGGAGATGTATACTCGGTACATGTAGAACATGACTTGTCGAAGAGACCCAGAGATCTGAACACAATCCAATATATTGCAGCATTTCACCCAACCAGTCCAACTTCACCTACTCTTCAAGTCTTCATTCATCAATCACTGTGTGAGCACCAGGCTGGTTATTCTCCAAGTTAAGTCTCAGATGAACAATCATTGCACGCTACTTCACCAGTTTTCTATGAATGCAGTTATTAACAAGAGACTTGATTTTTATTTCTCAGATGACATTGATTCACCTAATGATCACTGTACTGATCACTATAATTCTAATACTAGAATTCTTCAGAACTGGTTTTCTCCCCTTTTTATATTCAGCGGTTTGAGAGCTGAGATAAAAGCCTCCAGGAAATTCCTACATTGTGGATTCTAGAAGATTTCACTTATAAGGAGTTGGTTCTGGATTCTGGGACTACTGGTTAGTTGTCCCAGATGATATATGAAAGGCCTCTCCACCATCCTCTCTGTTCTCTGTTGATATACAAAATGGCACAACATCTCTTTACATTTGTTAAAGGAAAATGTTATCATAATCAACATACACAGATGGAGATGGGGAGGAAAGGGAGGATGTTGACCAAACACACCTCTCCTGGTTGATAATGAAGTGTATTTCACTCTGATGTACTGTGGGTGATATGTTTTCATTATTCACCTTTATCTGTGGTAATCACAAGACTATATGCTGAGACAGGGTAGCTTAACACAATTACAAACATTTACTATGTTTAAGTTCTGACAATGTTCAAACCACAGTAGACCTGGGCACAATGAGGAACAGACACAGTAAAGCAAGCACCATAAGGCAAGCAGCATGAGCAAGCATTGTGACATAGCAACATGAGACAGGCATTGTGAATCAGCACATGAACAGGCATGTTGAGGAAAATGGAAAATAGGCATTTACAACTGCAATATGCAATATGTATCAACTAATGGCATTTATCCAATTAGCAGACCAGACATCCATTCCAATGGTTGTGATGTTGGTGCATGAATGTCATATTCCATACACACTCACACAGCAATGCCAGACACCCCTTTCAGACAGACTTGGCTCACAAGTACATCATCATCATGTGTTCTTCCCCCACTGAGTAATGTCCATATCTACTACAGTAGGTAAAAGAAGCCAAATTGCATAAGCAATTGTTATCATATGCACCAAAGCACACATGGGAAAAACATGTTTAGTCCTTGTAAATTTGCATGAGCCATACAGTATATTCAGCCGGCTAAGACACAGGTTCACACACCTATTGTCCTTTTAGGAACTAGTTTATATGAACCAACCAACAGTAGAGGTACCAGTGTAATACTTCAGAGAGAAATTATATTAATTCTCTTGAGCGTAATCTAGCCACCAGGCATCACATGAACTTTGCAATTCTGGCGTGCCATACACGTCCTGCTTACATATGGATATTGAAGCATCTTTCTTTCTACTCATGTGAGAGGCTACTTATCAAATCACCAACTCACTCACTCCAACATTCTCAGCATTTACAAAGGAACTTGTACATGTTTACATCACACATTCCAATCCAGACTGCCAAATGTTAACTCGCAAGAGCAGTGTACAGTTGGGTTATGAATGAGTCATGCTAGGCATTAAGAATGCACAAATGGTTTGCGAATTGCATTGAGTGTAATTTACAATCATCAAGCATACGCAACCAGTCACAGCAAGGAATGATATGCACTTGGAGTATTACAGCGTGAAAGACCTGACAGGTTGAAGAAGCAGTATTCAGAATACTGGCACACAGAAGTTCTGTTTTCACTTTCACATTTTCTTCATAAAATACTCTTATATTTTTCTCTTTCGTTCACTAGGCATAACCACAACATTAAAGTATGTTTTTAAAGTGGTACCTGAATCTTTAAGGGCATTTTGGGTCCCCACATCACAAATAGCGACTGCTCCGGGTGGAATCCGAGCGCAAAATACCAGATATTAAAATGTGGTCTAGTGAATAGCGTGGGCTGCCACGTATTAGCCAATGAAAAAGCGAGCGTATACCGCTGCCCTACCCCACCGCGTTCTGGAACCTACGAAATTAAGAATAGTCCTGCTATCTGGATGGTCTCCGTTCAAAGTTAAAAGTATTTTTATGAATGTGTTGGACTGGGAATGTGGATGTCTGATCCATCATGTCACACCTGTCACCAATGGAGTGAAGCAAGGATGTGTCCTGGCACCAACACTGTTCAGCCTCATGTTTTCAGCCATGTTGATGAATGCCTTCGAGAACGACGACATTGGAATAGACATCAACTACCGTATGGATGGAAAGTTATTCAATCTCAAAAGGCTGAAAGCTAAAACCAAAATTAACAGCGACACCGTCAGAGAGCTCCTCTTTGCTGATGATTGCGCTTTATACGCCAACTCAGAGGCGGACATGCAACATAATGTTTCAGCTTTCTCACATGCCTGTGCCAACTTTATGTTCAATATCAACTTGGAGAAGACTGTAGTTATGTACCAGCCAGCTCCAGGGAATAATCACACTGTGCCGAATATCAAAGTGAATGATCATAGACTAAGTGTTGTGGACAAATTCACCTATCTTGGCAGCACTGTGTCACAAGCTGCCACAATTGATGATGAAGTGAATGCAAGAATCTCCAAGGCCAGTGCGGCCTTTGGCAGACTGTACAAGAATGGGACAGAACTGGAATAAGCCTGCAAACTAAGCTAAAAGTCTACAAAGCAGTTGTATTATCCACACTGCTATATGCTTGTGAAACCTGGACTGTTTATCAGTGACACGCTAGGAAATTAAACCACTTCCACACAGTCTGCCTAAGGAAGCTTCTGAAGATTAAATGGCAAGACAAGATTCCAGACACTGAAGTCCTAGAAAGAGCATCCATGCCCAGTATCCACACTATAATGATGAAGAATCAGATTCGTTGGGCTGGTCACTTGACTCGCATGCCAGATCACAGGCTCCCTAAACGAATTTTTTTTACAGCGAACTGCGTTGTGGTAAACTCTCCCAAGGTGGCCAGAGGAAACGCTTTAAAGACACTGAAAATTTCACTGAATGCTTTTGGAATTCATCATGACACCTGGGAGGCTGCAGCCAGAGACCGAAATTCGTGGCGTGCATCATTACGCAAAGATGCAGTCATATGTGAGGCAACCAGGACTGCAAAAGCTGTGAAGAAAAGGCAGGACAGAAAAACCACTGCAGGAAATCCTCCTCCAGAGACGTCAAGCATTCTTTGCCCGCATTGCCAAAGAACATTTCGAGCCAAAATAGGCCTTATCAGTCATCTTAGAACCCACGGCTCCACACCTTCAACCCCACTGGATGAAATGAATGGTCATCATCATTCTTGATGGACAAACAACAACAACCTTATTCAAGGACTGGCCTCTCTCGTCCAATATATAGCTTCTTGAGAACTCTTTCATCTGCTCCCCATGTAGTACCAGCAAGGGTGTTCCTGACTGCCACTCGTTTGTTGCCTTGGCGAACGTGTGGTATATCAAACATGACCGTTACCGCTTATCGGCACGGCTCACGATAATAATGATATCCTCCATTTGTTTGGATTGATTATTGCAAAATGTACAGAGCTACTATATTGGTATCGATACAGTCATATTTGATTTTATACTGTATATTGACACCTGACTGTCTTGATCTTGACAGGCGATAGTTTGTTATAATGTACTTTAAAATAAAAGGCAAAATAACCTCTCCATAGCACAAAACCTGGGCAGAACTGTAGAGACCATGTGTTACCCATGCAGCATGATCCCTCTCTCGGCCTGTCTAGTTTACTCCAGAGAAAAGGTAACGCCAATGCCAATACATCTGGAACAACACAGCCTACAAAAGCTACCGGATCACAAAGTTAGTTAGCCGCGGTTCCAACTTCACGGCAACGGGTCGTCTCTATTATGCTCCGTTCCTGTAAATATCATACAAAATGCTCCTCGCTGTTCCGTGTGGAAAGTGAAACAGACAGGAGTCTCGGCAAGCCAACAGCCAGCACAGGTATACTATGCATAAAGCCGCCGCCAGAATGCCAACACCAAAGTCAAAAGTCCTCCACGAAAAATACAGTTCATCGTCGATGGAATCGGCAGTCACCAGAAAGATTTCTTTGACCCGGGTGTTATCCCACACGGTTCAGTCTCTTCCGCAGGACACCGGATCACGAAGCAATGCTCTTATCTGTCCGCTAATCAGAGCTTCGATCATAGAATCCTTGCCGACCAAGGCTTAGGGCCTTGTCAACTCTGCCATAACATTTAGTCTTTAGGTCGCATTTCTTCGCATCAGGATAAGGCTTGTATGTACCTTCCCAATTGGGCGCCTCTGTTTGATACATTAGAATTAGAGTATCGTGCAAATATTGAATGTAAGAAATAGAAATATCGATATTACCCATATTTCCAAAAATTGTTTTCCTTGACAATAATGGCCGCCAAGACGTGAGATTCATTCATTCTAAGCATATTGTCCGTGTCTATGTATGTTGAACATTGACATCTATTTACGGCACAATACTATTATTACTGAAGTAAAACAAATTAAAAAGCTTATTTTGGTTTAAAGTGAGCGTCAAATAAACGTGGCAACTATCAGTTATTTAAATTCATTCGCACGCCATGTCTAAACATGCCATCACAATGAATCACAATCAGTTTGGGTTCAGTCATCACTGATGGATGGCATCAGTCATCATCATTTCAACTTCAATCAATTTCAATTCAATTGTCATGTTCAATTGTTCGTAATGACTAATGTTCGGATTGTTTGAAGTGTTTCATTTCTCGATTTTCTTCTCTCTGATGTCTAAATTATAATTCTGATTCTGCGTTTAAAATGCAGTTAATCACCTTCGTGGATTTACAGTAGTAAATCATATGTTATTGACTCTGGATTACACATCTGGGTAAGAAGGTTTCATATTTATCTCATCTCTCATCTCATCTGTTTGTTCCTCTTGTACCTTGCGGTGTTGAGGTGAAATAACAGGGAGAGTGCCCATTTATGGGCTTCATGTATCAAGATTCCAATGGATTCTCAGTATTTCCCCCTGTCCATCGTTTACGTGGTCGGCCTCTTCTTCTGCTTCCATTTGGTCTGTACATCATTGCTTGTTGTGGTATACTGTTAGTTGGCAACCTAGTTACATGGCCAAACCATTTGACTTGTTGCCTTATAATTAAATCTAGGGTTGGTATAATCCCCATTTTAGTATGATTTCTTCATTTCCGATTCTCTCTCTTCTTGATACATTGAGTATTCTTCTCAGGAATGTCCTTTCTGTTGTGATTTTTCAATTCTCTTTTTCTGTCATTGTCCAGGTTTGACATTGGTAGCATAGAGTTGGTAGAAATATTGTGTTGTAAAGTGCTTTTTTTCATTAACTATTGATACATGTTTGTTCTTTAGTATTGGTGCCATTTGTCCAAAGGGTTGGTTTGCCTTATTGCATCTATTCTCAATCTCATCTTCTGATTTGCCATTTGATGATACTATACTGAATGATTATCAATCATTGCAAAAGGAATTCTTATTTAAAACTTTAGGTTAACATAATTCTTCTTCAGAGGTCAAAGTTTGCTATGCGTAGTGCTCAGCATCCATTGTGGTGCATTGTGTGTGTCCACTTTCTAGTCCTGTGCCACTTAGACCAACAACTTATGACTTCGAATGTTGAGATTTCTTTTCTGGATTGCATCTCACATAGGCAGATTGCCTTCCCGGACTTGTGGACTCTGCCTGCTGACTTGTTCTGTCAGGCTTTGTTGCCTTAGCCTTTGTTCGAACTTCCACGAGGCAGTGGTGGTTTGGCATTTGGGGTGTCCTTCATGTAAATGGATTTCCTTCCAGGATATATGAGCTCCATGAGCCCATTTTCTTTGCTCCCTTATTTTGTCCTGTCAGTCATAGACTTGACAGGGAGCACAGATATAAACTCCAAAGCTAGTGGTGTTTGTCCATCAAGAATCATGATTAAGATTCATTTCGTCCAGTGGGGTTGAAAGTTTGCACCCGTGAGTCCAAAGATGGCTGGTAAGGCCTATTTTGGCTTGAAATGTTCTTTGACAATGTGGGCAAAGAATGCTTGATGTTCCAGGAGGAGGATCTCCTGCAGTGGTTTTTCTGTCCAGTCTTTTTCTCACAGCTCTTGCAGTCCTGTTTGCTTCACAAGTGACTACACCCTTGCATAATGATATATGCCACAAATTTTGGTCTTTGCCAGCAGTCTCCCAAGTGTCGTGATGAATTCCAAAAGCTTTTAGTGGGATCTTCAGAGTATCTTTAAAGCATTTCCTCTGGCCGCCTAAATGCTAGTAGTGCTGTCTCAATAAATAAGAAATATTGATTGGGGAACCCTATGAGGCCACTAAGACAGTTCATAAATAAACACACATGTATTGTTTGGCACTCATAGAAAGAGAAGAAAGAAATACAGGCTATAGGGCGCACTAGACAACATAAAAATGGAAAGCTATAGTTACCGACCAGGATTCGAACCTGTCGCCTCCACATGACGATGGCACCTCACTGCAGGAACAAGTGTACTACTATACATGACCAACTAGACACCTCTCTTTTACTTTTATGAGCGCCACACAATACATGTGTGTTTATTTATATCTCTAGGGAGTCTCCATGGCTTACTGGTCAAGCCATCTGACTCAGGCTCTGAAGGTTGTGGGTTCGATTCCAGGCCACGTCCTTCGGTTCACAAATTAATTTTTTCGAAGATTCCTGTGGGTTGTCGCTGGAGCTACGGAGTTTGTGCTTTGTGCGACGCTTTCCGCATTGTGCAAAGAGTCTGAGCCATATGGGATAAAAACCCGGTGCAATGAGTCGACTTTTAAGTGATTCTTTTTCATGGTACCCATTTTACACTAGGACAAACTGGGAGGCCAGGCCACTGGAGAAAAAAAATTCCTGCCAGGAAGGATATCAGAACTCATGACCATAGGGATTGCAGGCAAGCCTATTAATAGTAAAGCATTTTGATAAATTCATCAAACTCCCTGTCAACTTCAGACAGTTTAATAAAGTTCTAATCTAGGAAACAAAATTGAGACTACATTTATGAGAGTTGGAATGTTTGTTACCACCTTGCTTAGCGTTTTCTTAAGTTCTGCTTAAGACTGACTATTTTGATAACTTCATCAAATTCCCCCTCAACTTCAGCAAAGCTCTTATTTCAATTTTTACAAATGCTTAACTTCTGTTCTAGATGCAGATAATAGTTAAATATTTTAAAATTGTCTGGCTGGGAAAAGGCAAAAATGTTAACCAGAATAAAATACTAGACCTAACCTCCCAGAAAAGCTATCATTTCAAATATTTAGCATGAAGTAAATCAGTGAAAATATTGTTTTGGAATTTAGTTAAGTATACATAATTTTAAATACCTAGAGTCAGTTACAATAGATGGAAGATGCACAGCAGAGATTAAAAACAGAATAGATCAAGCAAAAGCGGCATTTCAGATAATGAAGAGTATCTTATGTAGTAAGACACTATCATTAAATGTAAGAAAGAGAGTGCTGAAATGCTGTAAGTGCTGAATTGTTGTAAGTTAACACATTAGGAAGAACTTGGAGGCAACAGAAATGTGGTTCCTGAGACAAATGTTGCAAATTCCTTGGACTGCCAGAGTAACTATGAACGATTGCCTGAAAGTGACTAATGAAACTTGAATATTGTACACAATGGGAAAAACAGCTTTCTTTGATCATGTGTTGAGAAGAGAAGCATTGGAGAGTGTGACAATTGGAAAGATCAAGGGAAGCAGAGGCAGACCAAGAGAAATTATGCTGGATTGACGGAGACAGTGGCATAGAGGAATATCATCAGCAAAGTTGATCCTGAAGACCGAGATCTTTGGAAAGTCATGAACACCTATGCCAGCTGGCAGGGCACTTGATGATTATGATACATTAGATTTTAAAACTTTATTACCATTACTATAATAATCTAGGTATGCACAATTTTACATTTAAAAAAAAAATTGTATACATATTACTTTCTTAATGCATTTCATTACCCTTTGTTCCTATTTGGCATGTGTGAACACACAAGCAAGCTACCTCCTGGGCTACTGTAGCATCCTCAGTCTCATATCTGATACCGTAGCTCCCTCAGTCCCATGTGGGATACTGTAGCTCCCTCAGTCTCATGTGGGATACTGTAGCTTCCTCAGTCTCATGTCTGATACAATAGCTCCCTCAGTCCCATGTGGGATACCATAGCTCCCTCAGTCTCATGTGGGATACTGTAGCTTCCTCAGTCTCATGTCTGATACCATAGCTCCCTCAGTCCCATGTGGGATACCATAGCTCCCTTAGTCTCATGTAGGATACTGTAGCTCCCTCAGTCCCATGTGGGATACTGTAGCTCCCTCAGTCTCATGTGGGATACTGTAGCTCCCTCAGTCTCATGTGGGATACTGTAGCTCCCTCAGTCTCATGTGGGATACTGTAGCTCCCTCAGTCTCATGTGGGATACCGTAGCTCCCTCAGTCTCATGTGGGATACTGTAGCTCCCTCAGTCTCATGTGGGATACCATAGCTCCCTCAGTCCCATGTGGGATACCGTAGCTCCCTCAGTCCCATGTGGGATACTGTAGCTCCCTCAGTCCCATGTGGGATACTGTAGCTCCCTCAGTCTCACGTGGGATACTGTAGCTCCCTCAGTCTCATGTGGGATACCGTAGCTCCCTCAGTCCCATGTGGAATACTGTAGCTCCCTCAGTCTCATGTGGGATACTGTAGCTCCCTCAGTCTCATGTGGGATACTGTAGCTCCCTCAGTCTCACGTGGGATACCGTAGCTCCCTCAGTCCCATGTGGGATACTGTAGCTCCCTCAGTCTCATGTGGGATACCGTAGCTTCCTCAGTCTCATGTGGGATACTGTAGCTCCCTCAGTCTCATGTGGTAACTAGCTCTCTCAGTCCCATGTAGGACACTAGCTCCCTCAGTCCCATGTGGGACACTGTAGCTCCCTCAGTCCCATGTGGGATTCTGTCATTAATGCAGTCTAGAATTGTAATATGGTTGGTGGGGTAGGGGTATTCCCTATCAAGGAGAAGTAAGATGCTTCCTTCTCTCCGCTAGCCTACGGGTGAGTGCCGTCCAACATTCAGCGCTAACGAAAGCAGGTAGTACCACCAACTGTAATATGAAAGCTTAGTCATATCTGACCAAGCCCTGACTTACTTCTTTACATCACAACCTCTTATTAAGTTGCTGTTACTGTATTAACTTATGCATTGTTGCTAAAATAACATTTTCCCTCCTTTTTTAGCAGATGACGTAGAAGACAGTCTGTTTGAAAACATTGAACATGGCACCACTGTCATGGCCCGTGATTGAAAGAGTCAGTGCCGACTCAGTATCAGATGAGCAGGCAGATGAGCTGTTTGATATACTGAAAACTGTAAGATGAGAGTATAGTTTTTACATTTTGTTTGTTTACTTAAACTGTGAGAAATGAGTATAGTTTTTACATTTCATTTATTTGTTTACTTAAACTGTTAGATATTAGTATAGACTGTTAGATATTAGTATAGTTTTACATTTTGTGTATATGTTTAACTTAAACTGTGAGATATGTGAACACTAAACAATAAACTGTGTCATCACATTTCATCTTTTGCTTTAATTTCAGTTTCACTATTTATAATCTGTAATACCACATATATCTTTCACAGGAGTTACACCTACACGTTTTTATTTTGCACTATGATGCTGTGTTATTTGGCAGTAATCATGCCAGATAAAATTGTTTTTTCCACAGTACCCCATCTTTTTGAATAAAATGTGTTTGTAACTTTACAGGCTAAAGTGGATGATGATGATATTGATAATGTCAGACTTCAGAAGCTCTTTAAAGTCACACAAGCAGTTATGATACAAAGAAATCAACTTATGGAGGATGCCATGAATGAAGCAGAAGCTGAGGCAAAGAAATCACTGAAAAAAGGTAACTAATTTCTATCCTAATGTACTTTTATTCCTATTTATGTAAAAAATAATTTAAACAAAATAAAAGACCCTTTTACATTTCTGGAGGGATATTTTATATATGGTGTTAGCTCCATGTTGTTGAATAAACAAATAACCATCGATAAGTAATATGGTCAATATTTATTTTTGGCGCTCACTCACTTTGAACTCAAGCGTAGTCCATATACACTACTTCTAGTAGCACTGGAGTGAATTTTGCATGTGGTTTTGCTTTCCCTACCACCAGTGTCCCTCGCCATCAGGCTAACCCACTCCGACTTCAAACTTCAGAGGTACTTGTAATTTACACCCCAAAGTCAAGGATGAGAAGTCAAAATGTTAGTCCAATTGTCCGGTGTAGGGGTTGAACCCCTTACCACACTAGATGTTTAAGAATGCACATTCTTATCCATTCGGCCATGCTGACCTCCATATATGGTCACTATCATGCCAGTAGCCTTTACTTCCCAGGACATCTCCTGGTCTCCATTATTGGCTGGGTCGACCAGGGTCCAAATAGGAAAACTCTACCTTGATAGGGATTTGAACATCTGGCTTCCAGGCCGACAGGTAAACATTCTAGCCACTGCACCACCATGGCTCCCTACCTTGATTGATGAGCTAAAATTAACTTTATAATTGTATATTTGTTTCAGATTTTTCGTTGTTTGCTCAAAAATCAATGTCTATCTCGGTTATGTTTTAATTATTTTTGCATTCGCTCGCTTAGAACTCAAGTCCATACATTTGCTACTCTTCTGGTGCACTGATATTTGCATGTGGAGTAGCTTTCCCTATTGCCAGTTTTTCGTGCCTTCAGACGAATCCACTTCTACTTCTGAGGTAGTTGTAATTTACATCTGCAAGTCAAGGACTTGGACTGATTGCCACAAATAAAATTATATTTTATGTTTTTCCTCAATCTCATTAAATTGTTTTGACAGCATGTTTGCATTTCATTTTCTATTACAGAGCAAGAGCTGAAAAAGGAGCTAGAAAAATCACATAAAGAGATTGAAGAGCTTAAGGTAATGATTAAGCTGTATAGTTGCATGTAAATAGGTGATTGCCATGAAAACTATTCCCCGAATACTTATATGTTGTCGACGGAATTCCCTTTATCTGTTGCTGCTTGGTGTAGTAACTATATAAGTCCATGTAACTGGTAAAAGTTCAATACAAATTAAAAGGAACAATTAATGTGAAATTACAGAGACTCAACGTTTGTAATCAGATTCAGCACAGGGATTTCTTCTTGATGATCATTATTTACAAATGATTCTTCAAATACTGACCATGAAATCCTGATAACCTGCTGCTTCTAACATGATCTAAAATAGACACATGTTGCTGCTTTTAGAACTGCTGCTATTATTCTGCTACCTCTGTTAGTTAGTTATCTGTTGGGGTCTCTTCCTTTCACTTCATAGGTGCTCGGACCCTCCACCCAACATATATATCACCATCCATTGTTTCATAGGTGCTCAGACCCTCCACCCAACATATATATCACCATCCATTGTTTCATAGGTGCTCATACCCTCCACCCAACATATATATCACCATCCATTGTTTCATAGGTGCTCAGACCCTCCACCCAACATATATATCACCATCCATTGTTTCATAGGTGCTCAGACCCTCCACCCAACATATATATCACCATCCATTGTTTCATAGGTGCTCAGACCCTCCACCCAACATATATATCACCATCCATTGTTTCATAGGTGCTCAGACCCTCCACCCAACATATATATCACCATCCATTGTTTCATAGGTGCTCGGACCCTCCACCCAACATATATATCACCATCCATTGTTTCATAGGTGCTCAGACCCTCCACCCAACATATATATCACCATCCATTGTTTCATAGGTGCTCATACCCTCCACCCAACATATATATCACCATCCATTGTTTCATAGGTGCTCAGACCCTCCACCCAACATATATATCACCATCCATTGTTTCATAGGTGCTCAGACCCTCCACCCAACATATATATCACCATCCATTGTTTCATAGGTGCTCAGACCCTCCACCCAACATATATATCACCATCCATTGTTTCATAGGTGCTCAGACCCTCCACCCAACATATATATCACCATCCATTGTTTCATAGGTGCTCAGACCCTCCACCCAACATATATATCACCATCCATTGTTTCATAGGTGCTCAGACCCTCCACCCAACATATATATCACCATCCATTGTTTCATAGGTGCTCAGACCCTCCACCCAACATATAAATCACCATCCATTGTTTCATAGGTGCTCAGACCCTCCACCCAACATATATATCACCATCCATTGTTTCATAGGTGCTCAGACCCTCCACCCAACATATATATCACCATCCATTGTTTCATAGGTGCTCAGACCCTCCACCCAACATATATATCACCATCCATTGTTTCATAGGTGCTCAGACCCTCCACCCAACATATATATCACCATCCATTGTTTCATAGGTGCTCAGATCCTCCACCCAACATATATATCACCATTCATTGTTTCATAGGTGCTCAGACCCTCCACCCAACATATATATCACCATCCATTGTTTCATAGGTGCTCAGACCCTCCACCCAACATATATATCACCATCCATTGTTTCATAGGTGCTCAGACCCTCCACCCAACATATATATCACCATCCATTGTTTCATAGGTGCTCAGACCCTCCACCCAACATATATATCACCATCCATTGTTTCATAGGTGCTCAGACCCTCCACCCAACATATATATCACCATCCATTGTTTCATAGGTGCTCAGACCCTCCACCCAACATATATATCACCATCCATTGTTTCATAGGTGCTCAGACCCTCCACCCAACATATATATCACCATCCATTGTTTCATAGGTGCTCAGACCCTCCACCCAACATATATATCACCATCCATTGTTTCATAGGTGCTCAGACCCTCCACCCAACATATATATCACCATCCATTGTTTCATAGGTGCTCATACCCTCCACCCAACATATATATCACCATCCATTGTTTCATAGGTGCTCATACCCTCCACCCAACATATATATCACCATCCATTGTTTCATAGGTGCTCATACCCTCCACCCAACATATATATCACCATCCATTGGCTGATAGTGCACATTCTGTGGTGGTTGACTAGGCCCCTCACTCTCCTGATGTGCCTCTCATGTCTGGCCATGTCAGTTCTTATTCTCAAGTCTCTCTTTCATTCTGGACAACGATGTGGATTCACTGGTGTCAAAGTCCTCTGCTTTCGATATCTCTCTAAGAGCATTAATATCAACGGCATGATCCATGGGCTGGCCATCTGCAGGGGATGCAGAGCCAGCAAGTTTATCAACTCTTTTATTTCCCTCAACACCCACATATCCCGGAACGAACATGAAGGTGACTCCATGGACAACATACCTCTGCAGTGATTCAGTCCACTGTCTACGTTCAGAACCCGCCTCGACCTTTTGCATCATGCTCATTGAATCACTTAGTACAGAATCGTTGGTATAATTCTGTGTTTCCAGCCATATGAAAGCCCATGTTACTGCCATCACCTTCATCATCATGCTGCTCTTGGTTATAGAGTGGGTACCACTGGCTTCTTGAATGGTTCAGCTACCAGTGTTTCTTCTTGAAGCACCAAAGCTGCAGCTAATGGTTTGATGAAGTTGATGCTGTTTATATTATTTTTTGGCCATTTGTTTAAAATTTATGCTTTCCACATACATTATTCTAAATTTTCTCTGCCTTTCCTGCTTGCTGGTGCTACTACCACAGCAACAGTAATAACAGCAACTACTACTACTGCTGCTACTACTGCTACTACTTCTTCTACAGCTTCTATTGCAAATACTACTATTACTGCTGCTACTACAATTGCTGCTGCTGCTACTAAAATTGCTGCTGCTGCTACTAACACTATTGTTGCTACAATAACTACTACTATAACTTCTACTACTTCTGCTTCACTACTCCTACTACTACTAATACTATACTCTGTGCGGAAATTAATGCCGTCATTCACGATCAATTATTTTGACAACTGTCTGTTGCATCATTATGAACTTTTTCCTGCCGTCTTATATTTACCCCCACCCAAGGAATATGTCTTTGATAGGTCCAAAAGCAACTTAAATCATTGAAAGCGGCGACATTTCTTTGATGTTTTGGTGAAAATGTTGTGAATTCACACTAACAAACTAGTCTTACAGTAAACCATGTTATTTCTGGTAAGGACACAAGTACAAGGCGTAGCCAGATTCGTATGGGAGTGGGTGCAATAAAAAAGTAGCTTAAAAGTTGACAGGGTCGACTGCATTGCACCAGGTTTTTATCCCATACGGCTCAGTCTCTTTCCGCAGGGCGGAAAGCGTCGCACAAAGCACGAATGCCATAGCTCCAGCGACGACCCTCGGGAGTCTCCAAAAAAATGCACTCGTGAAAAGAAGGAATCGAACATACAACCTTCGGAGCCCGAGTCAGATGGCTTGACAACTTCACCACGGAGACTCCCGAGAGGGGTGCAATGTGTAATATTAGTAAAGACAGAGAATTTACAAAGGCATGGGGTAAATAATGTGTAAATTGACAGGAAAGTAGAAAGAATATATTTCTTACCTTTATTTTTCATTTCCTTCGTGTTTCTTCAGCTGCTGGTTAATAATTGTACACAAGTACCCATGTTACTAGGATGCATTTAGCTTTTTATATTGAGTTCGTGAAAGCTTCCAAATAGCTGTGCGTTAATGTGCATAAGGAATGACCAGAAATGATACCGCAATTTAGTCATATGTCCATTTTTAAGGATCTGTTCAGCTGTCTGTGTAGTTTGTTCACACGTACACATGGGTGACAGACCCGCTTTGAGTCTTCATGAAAGATTGTCTACTCTGCTGTTTACTGTTCAGAGACGGAACATGATTACCTGTTTTGCACTATGAAAATAGTTGTCAGTGTCACTGTAGTGGGCTTTCTTCTTAACGACCAAGATGTTGGTCCTCTTTTCATTGAAGTTTATAGATTGATTCGTATGCACGTGTGTTGTCCCCTAATTTGACGTGTTTGCTCTCACGTTTCTTGTTATGCCACAGTATGTCAGTTTCCACCGCAATATTACTCTTCTGTTGGTATTCAATGTGTTTAGTGTGTTGTTGTTTTTTTCAATACCAGTTGTTTGTCACCGCTGAGGGCTTGCGGAATTGAAAATTCATCACTGTGGAATTGACCATTGACATTGTGCTGACGCTGTAATGTTTAGGGCCTGCAATTTGTCTGAATAGTTGGAGCAAAATATCCCAGTAAGCTTGCACATGGATTAAGGTCTGCGATCTGCACAGACTTTAATCTGTGTTGGACGATTCCAGTAGGTTGATGACTCTCTCGGTTGCATAAAATTCAATCCATCCTTTCTCCAATAGTCCTCTTCCTCTTTCAACACATGGTCCTCACATTTTCCCAGTAACTTTTATCAATATTTAATAGCGCGGACTGGATTAGTATCTTGACGTCAGACAATTTGAATATAGTATTGTCAGCTGCCACCTGTCCTTTAATTTTAGCCCACACAAGTTCTATAGGGTTAAAATGAGAGTGGTACAGCAGAAGTCTCAAGCTCCCATGACGATGCTCTTCTATCAACTTGTCGATTTGATATTTCTTGCTTTTTGGCGTCTGTTTTACAAGGGACAACAATTCTAGCTAGAAATACCTTTCTGGAAATGGTATGTTTTCCATTCGGAATGATATCTTTATTGCTCCCTTTGTGCTCGATGCTGTAGGTATTTTGTCTTCTTGGGCAACAACATTGATATCATGCATTGTCCATAATTGGACACAACGGTCTATCTAGGGATGGAAGCACAGTATTCTCGAGCCAATCTCTAAATACATTACCATTCATCTTATTATGATAATCCCTATTGTCTGTATGCTTTGATACGAACACGAGCCCAGCATTCTGTTGTAAGACATTATGTGTATTACCAGCATGGGCCATGACCAAAAGCTGTCCTATACTACTGGGCACATATCGCTTTATCTGTCCATCCACTGATTGCCATTCCTTATCACTTGTGTGGTGCGCATTGATCCACATTTCATCCAAATACACTATGCCATAATTTTCTTTGCGCATTTCCCTTATTTCACGTAGGTATCTGCTTCTCATGGCTCCTAAATACGGCTGCTCGCAAAGAATATTTCTACCTCCCTTGTACTTTCTAAAAGTGAAGATAATGTCCTTATAATTTTCCACAAAGTTGATTTGGATAGCTCTATGTTATTGTTCTTTCTCAACCAAGTTTTCTTACAGTCACTGTTTCTTTGGCATCCAGCATTTTTATAATGTTGGATAATCCTGGATATAAAATCCTAAATTTTTATAATTTTAGGAGTATCCGTGGCGAAGTGGTCAAGCCTTTTGACTCGGCTCCAAAAGTTGTGGGTTCGATTCCGGGCCGCATCCTTCGGTTCACGAGTTAAATTTTTCGGAGACTCCTGTGGGTCGTCGCTAGAGCTGCGGAGTTCGTGCCTTGTGCGATGCTTTCTGCGCTGCGGAAAGAGAACGAGCCATATGGGATAGAACCCGGTGCAATGAAGTCAACCCTGTCGACTTTTAAGCGACTTTTTAAAGCATTTTTATAATAGCTCGCCTTATGAAATCCTTGTCAAAGCTGTCTACAATAACCTTTCTACCTACCGTTTGGTTATTGCATGGTGGTTTAATTCCAGATTCTTGCACCCATCGACGAAATGACCGTTTACTCAAACCCAATGCATGCACTGTTCTTCGGAATTTGTAATAGTATAAAACATTTTCCTGCGATCAGCTTCTTGACAAAAATATGTGTACAACTACATAGCGATGCTTTGAAGAGTACAATTTTGCATTCATTCCCATTGAAAAATATTCACACATTTCAATGTTAGCGATAAGTGGTAAGATTTAAAAAAAAAAAATCAGGTTTCATAAATAACCCACATTTTGACGATACCTCTGAAGAATGCCAATTTAAACAGCACAGGGTTCTTGGCACAAGGCCAATCCCATGAAACACGCAAAATATTCAACATTGAACGCTGATTGTCTGGCTACGGTGTAATACATTTAAAATTATGAACTTAATCTCTGACCCGTAAATTATATGCTGCATATAAACAAACATTGAAATCTGCTGTATAATCTCCAGAACAAAAAATTTTTTGTTGGGTGGACATGATGATAAGGTTATATGCTAAATCTCATAATTTTCCCTCAGTTGGTTACTGAGATATGGATTTTTATATGGAGGCGAGCAAATGTGAATGCACTATAACTAAATTACAACTGTTATTTGTAACTACTGCAACTACTGCCAGCTCCATGGTGAAAGGGTTACGGACGTGGTTTGTGATCCCACAAACCCGCGTTCGAAACACAGCTGTATGTGATTTGGCAGCAGACTGCGTTGCACTTGTTGTTTATGAAATAGTGTGGGTGCCAGTCCTTCAGAAAGCAGTGGCAAACTACTGAACGTAAACTTGCCAAGACATCAACAATAGCAAAAAATTGCAACAATATCACAGCTGCCAATGTCATGGAGAAAGTACTACATAATTACATGCAGCCAGCACTAACAGTTAACAGTTTATTTGTTTGTTTATAATTTTTAGAAATTTGGCCCCGAAGGAGGTGCTTCAAGAGATACAAGGTTCCTTCGAGAGCAGATCAGAGAATTAGAGGAAAACAACGATCAGCTGAAACAAGAAGTTAAAGATCTCAATAGGGACCTAAATGTTGAGAAACGTGCTGCTGAGAAGGTATCAACTCTGTATTAGTTAAATATGTGATGTTAATTTATGTATTTCATCTTCTGCTTCTTCTTCTTCTTATGCCGTCTCTGTGGCAAAGGGGGAAGGGGTTACGGATTCGGTTCATAATCCCGAATACCATGTTGGTAACAGCTGCGGGTTATTTGGAAGCAGATCATCTTGCGTTGATTTTCATACAGTGGTATAAGTGCTGGTTGTTCAAAAAGCAATGGCACACTACTGAACGTAAACTTGCCAAGAAATCACAAACAACCAAAAATGCTGGGGTTGACTGCAATGTCCTGTAAAGGATATGCAATTAGCTTTAAAAAAAAATGTCTTCTTACAGTCTATGCCATGTGGTATTGGTGATCATGTCTGTCTACAACCTTCTGTCTATTTTTCTGTGAATAATTTCTGATACTGATGTTCCTCTGTGTCATGATGTCAGACAGTCCAGCATCTTCTCTCTTGGTCTCCCCCTGCATCTCTTCCCCTCCATCATTCTCTTTGTGACGACATACTCCAGCTTTCCTCTTCTCATGACATGCCCAAAGGATATTCACTTCTGGTGCAAGTAACCAGTTATTTTTGTGAGTCAGTTTCTTTCATAATATCTTACTTGGTCTTTACTCCATCCACAGTGTTCACATCATTCTTCTATAAAATCACATCCCCACAGCTTCCACATAGTTCCTCACTTGTCTGCTAATTATCCATGATTTGCTTCCATACTTCGGATTGGCTCAGTATAGCTTTAAGTACAATTTTTCCTCACCGTGATTGACAGAGATGAATTGCAGACAATATTCTTCATCTTATGAAATGTTGCCTGTCCTTGGGCTATTCTACATTTAATAACTTCATTAATGCATCTTCCGTACGTTGACTTGTTTCAGACTTCCATTCACTTTGATGTTGTATTTGGGTGTACATGTTTTCTTTGTTATAACCATCGCTTCTGTTATTCTGATAAGTCCTTTGTTTTGATATTCTGGGGCAATTATATCTATCATTTCTTGTAACTGTATTTCATTTTCAGCAACCATGTCGTAAGATTAATGCAGGTTATTTACATTATACCCACCAGCTGATGGTCCTGGCATGTCTTGTATGGATCTCATTATTATTTCCGCTGAACAAATTGAACAGGTCAGGTGATAGTACACAACCTTGTTTAATACGTATATTTAATACAGCAATGCAAAGGTTCATCATCACCATCATCTTCCACTTTTGCCATCACGTGTCGTGAGTATGTATAGTTGACATTCCAGACAAATTGGGTGGCAGTGGATAGTGTTATTCCGTGTGGTTGTAAAATGTCTTTGATGTCGTCAATCTGTTTTCTTCTAGGGTGTCCTCTTGCTCATGTATCAGATCTTCTCGGATGTAGTGCCAGTGCTGGTAGTTGATGGTGTTGCATTCTAAGGAGATGGCTGAACCATTTGATCTTCTGCCTTTCAGTATATGTGGCACACGTGTTATTCCCACTGTCTGTCTGACAACATCATTTCTTACTTGGTCTCGGATTGTTAAGTTGGTAGCTCTTCTCAAGCATCTCCCAGGTGTTGATTTTGCATGAGTGTGATTTGGATAATGTCCAAGTTTGACATTGTAGCACCGGATTGTGTGAATATGCTATTTATTATTTGTTGTTTTGTAAACATAGCTATATTTGGATGTTTCAGTATGGGTGATAGTTGATATATAAGTGCACTTGGTTTTTGACACCTGATTTCAAATTCTCTGTCTATTCTGCCATATTATGTGATCCTAAATATTAAAATTTTTAACTTGTTTCAGAAGTGTACTGTTTAATTATATATTTAGTGGTCCAGGAGATCTGCTAACCTGCATTACTTCAATTTTAGTTGTATTTATTTATCTTCTATCTACTGCATGTTAAACTTAACATATTAATATGATTTTGCAGTCTACCCTCGTCGCTGTAAAACAGATACTGATCGTCTTCAAATAATAATCAATATCATTATCGATGGTAAATTATCAATTTCATTACTAGTTTTATTCGTTGCACATCTGAAATTGATTTTTTTTATTCAACAGTACAGTGAAAGAATAAGTGAAGTTGAGAAAGAATTAAAAGAAACCAGAGAAGAGGTAACATACTTTTAGAATATATGCAAATGTGTAATACATGTTTCATTTCTGCTGCATTCTCAATTTGTAGCACCATCATTCTTGTTGTTGGTGTTACTTTGTTAATGCTGTGGGTGGGTTCACCTGATGGCTGTTGTCATGGACCTAACTTTTAGGCCACTGCTTTATGCTTACTTCTGCTTACTGTCATTCTACTAGCAAGTCAGATCCCTTGCTGGCATTTTCTCATGGCACTATTTCTGTGCTCCGTATTTTAATATCTAAAGATTTGTGCGCCATGATGTATGAGGGTAAGTTGATAAGTAAGTCACAAATGGCTGTAGAAAAATAACTAAATATGATAACAACTTGAAACCAGTTTATTTTTATACATACATTGTCCCTTTATTTCTCAACATTATTTCCACCAACATTGATGCACTTATCCCATCGTTTTATCAGTCCTCCAAAACTCGCTACATAGAAATGTGTGCCCTGTTCTCATTTACTTACCATCCCACAGAACTGTGTGACTTACTTATTGACTCACCCTCGTAACTTTTTTCTACCCAGCTGTGCACTGCTTTACGGGACAAACATGTGTCAGCATAAACATGAAACCCACCTTGGTGGGAGACATTTCGCGAATGACGCCAAAGTTGAATGTGAAGTGAAAACGTTGTTTTGAAACAGAGCATGCTGTTCTATGCAGTCGGTTTGGGTGGACTGATAAAACGATGGGATAAGTGCATCAATGTTGGTGGAAAGTATGTTGAGAAATAAAGGGACAATGTATGTATAATAATAAATGTGTTTCAAGTTGTTATCTTATTTAGTTATTTTTCTACAGCCATTTGTGACTTACTTATCAACATACCCTCGTACTATCTTCTAAACACTTTGCTATCAAACCTTGATTGTTTGTCCATGTTTGCAAGCCACTCGCCCTCTCCAACTCTCTCGCCGACATCACAAGTCTTAGTGAAGGACATAACAGAAGTCCACGCTGTTTTCATCATTTATTTCACGGCTTCACATTTACAATTAAGTCTCCATTCACATTCAGCTGCACAGTTATTCTCACCTAAAATAAGTACCGAAACTATCACTCACAACTAAAATATATTGTACAAAAGGCGCTAGGCTGATGCCATTCTTGCACTTGTTACAACACATCCAACCTAGACTGTGTCTTCACCAGTACTCCCAGTTCAAACCCGAGAGTTATCTTTTCTAACACTCGTCACAAAACGTGTTCCACACACTAACAAACACTCGTGCAGGTGTGAGTTCCATTCATACCAAACCCGCACCCTGACAACTGTGGAAATGTGGTTTCTGAGGTAAATGAAAATAATTCCTTGGACAGACAGAAAAACCAATGACAAGAAACAAATTAAAATCGTAAAATGATTAGATAAAATTAGATGTAGACAATCAACATCTTTTGGTCACGTTGTGAGAAGAAATAAATTGGAGAACTTGGTGACAACTGGCAAGATCGAGGGGAAGAGAACAAGGGGAAAGCAGAGAAGTAAATACCTGGATGGCTTGGCCATGTGGTATGGTGGAGACAAGAACACTGAGCTGATCCACGACTCTGGTGATCGAATGAGATGGCGAAACATGACTGCCCATGCTTATCAGCATGGCACATGATGAATGAATGAGTTTATTCATGAGTGGTGAGGGCGTTTTCATATCTCCTACACTCCAGATCAAGATAAGAAAACTTGGGACAAATTCCTCGTTCTGTGATAACCAAACACAAAGTCCCAAGATACTTAAGTAACAGCCTTGAAGTGGCTTGTAAAATATAATTTAGTTTGATTGTAAACACAGAGGCCACAAACAGTATGTTGTACGATTTATTGCCTGACATATTTTGGTACATCTCGTCAGGCACATACTGCAGGGTTACGTATCATATGAAGTGAATAAATGAATAATTCTTGAGCTGAAACAGTTAAAACACATTGTCACAGGTATTGTTCCAATGTGGAACATCTTTTATCCTCATTGTAATTTCAAATTGAACATGAACTCTTTTTTTAAATTGAAGTCACCAAGATTACCCTACTCAAGAGATAGCTGATAATCTTTATAAATTTAGCTTGTTAAAAAAAAGATTGTCTTATGGGACCTTTTGTAGTTTAGTGTTCATATTTGGGGTCACTATAGAATGCTAGAGACCTTTTGTAATTTTTTTGTTCATATTGGGGGTCACTGTAGAGTGCTTGAGAGCTTTTGTAGTTTTTGTGTTCATATTGAGGGTCACTGTAGAGTGCTTAAGAGCTTTTGTAGTTTTTGTGTTCATATTGGGGGTCACTGTAGAGTGCTTGAGACCTTCTTTAGTTTTTGTGTTCATATTGGGGGTCACTGTAGAGTGCTTGAGAGCTTTTGTAGTTTTTGTGTTCATATTGGGGGTCACTGTAGAGTGCTTGAGAGCTTTTGTAGTTTTTGTGTTCATATTGGGGGTCACTGTAGAGTGCTTGAGAGCTTTTGTAGTTTTTGTGTTCAAATTGGGGGTCACTGTAGAGTGCTTGAGACCTTTTGTAGTTTTTGTGTTCATATTGGGGGTCACTGGAGAGTGCTTGAGAGCTTTTGTAGTTTTTGTGTTCATATTGGGGGTCACTGTAGAGTGCTTGAGAGCTTTTGTAGTTTTTGTGTTCATATTGGGGGTCACTGTAGAGTGCTTGAGAGCTTTTGTAGTTTTTATGTTCATATTGGGGGACTTTGTGACAAAGTGGTTCCGCAGCCTGCCTTGTCTCTGAAGGTCGTTTGTTCAGCTAAGACAATCTGTTCACGAGTGCAGTTTTCCCGGAGACTTCTAGAAGTTGTTCTGTGTGATACTTTTTGCAGGCCACTCTGTGGTAAGCGACTGAGCCATTTGGTATAGAATCTTCTTGCCTTTTAAATCCTTTTTTAGTGTTGATATTCATATTGCCTGTTTTCTAGAATGATCAACTGCGGCAAGACATTAGTGACTACAAGATGCAGATGCAGTCACAAAGGGACAACATTGTGTCACGGAGAGGGGACGATGCTGAATTCAAGGAAAAACTCGCTAAAAAAAATCGAGAGTTGGCAGAAACAATGGAGGAATTACAGGTAGGGGTCATTCATAGTATTTGTTGCTACATAATTGGTGTGTAAGATGTGAACAATTTTTTTAATTCACTCACTCTGAACTTCAAGTGTAGTCCATAAAATGTACTTTTAGCATGTGGATTAGCTTTCCCTATTGCCAGTGTTCCTTGCCATCAGGCGAACTCACTCTGACTTCTGAGGTACTTGTAATTTATGTCCCAGCAGCAGACCGGAATTTTAAGAGCAGTTGCTCTAATCCAATCGGCCATGCTGACCTTTATGTCAGTAATAGTAGAGGACTTTTCCCCACCTTGATGCATATTGGGTATATGACACTAGCCCTCTATTTTTATCGACCAATCAGCACTGGATGGGGAAAGTGGTCAAGATGCTGGCTGCCTCTACTTCCCAGAATATGTCCTGGTACCCATGTTAGGCCAGGTTAACCTGAGAGCCCTGGTCAAGTTACACAAATCTCTGCTTCAATAAGGGCTCAAACCCATGACTACCAAGCTGGCATACAAGCATGTTAGCCACTGGGCTACTGCTACATTTTTATATTTTGTTCCTGACTAATCTCTTCAAAATGTTCAATTAGTCATTAGTTGCGGCTCCAACTTCACGGAAATGGTTACCTCATAATGCTTCTTTCCAGTGCTAGTGAATGTCACACGAAATGCTCCTTGATGTTGCATGTGAAAAGTGGAACAGACAGCAGTCCCGACAAATCAACAGCACGCAAAGGCATACATGTATAAAGCCGCTCTCAGAATGCCAACACAACAGTCCGCCACTAAAATTACAGTTCATCGTCGATGGAAGTGGCAGTCACTGGAGAACCAGCAATAACACACACATCACTGCATACAGCAAAACTAGCTACTTTCAGCAACTGGTCATCCACAATTTTTCTGAACATGCATGATTAATGATCCCATGGCACTTAATCAGTTACGGCCTTTCCTTGACTAGCCAAGAATGTCTGTTATTTATAAAAAATTAAATTTATATTCAGATATTATTCTCTGGAGTATTATGGAGGTTTTGAAGTTATTATTTGTCCCCTAATAAAAATATTTGTGAAGCTTCGAGTAAATAATTCACATACACTCTTCATCAGCAATCATTTTAGTTGAATACTATTTACAGTAGTGTTAATTACTGACCAATTCATTGTATTCTTTCTTTGTGTGATTCACTATATTAACTGTGGTGTATATTCGTAAATATGTTAATTTCACCGAGTAGTCATTAACATTTTTTAATGAAATCATTTTCAGAATGTGTCAGATGCCAACGATTTGCTACAGAAGCGATGTGACGACCTTCAGGCAAACCTGGAAGATGCCATACTGCAGATGGACAGGACACGCGAGGACTACCTGAAACTCAAGGTTTGTAGCCATCTGTCATTTAGCATTTTCATTGAAACTGCTAATGTTTGTGCATTTTCCTTATTTTATTGGACATGTTGGTTGGAACCAAGGGTGTGGAAGACATCAGAACTCCCAAATGCACAAAGAGGGGTGGAAAACATAGCTTCAAGCAAGAAGCATAGAACTGTAGAGGTGGCCACAAGAGGCATCATAGCAAAGACCACTGCAAGACAAAAGCCTAGATCTATTGAAGGATTTTCTGTTTGTTTGATATTTATTGTTCATAACACTAATCAGTCATTATTGTCTGGGTTTTGTCTTGTGTTTTATGTATTGTGAAGATTTAGAGTGCTCTGTCCCTAACCCCATTGTCCCTATAGTGTTTGTGTTTACTGTAACATCAGTTTGCTTAATTCATCATACAGTTGTGTGAAAGGACTAATTATAAATCTCCAGACTTAACTGATTCAGTGCCAAAGGATAATACATCACCAAATACGACTTCCCATTTAGACAGAAGGATGGTTTATTGCCATTTTACGGTCATCGTGTTATTTGTTTTTGTTTTGTGTATCTTCTGCAATTTTAATGCTCAGTGAATGGAAATTTACATTATAATACTTGTTCATTTGATTGTGCTCCGTGTCAGGTCAAAACCTACTTCATGCTTGGCACTATTTCAGTTAAACATATTCAGTTTGTAGTTTCTGGCCAGTTTTAATCAAATTAATAATTCTTGTTTGCCTTTACTTCCAGAGTGTCCTCCAACAAAGTGATGCTGTTACAGATGCTCTGCGAGAAGAAAATGAGGTCCTTAAAAATCAGATTCAAGATCTGACAGAACAGGTTCAGTCCAAAGGAGAAGCAGATGATGTTATTATGGTTGCTGTAAATCAGAAAGTGGATGAGTGGCAAGTAAGTTGTTCAAGGTCTTTTCTCTCTATTATGAATGAATTGTAGTATGGAAAACCTTAGACAGCTAAAATGAGTAATCTATAAGATTTGAAAGAGACTAAGACACAAAGGCAACATGCATCAGAAAGAAGAGGTCATTATGTTTTTGGGACCACATTATGAGAAGAGAAAAACTGGAACTTGTTATAGATGGAAAGTTAATGGAAAGATAGATATAAAAGGACAGCGAGAGATGATTCTTGACAGCTTTTGGCAGTGCATGGAATATTGTCAGTACATTAATTGATACATTCTGTTAAAGGTTGTGAGATGAAAATTTGGTAGTTCTTAGAAAAATAAATAAAAAACATACACGTGAACCAGTGTTATTCCTGTTTCTTACAGAATCCATCACCCAGTTTACTTGCTATCTTATTTCTAGCGTTCTTTACTTCTCACTACACCTAAATAGCGCGGTGATGTCATACATTGTATACATAAAAACCCTTTTCAAAAAGTGCATTTAGATGTTAGTCTTAGTTCCAATGTCATGGCGACAACAAAAAAATTTGTTGCATATCCTTTACAGGACATAGCAGTCAACTCCAGCATTTCTTTGGCTGTTTCTGATTCTTGGGCAAGTTTACGATCAGTAGTTTGCGATTGCTTTCTGAACGACCAGTACTCATACCATTGTATAGAAACCAACGCAAGGTGGTTGCTTCCAAATCGCACACAGCTGTATTTTGAACACGATATGCAAAATTATGAATTTGCACTCGTAACCTCTTTGCCATAGAACTGGAAAAGGGCCACCCTATTGCTCTGTTCCTGTGCCAGTGAATATCACACAAAATACTCTTCATTGTCCCATGAGATGTAATCATCTTAATGGACGTTTTCTGAAAAAGGAGACCAACTATCCAGTAGGAGCCTATGAGATGTATATTCACTGAAATAGTAATTTCTCTAAGGTGTATCCATATCCAACTGCCAGAAGCCGTGGGATGTGAGTTAAAGTGGCCATGGATTTGTCATCATGCAACAGAGTTTGTTCACTGTTGAGATAATTCGTTGGAAACTGTCAGCTATTCTGTGAGGTGACTTAAGTCAACATGGCAACACAAATGTGCAGGTGATAATGTCAAAATAAGGCAAAAGGTTAGATTGTAATTAGATCAGAGTCGCAGAAAAGAGCAGTATCCCAGTCACAGCGGTAAACTCATCACGTCACACCAAACTGGCGCAGTTAGTTTATTTACATCGATGGATTATTATTGAAGCGAATGGCGCATCCATGGATATGTCGTGTGCAATGATGATAATGCATGATCGAGACAAGAACACAGAGTCATTCCACGAGTCTGGTAATTGTGTGAGATGGTAAAACATAACCACCCATGTTTATCAACGTGGAACATGGTGATGATGAGTGATGATAATTGTCATTGGCATTATGGTCTTCATTGCCATCATCATGTGCCATGCCAGTAAGCATTGGCAGTATTGGATTCCCATCGAACATGATCATCAGTGTCTGAAACTAGGTTTGTGTTCTGGTTGCAGTCATGCCATGTGGCCAAGCCGTCCAGGTGTTAACCTCTTTGTCTTTCTCTTACTCTTTTTCCTATTAATTTTGTCAGGTGTCACAAACTTTTCAAATTTATTTCTCCTCATAATGTGCTAAAAAGTCTTGACTGTCTGTGTCTACTTTCTCTAATCAGTTTGCGGTTTTTATCTCTCTCTCTCTCTCTCTCTCTCTCTCTGTCTCCCTCCCTCCCCCTCTCTCTGTCTCCCTCCCCCCCTCTATCTGTCTCTCTCCCTCCCTCTTTCTCTCTCTTGCTCTCTCTCTTTCATCCTCTCTCTATGTCTCCCTCTCTCTGTCTCTTTCCCTCTTTCTCTCTCTCTCTTGCTCTCTATCTCTTGCTCTCTCTCTCTTGCTCTCTCTCTTGCTCTCTTTCTTTCTGTCTATTTTACTCTGTCACTTGCTCCTTCTCTCTCCTTTGCTCTCTCTCATTCTCTCTCTGTCTCCCTCCTCCCCTCTCTCTGTCTCTCTCTCTATCTATTTCTCTCTCTTGCTCTCTCTCATTCTCTCTCTGTCTCCCTCTTTCCCCTCTGTCTGCATCTCCCTTCCTCTTTCTCTCTCTCTTACTCTCTCTTGCTCTCTCTTGCTTTCTCTCGCTCTCTCTCTCTTGCTCTCTCATTCTCTCTGTCTCCCTCCCTCCCCTCTGTCTGTCTCCCACTCTCTTTCTCTCTTTTGCTCTCTCTTGCTCTTTGTCTCTCTCTGGCTCTCTCTCTGTCTCTCTCTGTCTCTGTCTGTCTCTCTGTCTCTCTCTCTCTCTCTCTCTCTCTCTCTCTCTCTCTCTCTCTCTCTCTCTCTCTCTCTCTCTCTCTCTCTCTCTCTTGCTTTATGAAAGAAATGCTTAATTCATATCTCTGTCTGTTCATTGTGTTCTTGGCATCTTTCCCAGAAACCACATATCAGCTATCATTAGGCTTCTCAGATAGTCTGCTCAGTGTCCACGTTTCACCTGCATCCCGCAGTAAGGCACTAGTATCCAACTGAATGCTGCAGATCCTTTTCATTGTATATAATGTTTTTGCACATCTTAATTGTTACGTCTCTAATGACAGCCCCTCTCATGATTTTTAAATTTCACATATTATTTTCTCTTTGCTATAATTTAAAATATGGAAATTATTATCAGTAATGTGGTCTGCGCAGGAAATTATGCAGGAGAAAGATTTTCAAATAAACAACCTTCAGGAACAGCTCTTCCGCATGAAAGATCAACTTATTGCTGCAAACATGGATTCTGACAAGGTCACTGTGTCAGCCTTGAGTGAGGTCAGTTTATTTGTCGTGAAGGTAATGATCTGTGGTTTGAATTGTCAGACTAACCCAGCATTTAAAACCATGGTAATTTTTTTGTAGGTAATTTTATTCTGTCATCATCATCAAGTGCCATGCCAAAAGATACGGTCGGTCATGGTTCGCCATCTCACACAATCACCAGAGTCTCGAATCAGGTCTGTGTTCCTGTCCCGACCATGCCATGTTGTCAAACCATCAAGATATTTATCCATTTGCCTTCCTCTTGCTTTCTTCCAGAAAGATTATCAAATAAACAACCTTCAGGAACAACTCTTCCGCATGAAAGATTTGGTCTCAGGGACCACGTGCATACCAAAACACTACCACAACTATAACCAATGCCACTGAGGCTGGTTGAACAAAGTGGAAAGTTATGTTTTTCTTTCCTTCTACAAATCAGAAATCAGTAAGATATTGACTGTCTGTCTAATTTCTCCAATCAATCTGTTTTTTATTTGTCTCCTGAAGGACTGTCTCATTTGATTTTCTGTCCGTCCATGGTATTCTTTGCATTTTTTTCAAAGCCACATTTCCACTGCCATTAGATGTTTCTCAGCTTGTCTGTTAAATGTCCATGTTCCACACCCATACAACTGTATGGGGTCTATAAAGCATGTCAACACTCAATTTTCACTACAATTGACAACTTTCTCTTGGTAAGTATGTTTTCTATTTTGCAGAAGGCCACCTTTATTCTGTGCTTGATATCTTCTTCTTTTCGTTCATCCGGAGTGTTTTTTCAGATGTGATTGCGGTGTGTCTGTTATGCGCCCTTGGGCCGAAACCCGTAGGCCAACACATCGACTTTAGCGTGCTTTTTTGACCAGGTAGCATTCCTGGGAGACTCTCACTTTTGTGGTGCCTTCTTCAACCATGCTGGCCAAGGTTGAACGGTCGAGGACAACGGTCATCCCTCAAAGGAAGGCAGGGACAGTCCATAGCATTTTCCGCCATCCAAGGTTGCTTCCATAGTTGCAGGGCTGTCACATAACGCCCTGGATCTGGGCTCACCGAGGGAGATCGTCACGTCCTGCTCATGGCTGCTTTAAATCCTCACTTCAATATATTGGTCATTTCGTTTCCCCGGGTCATTCCCGCACAAACCAGACAAGTTTGCAGACGGCGTCCACTCAGCGAGTTTTCGGACATGTGCTTGTCGTTGCACCCATCAGAGCTTTTCCAGGCACAACAGACATTCGGAGAACTACCCAGTCAGAGCTGTTCCGAACAAGAGCGGCATTCGGAAACTAGGTAGTCAGAGCTGTTCCTAGCACGAGAGACGTTCGGACGAGACAATTCACTCGGACGTAATTGCGTAGTGTCAATTGTTAGTTTGCCACCCGTAGGACGACACTTCCGACTTCAGCGGGCATTTTTTAATGAGGTTAGCCTTCCTCTGGTTTCGAGGCACGTTGGACTGTTGTGATGTCGCTAACATCTCAGCTGGTCAAGATAGAACGATGAACGACATCGTGGTCGGCCCTCAAGGGAAGACAGGGCAGACCATGAGCATTCCCTCGCTATCCAAGGAGGCTTCCATAATTGCAGAGCCGGCACATATTGCTCTGTTACTGGGCTCACCCGAGGAGTTGCCACATCCTGCTCATGGCTGCTTTAGTTCCTCACTTCCATGTGTTAGGCAACTCGTTTGCCACTGATTGCTCAAGCACACACCAGGGACGGTCAGACTGCAAGCGACACCCACTCTGTAAGCTTTTGCTTTTGACTTCGGACCACGCAATAGGTTCGCTCGCCGTGCGTTCCATTTTGCGTCATTGAGACGTTCTTCCACTTTTGTCTACACTCTCTATGAGTTAGATACAGTTTTCGCAGCCATTTTCTTCGACTGGGGCACTTTTTTTGACTTTTTGTACTCGCTCTCGAGGTAGGCTACTTGTGCTGCCAGCTCAGCACCTTACCTTCGTGCTGCGGTGAACGAGAAACGGCCTGGCCCTCTCATATGGGAATCTCTCATATCCCCCAGCTGAGAGCCTTCGAACTTCTATCAGACCTGGGCATGTAGCTTGCTCAGTATCACGCCTTTATTTTTCGAAAGGTGGCTATCGGCCCGGCTCTCAGGTCCGAGGGTTTGTGGCTTAGAGGCGTTCAGCCACAGCCCTCGACAGGGAGCCTTTAGTGTTTTGTCCGGACCAAGAACTTATGCCTTCGTGCGCCTGATTTAAATTTTAGACTGCTATCCTCAGTATTACCTGCAGAGCAGCAGGTTGTCTCTCTCTTAGTCTGGTCCCTATCCCATAAGTTGTCCGATATGTAGTTTTTCATCCATCAGCAAGCAAATGGGGTCGATGGGACACGCAAGCTCCCCCACCACGTCAAGGTGGAGACACATCGGGGGAGGTGCTTGATATAAAAGTGCATCAATTTTCACTCACTGACACCTTGCCGTCTTGACAGACAATAGTTTGTTACATTGTACTTCAAAAAAAAGGTACAATAGCTACAACCCATAGCGGGGACCAGGGATGGAGTTATACCTCTCCATAGCACCAAGCCTGGACTGTATTGTAGTGACCATGTGTTGGCCATGCAGCATAATCCCTCTCTTGGCCTGCCTAATTTACTCCAGAGGAAAGGTAACACCAATACATTTGGAACAAGACAAGCCGCAGCATCTGCCAGGTCAGCAAAGCAATGCTCTAACTGTCTGCCTGTCGGAGCTTTGATTCTAGATCACTTGCCAACCAAGGCTTAGGACCTAGTCTGCCTTGCCACAACATTTAATCTTTAGGCTGCATTTCCTGGCATGCACCCTCCCATTTGTGCTCCTCCGCCCGAAGCTGCAGGTACAATGTGGGTTTGGTGAGCTCCGCTCATCAGTGTTCAAAATAATTTAAATTCCGCTTGTACATTTTGTTGTGTATTTCAAAGCTTGGACAGGTTAAGTAAATGAAAAAAATATAAGTTGATAATTGATTACAAAAGCACAGTGGGTGTTCCATTATATTTTCATACGTTGTTAACACTGAGTTTATTTCATTATGACTGAAAAGGCACGCATACATATACTACTTGCTAATGCCACTGAATTTTATATTTTAAGATAGTGTCTGGAATTTTTTCAAAGTTTAAAATTTACAAACAACATTTCATTTAAAAAAACAAAACAATTAGATATGCAAAACAATGTTTTCCTGTAGTGAATTTGAATAGCGAAGACACAAACAATATATTGTCCAATTTATTGCCTGGCATATTTCATTGCATCTCACCAGTTACATACTGCAGAAATCACACAACATAAAGCAATAAGATAAATCCTTCAATCTGAAATATATAACACACATATTCACACAGTAATTTGAATTGTCTCATTCATTCAGTAACATGTCCTTTGCAGAACTTTGCTGCCATAACAACTGTCCGGAAGACTTCTCGGTCATAAGATGTCCCGCGTCAGAAACACCCATCTGGAGATTATCAGCCACATTCTGCAGCCATCTTCTCTTTGGCCTTCCTCTTCTTCTCTTTATAATTGTTCTTTCCAAACTTTCATAACGTTTCAAGTGACCAAAATATTTCAATTTTCTTTGTTTAATCGTCTCTAGTAGCCAACCTTCTTCAATATTTAGTTCTTGTCATATGGATGCATTTTTTCTTCTCAATTTCAATTGTCTACTATTGTCTTATTGTTTTAGTTTAGAGAGACAGCAAAATATGCCAGGCAATCAATCGTGCAGTCTATTGTGTTTGTGTCTTCATTATTCAAAATCATTATCAGCACATAGCAAATTCTTTGCAGAATGTTGCTGTCTTAACACTTTATTCTTGCCCATTTTCCCACCTTATGTATGTTCATCCCTAGGGTGTCTTTAATGTCCTTTGACCACTGTATAACAAGTATGAATAAATTAGTGGAACTATGGAAATGAAAACAGTATAAAATAACACAAAGTAATGCAACTTTACAGAACACAATTATGGAAAACATTGGACGTCAAACAAATACACAAAACACAATGTATAATCATTTCTTTTTATTGTTCTCATTGTTTTCATCTTTCCATTCTTCTCATTCAGTTTTTATGCCTAAATGTAGTCATTGTAGTGTCTTCTCCAGGTTTATATGTTGAGTTATATAGAGTTGTCAGCAAGCTGATGTTGGCTGCTTCTTTCTTTGGATGTATTTATATTTATGTCTGAAGGTGTATGAAGAAGATTACGTAGAGGAAAAGAAGAAGAGGAAGATGAGGAAGAAGAAAAAGAGGAAGAAGATAACAAGGAAGAAAAAGAAGAAGACAAAGAAGAAGATTGGTTTATAAAAGTATATTTTCTACCACCATATACTCAATAAATCTCATAGAGGGAAAATGGGTAATTGACCTTGCCATGTTTCTGCTTTCTTCTACAATTATTTTCATGAATGAAATGACACTTTCAACGTAATCAATGTGCAATGTATGGTAACGATTTAGGTTTTGAAAGACAAGGACAAACAGATTGCAGACCTCACAGAGAAGATTCACCAGTACACTTTAGAAATGGAAAAAAATGCAGCCATCATTGAAGACCTTAACAACGAGTTGCGCAAAAGTAGGATTATTTGTGTGTGATTATTATTGTCTAGAAATTGTTGTAAGCTTTGTTGGGAAACCCGGTCTCCTCGGCGAAGGACTTACGCGGTTCCTGATCCGGTATACCCATGTTCGAAACACAGCTGTATGCTATTTGGCAGCAGACCATGTTGCGCTGGTTTTTTATGTAAATGGTATGAGTGCCGGTCGTTCAGAAAGACCGAGATCTGTGGAGAGACATGAACACCTATGCCAGCTGGCAGGCACATGATGATGATGAAATGGCTATAGACACATTTTTGGAAGTTTTATTTAATATTTTTTAACATTATTGTCTCCATATAAGTTAGCAAACTCCATATAGTTAATGTTGTTTAACTTTCATTTCTCCACATAAGTTAGCAAACTCCATATAGTTAATGTTGTTTAACATTCATTTCTCCACATAAGTTAGCAAACCCCATATAGTTAATGTTGTTTAACATTCATTTATCCACATAAGTTAGCAAACCCCATATAGTTAATGTTGTTTAACATTCATTTCTCCACATAAGTTAGCAAACCCCATATAGTTAATGTTGTTTAACATTCATTTATCCACATAATAAGTTAGCAAACCCCATATAGTTAATGTTGTTTAACATTCATTTATCCACATAATAAGTTAGCAAACCCCATATAGATAATGTTGTTTAACATTCATTTATCCACATAAGTTAGCAAACCCCATATAGTTAATGTTGTTTAACATTCATTTCTCCACATAAGTTAGCAAACCCCATATAGTTAATGTTGTTTAACATTCATTTATCCACATAATAAGTTAGCAAACCCCATATAGTTAATGTTGTTTAACATTCATTTATCCACATAATAAGTTAGCAAACCCCATATAGATAATGTTGTTTAACATTCATTTCTCCACATAAGTTAGCAAACCCTTTAAGTTAAATTAGCTGCTAATTTTCTGGTTAATTGTTTTTTTTTTACGTTGATGAAATCATAAAGACAGTATTGAATATTCATTCTCCAATAGATTTTGTAAGCTGATTAGCTTTTATCAGACAGAGGATGCAGTTAGAGAAGTGCGTCTGTTTGAGAACATTGAGAGAAGAGAGGAGTGGGTCAGAATGCCCGAAGAAATGTCAGACCTGTGCAGGATTATAATCACATTAGGTCTGGAGTGGAGAGATTGGCCAGTAGGCTGCGCTGAATGGGAGGTTAACTGATTGCCTGCCAAACAAAAAAGCGGTCATGACCAAACAAAAATTCAAGGCAGAAAATTTGATGTAGGGGTGTGTCACAATAATGCTTTTAAAATGGTTAAAATGGTAGCAAGTGTATTGTATTACATATCAAATTAAAGAGGAATTCACAGGGAACATGACAGTGTTAATAATTAATTGATAGGTTACAAATATTATGACAATAATGAGAGGTTTAGTAATTACAATTGACATTAAAGTGTTAAAAATTATGAAAAAAATTCACTTACCAAGGTGTTATTTTCTTTCCGCCACAGCTAATCCAGTTAAATTTAGTGAATAATGGTACACACACCACTTGTGTTCACGAATATCACAAGAACTGCTCCATAACACAAATAAAACACAATGAAATCATAAAATTTTGAAGCACGTAATTTTCACACAAAATGGAAAATGTCAGGAACACATCAGGCAAATTACTGAGAAGTAGAGTACTGAGAAACAATATAACACTATTTTCTATTTAGTTATTATTATTATTATTCTAAATTTAATTATTTATATACTCCTTAAATACTTTGTGATAGGCAAAGTAAATTTAGTGGCACAAGTGTGGCCTATTAGCGCAAGCATAAGTCGGCATTTGCCATCATAATATGAGGAACTTTCACTGCTAGATTTCTTTTGAAATTATGACCGTCTTCTAAATTAACTGACTACTGCACGTGGTAGAAGTTTTAGAATCTTTAACAAAGTTCTTTACATCACAATAACTATAATATAAAATTGTTTAAAACGGTAATTTTATTAAAATATATGAGGTCCAGAACCAGAAGGTATTGTCACTTCGAATTTCGAATCACAACAAATATCAACAATCATTTCGAATCTCAATTTCTCCTTAAAGTGAACACGGACCATGCATGTTTTTGCACACGGGCGGAAGGAAAATCTTTCGTTGTAAAGTTTAATTCAATGGGACACTAAAAATTGTGGACTGGAAAGGAGAAATGGATCAATTAAAGCACTATATATACGGAACCGTTAGGTCGGTCTTTGGGGTGCCAAATTTGGGCTCTAAAACCGACCATTCGGTCTCCGGCAGAGAATCAGTTTAAAAAGTTAGTTGCATAGAATGAATGGGAGGTTAAAAAAGTTAGTTGCATAGAATAAATGGGAGGTTAAAAAAGCTAGTTGCATAGAATGAATGGGAGGTTAAAAAAGTTAATTGTATAGAATGAATGGGAGATTAAAAAAGTTAGTTACATAGAATGAATGAGAGGTTAAAAAAGTTAGTTGCATAGAATGAATGGGAGGTTAAAAAAGTTAGTTGCATAAAATGAATGGGAGGTTAAAAAGGTTAGTTGCATAGAATGAATGGGAGGTTAAAAAAGTTAGTTGCATAGAATGTAGCAGTCAACTTCAGCATATTTTGGCTGTTTGTGATTCCTATGCAAGTTTACATTGAGTAGTTTGCCATTGTTTTCTGAATGATCGACAGTCATACCCTTGTATGGAATACCAACGCAAGACAGTCTGCTTCCAAATCGCCAGCAGCTGTGTTTTGAACGCGGTTTGTAGGATTATAAATTGCATTAATAACCTCTTTGCCACAGAGCCGGAATTAGGAGATGCAACAATTAATTTGTGACAATTCGTGCCCATGCAATGTAATCATCTACATGGAGAGCTCTGTGCTAGGAGGCCAAAGAAGTTCCTGGAGGTTCATAGCAAAGATTAATGGACAGTGTTTGATACCATTTGATACCATGCCATCTAATCTGAAAATGGAGGTGGAGGCAGTCAGTGCTTCTGGAGGAGAAACAGCACAAACTTGTGATCAGAATGGATGTACAGAGCATGTTAGAACATATGAAGATAAACATGCTTCATGCAGAGTGTCAGTTTGTGGAATAGGAGATAAATTGTCATTGCCTGAAGAGAATGGTATGGCAGGAAGTGCCTAGAGTATTTGGCCAACAAGGAGCACTCCGAGGAAAGTCAATGAGTATGCTCAGGAAGATAGAGATTGGGTGGGTCCAAAGATAATGGTTGATAGTGGGGGTTGAGTGGTCTCGAGGCATGGTGTCCACCTTGAGTGCTGGAGGTCCCGGGTTCAAGCCCCGATGAGGCCTGGTCTCTGGGTAGTGAGATCGGACACCCATGTGTATTGTTGCGCATGTAAAAAATCTCTTGGCAGTTGGAAATCGAAAAAGAGTAGCCTAACGGTGCTGCCCGGGCAAAATTTCAAGTTAAAAATCTACCCAAAAGTATTTAAGGATCCTCGCCAATGCTACAGAGTTCGTGCATTGAGCTGAGTTTCTCCAGACTCAGGTTTGAGTTAGGAAGAAAACGGAGCACTTATGGGTTAAATCCGTGTGCCGTGATGTTGATCCAACGACTAAACGACTAAAGATGGTGGTTGTTGTCTCTGGAGCGGTCATGGCTGGCAAAAATTACTTTCGTTTTTGTGCCAGGGCATGCGGGTGTACAAGGAAATGAGTTGGCTGACAGGCTTGCAGGTAAGGCTATTGTGGAAGACGGACGAGCCATGGACCAGTCTGATATACTGAATGCTTTACGGGAAATAAGTCGATTGCGAGAACCATGTGATGACTGTGAATCTACAACCATGGTCAGACTGCGAGAACAGCAAGGTAAAAGAGGTGTGGCCAGACAAGAACACTATGCAGGAAGCCAAAGAAGATTAATAAGCCAAAACAGAACTGGTGTCGTTAGCCCTTACGTGCTGTGGGATTTACTGAGGAAGGGATCCTAGCACTTATGGACTGAATGTTTTGATGTGCAATGAGGATGATCTGTCGACTAACTAACATAATCTGAGGAAAGGCCAAATAGACACATAATCAGACTGCTACGGGTACCATTAGTCGTGGGACTCTTCGCTAGATGTTGAAGATAGGGGCAGAGCATTTATAGGAATGTCCCAAATAATGTGATGTCAATTCTTGACTCAACTCAACTCAAGGTTTTATTTTTATGAGCTAGAATTAAGTTAATTTCTAAATTAACTAAATGTGTCAATGCCGGAGAATAAATATTGTATTAATACACATATGTTACAAACTTGAGAGAACACATGTTAAAAGTTCAGTCATAAATTGTAGCACTGATGCAGAACGCATATGCATCTGTCCATGGTATTTTTTGCAATTTCCTCAGAAACCACATTTCCGCTGCGATTAGATGTTTTTCAGTCTCTTATGCATGTTCTAAAATGGTATTGCATTTATTTTACTACTTGATCATGTAGCGGGTTCAACACATGGAGATAGATTACAGAACAAACTCAGAGAGCTGCAGAATGAAAACAGAGAATGTAAAGAGAATGTAAAACACCTGGAGGAGGATATAAGGAAGGTAATTGTCAAAACATAACTGTGTTTGGTTTACAATGTCATTGTAACATTCTATTTATGCGAGGAAGGTAATGGTCAAAACTTAATTGTGTTTGATTTATAGTGTCATTGTAACATTCTCTTTATGCGCCATTCTCTACATTTAATGCCAGAACTCACTGGTCAGATATTTCTTTTCCTTTTGGCGTTTGCTTACTTTGAGCTCAAGCATATTCCATACACTCGCTACAACTTCCATTGCACTAGACTGATCTTTGTGTGTGGATTACCTTTCCTTAAACCAGTGTCACTAATCATCAGTCAAATCAACTCTGGCTTGAGAGGTGTTTGTAATTTATGTCCCCAAGTCAAGGACGAGAAGTCAATATTTTAGTCCAACTGACAGGTGTAGGGATTGAAACCGCCACCTTGGCATCAATACTGGATGTTTAAGAACGAGGGCTCTTATCTATTCAACCAAGCTGACCCCCGGTTTGTCTTGTGCTTGCTTGCTTGCATTCACTGGCTGTGAACTCCAGCGTGAAGTCCTTTATGTCGGATGAATACATCCTGTTGTCCAACATCAATGTGATGTCATACCAGACCTGATGTTTGTGTGAGTATCCGTTGTCCCATGTCTGGCTTATTGGTGTGCAGACTGGTGGTTTCTCGCCATGCAGGCAGATACTCTCTGGCTTCGGAGGAGTTTGTCTTGTAAAATGTCTTAAGTTTAAAATGATTTAACTTATGTAAAGTTACAGAAAAAGAGATGCAGCCTATGAAAATTCTCTTTGAAATGTCTGTTTGAAATGTCTGGTTTCAGTCAGTGTGTGACAGGTAACACATTTGACACTACTGTGCTGACATAGGATATGTCCAAATGTGGGGCTCAGCATGGACAAATGGATCAGAGTGCTCACTCTTTCAGTGTGCTGGTGCCGAGGTAACAGGTTCAACCCCTACACAGGTCAGTTAGGCAAACATATTGACTTCTCATCCCTGCCTTTGTACTTGTACCTCAGAAGTCAGAGTGGGTTCGCAGAAGCAGGTAACACCTTCTACTCATGTGGAACTTCTGAACTATTGCATATGGTGTTTGTCCATCAGGAATAGATGACCATTCATTTCATACTCAGAAAGCAATGGCAAACTACTGAGCATAATCTTGCCAAGAACATCAACAGATGACAAATGCTGGTGTTGACTGCAACGTCCTGTAAGGGATATGCAACTTAAAAAAAAAATTCATTTCATCCAGTGGGGTTGAAAGTTAGGAGCCATGAGTTCTAAGTATAGTTCCAAGTAAGGCTTGTTCTGGCTCGAAATGTTCTTTGACGTTGTGGGCAAAGAATGCTTGATGCTCCAATAGGAGGATCTCCTGCAGTGGTTTGTTTGTCCAGCCTTTTTTTCACAGCTCTTGCAGTCCTGTTTGCTTCACAAGTGACTGCACCCTTGCGTACAGATGTACGCCACAAATTTCAGTCTTTGGCAGCAGTCTCCCAAGTTGCATGTAGAAATGTTTGGTACTATCTGTAGGCTCATTAATAATAAATATTGTGTACCAGGTAACAAATATTCTAGATTAAAATTGTATTTTTGGTATTGTAACTTTCAGGCTGAAGAGGATTGCAGAAGTAAAGACAAACAGCTCAGTGAACTTCTGGAAAGGATGAGGCAATATGAGGAGGTATAAATACATTTTAAGTTTCAAATCATGCGGAGGGAATAGTGTCCTTCACGTAAGAAGCATATAGGAAGTCTCACCTGAAAAACTGCTTTAATCTTAACTGTTGTTGCAGCACTACATATATGAGAATTTATTTGCGTAATAATCATGGGACAGAATGAAGTGCTGTACAACAATTAATCAAATTGTAACGTGCAGTAAAAACAGGTTTTTAAAAAAAAAGACATTACCTGTGTTTGATCTGTGTTTGAGAATTTGAATAATGATGACACATACATTAGTATGCACTCCCCCGGGAAGGTTAACCTGGTCAACAAATGCCCGCAGAAGTCGGATGTGTCGGCCTAAAAGCGCAAGAAGACAGCTCTGCTGTAAACAGGCACAATGCAATCATGTCCGGGGAAAAAAAAATCCAGATGAACGCAAAAGAAAAAAAAAGTATGCACTCAATGATGTACAGCGAAATATGCCAGGCAATACATTTTGAAATCTATTGATTGTGTCTTGTTATTATAATTAAAAATTTTAAAAAAAAACAAAAAACACACACACACACCACCCCCCCAAATATAACATAGAACCAGTTTTAACATACAGCTGTCAATCCTGGACAATTAGTAAACAGGCGAAAAAATCCCTAGCAGCCATGGAGATGTGGTTTTATAGAAGAATGCTGAAAATTTCTTGGATAGTCAAAAAGAGTAATCTGGATATTTTGAGGGAGGTTAAATTGCTAATATAACTTATCACAAATATCAGTAAGAGGCAGTCATAATTTTTTTGGCCATATTATGAGAGACAAAAACTGAAGTATGTTGCCACAACCGGGAAGATTTCTGAAAATAGAAATAGAAGAAGACGGCGAGAGAAATTCTCGACAGTCTAGTGTTATGGCATAGAAAGGAGTCAATGCATGAATTGATATATGCCGTTAGAGATCACAATTTTTGGAGACGCATAATCTCTCAAGCTAGCTGGCAGAGCACTTGATGATGATGATAATTGTTGGATCGGTACCACTTGGTGGGGTATTGCTGCATGATAAGGCAGTTGTGGTCGGGGCCCTTTGGAGTCATGTAGTGCAGAAGAACAGATAGATCATCACGGTTTCAGAGCATGGTGCTGCAGGGAAGTGACCAGAGGATCTGGCCGACAGTCAGGACTGCTACAGGTACCATTAGTATTGGGACTCTTTGCTGGCTGTTGAAGAGCATGTGTGGGAATGTCCTTAGTGCTGTGAGGTCAGTTCTGACTCAACTCAACTTTGTTGATATGGTAAGTAGACCCACTCAAGATCCTGTAAAGATTGAAGCTAAGGATAAAAACACATTAATATTGATAGGATCAGCAGCCCAGAAGTGATAATGATTCAATTAGATGATTCTTGATTATGAAATTTGTAGAAAGGAATAATTAAAAAATATAAATATTATATCTTTTCACAGGGTGAATATGGTCTCCCAGAAGCTGTAGCTGAAATAAAAGCTGGCAAGAACCAGATAAAAGTGAGGGAGAGGTAAGTCTGCCTGTGTGCATTCATGCCTGTGTACAGATAACAGAGATAAATATCTTTGGCTCTGGTGGTCAGCTTGGTCGAAAGGATAAGAATGCTTGTTCTTAAACATCCAGGGTGCTGATACCAAGATAGCAGGAAGTCCCTCTGAAGTCTGAGTGGGTTTACCTGATGGCGAGGTACACTGGTAATAGGGAAAGCTACTCCACATGCAAAAATCCATCCAGTGCACTATAAATAGTAGCTTGTGTATAGACGACACATGAATTCAAAGCGCCATGAAAAAACTCTTTGCCTCTTTTTGCCTGAACATAATTCAATAGCATTGTCATGTGTCATATTTTGTGGAGAACATTATCTCCATTACGATATCTTGGTCTTGAGCAAGCTGCCCAATATTTGTCAGGGATAAAAGACACGCTATGATTTCCTGAGTCCATTGTCATTCTAGAGCACTCTGTCACATGTTTCAGGTATGCTGCATGATAAGGCAGTTGCAGTCTGGGCCTTTTGCCATCATGGGTATAGTTTCAGAAGAACAGATAGATCATCATGGCTTGGGGAGCATGGTGCTGCAGGAAGTGACTAGAGGATCTGACCAGCACTCAAAACTCTGAGGAAAGGCCAGACAGACGTATAATCAGACTGCTACTAGTACCATTAGCTTTGGGACTCTTCACTGGCTGTTGCAGATGAGGGAGTGCATATGAGAATGTTCTGAATTCTGTTATGTCAGTTCTTGACTCAACTCAATTCTCATACCTTTTCTGTGTGTCTAATATCAGGAAAAGTTGATCATATAAATTACTTGCTTGGTTGGTGAAATACTTTCCTATCTTCTTTAATCTCCAGAGAAATTGAAGAATTGACTAAGTACATCAATAAGGCAGAGTTGAAAATTAATGAAATAATGGATGAAAATGAAGAATTGCGGTACAAGCTTGGCATGGATCCCAGAGAGCCTCTAAATCTGACAGAATTCAGAACGAACAAAGCAATTAGACATGAGGAACTGAAGGCGGTCAACTTCACTTTACAGAGGGAGGTCAGTTTCAGTGTTACTGTTGCATTTTTGGAGTCGTAATTCTTGAGGTTTAACATAAAGGTTATTTAATTTGTTGATTAACTAGAATATTGATGTCTTATTATTGACTTTTTTTCTTCTTTTGCATATCCTTTACAAAACATTGCAGTCAACACCAGCATTTTCAGCTGCTGTTGATGCCTTGGCAAGTTTTTACGTTCAGTAGTTTACCATTGATTTCTGAATGACCGGCTCACATACCTCCGTAAGTAATCAGCGCGATGCGATCCGCTGCCGAATCTCACTCAGCTGTGTTCCATACATGGGTATACAGGATTACGAACAACGTCCATAACTCCTTTGCCAGGGAGACCTGCATTATTGACTCTAGTGCAAGGAAATACAACCTAAAGACTAAATGTAATTTCAGGGCAGACCAGGCCCTAAGGCTTAATTGGCAACTAGTCTAGGACAGGCAAGAAAGAGTGATATGAACTAACAAAATTTTATTTTCAAAGGGTCACAAATTGAGGCACGCAATCCCATCTTACATTCGGCACTTCCAGTCACTTATCTTTCGTTCATCAATTGTGCATGTTACATTCACACAGTAAAATAACATTGTCAAATGAATGTTGTAAACATAAACAATGCAAATTACCATATTATGAGACAGGCATGCAGGCAGGCATCCATACACACAACACATGCATAAACACACAGATACATACCTGCATATATACTTACATCATTTACCAGAACTCTCACAGTCATGTATGCACTCGATAACACACAAATACACACTCCCTTGCATACACATATACTTACTCCCAATCACAAACTCACTAATTAAAGTTTAGTTACACATACACACATACTCTCTCTCTCTCTCTCTCTCTCTCTCTCTCTCTCTCTCTCTCTCTCTCTCCTTCTCTCTCTCTCTCTCTCTCTCTCTCTCTCTCTCTCTCTCTCTCTCTCTCTGAGACATGTGTGTGGATGGGAAGATGTGTGTTGGTGGGGGGGGATATATGTGGTTGGGTGGGGTGTGTGTGGATGGGGGGTGTGTTGGTGGGTGGGGATGAGTGTGTGGGTAGGAGGTGTGTGTATGTGGATGGGGGATGTATGTATGGGTGGGGAGATGTGTGTATGGGTGGGGAGATGTGTGAGGGTGGGGGATGTGAGGTTAAGGGATGGGTGATTGGGGGTGGGTGGGTGGTGGATGTGTGTGTGTGTGTAGGTTGGGGGATGGGTGGGGGATGTGTTTGTGGGTACAGGATGTGTGGTTGAGTGGGGGGAGATTATGTGTGTGGGGTGTGTGTGTAAGTGGGGTATGTGTGGGTGGGTGCAGGATGTGAGGGTTGGCAGGGATATATGTGTGTGTGGGTGGGGGATGTGTGTTGGGGGATGTGTGTTTGGTTGGGGGTCTGTGGGTGTGTGGTGGAGGATATGTGGGTGGGTGAGTGTTGGTGGGTTATGGGATGGGTGGAGGATGTGTGGGTGGAAAATTGTGTGTAGGTGGGGGATGTGTGAGTGGGTGATGGGTGGGCAGGTGCATGTATGTGTGCCTGGGTGTGTGTGTGGGTAGGTGGAGGAAGTGTGTGTGGGGGAGTATGGTGGGTGGGATGTGTGGTGTGGGAGAAGTGTGTAGGTGGTGGTATGTTTGGATGTGAGATGTGTTGGTGGGGGATGGGTGGGGGAATGTATGTGTGCCTGGAGGTGTGTGTGGTTGGGTAGGGGATGTGTGTGTATGTGGGGAATGTGTGGGTGGGTGGGGGATGTGTCTCATAACATATAATATGCATTGTTTATGTTTGCAACATTCATTTTACAATGTTTTTCCTATGTAAATGTATTATGCACTATTGATGAACGAAAGATAAGAGATTGGAAGGGCCGAATGTAAGATGGGCCTGTGTGCCCAATTTGATACCCTTTGAAAATAAAGTTTGTTCATTCGTTCGCTCTCGCTCTCTCTCTCTCTCTCTCTCTCTCTCTCTCTCTCTCTCTCTCTCTCTCTCTCTCTCTCTCTCTCTCCAACTCTCTCTCTCTCTCTCTCTCTCTCTCTCTCTCTCTCTCTCTCTCTCTCTCTCTCTCTCTCTCTCTCTCTCTCTCTCTCTCTATGTCACAAAGTAGCTATGAGATACATTTAACTCAGAGTTAGGTTTTAATTGTTGCTAGAAAGATGTTATGTCATGTTTACTATGACATGATATATCATGTTATGTTATGTTGTGTCATGTTATGTCATGTTATGTTATGTTATGTTATGTTATGTTATATTGAACGACATCACTGCACATTGGGCATTCCAGTGGTATCTGCTCTCTTTCCCATGAAGTAGGCATTGACGTTCTTGACCAGGGTTTATTCCTAGTTCATGAAAGTAGGGCTAGAGTCAGCGTCTCAACAGTATCCACCAAGTGACTCCTTACTGCACATATATGTTGCCAGAAAGAGCATATTTTATTTGATGGTGGATACTTGCATTTACGTTAAGAGATCCTGAACTCTGACATGAATATATCAGTAAGAACTCAAACATACGAAGGTGTTACCTTAGGAGAGGCCATATGCCAGAATCTTACATCAGCATCCATTTAAAAAGGTGGGCCACTGTTTACACATCAACATCTATATGGGTCATTAGGATCAATTCTTCCCTAACACTATCTCATGTTATAACATGGTGTTGATTTCTCACTTGAACCGATACAGGGAGCCATTATCCATTGATATATGAGAGGAAAGTTAACTGATTCAGTGCCAGACAAAAAGTAGGTTTGGACCAAACATAATACACAATCAAATGAACAAGTATTATAATGTAAATTTCCATTCACTGAACATTGAAATTGAAGCTGCAAAACAGCAGACATAACACAATGACCCTTGTATGGAGATATATCATCCTTTTGTCCATATGGGAGGTCACATTTGGCGATATATTACCTTCAGCACTGAATCATTTAACAGTGGTTTCTTATGTAAATATAACTGTGCTTAGTTTGTTATGTAAATAATACTCAGCTTTGTTTCTTATGTAAATATAATTGTGCTTAGTTTCTTATGTAAATATTACTGTGCTTAGTTTCTTATGTAAATATAATTGTGCTTAGTTTTTTTTTTAATGTAAATATAATTGTGCTTAGTTTCTTATGTAAATATAATTGTGCTTAGTTTCTTATGTAAATATAATTGTGCTTAGTTTTTTAATGTAAATATAATTGTGCTTAGTTTCTTATGTAAATATAGTTTACAAATAAACACACATAGTATTGTTTTGGCGCTCATAGAAGGAGAAGAAGGAAGTAGAGATTAGAGGACTCATTTATGTTGTCTAATGTGTCCTCTAATCTCTACTTCCTTCTTCTCCTTCTATGAAAAAAACAATATAATGTGTGTTTATTTGTGAACTGTCTCTGTGGCCTCAAAGGTTTCCCCAATTGATTTCATGTGTAATTATGTAAATATAATTGCGCTTAGTTTCTTATGTAAATATAATTGTGCTTAGTTTCTTAAGTAAATGTGATTTTTGCTTAGTTTTTTAAATGTAAATATAATTGTTCTTGCTGTTTCAGATTGAAGTGCTGGAAGAGGAAAGAATTGAAGACAAGAAGAAGATTAGGAAGCTGGCTCAGCAGTTAGGACAAAGGTTGGATTTGATTTTCAATTGTTGTTAGATAGTGGCTGGCATGCCCAGTGGTCATGCAATCACATGGTCATCAAGGTGGCAGTTTTACTGACAATGTCATGGGCTCCCAGGCTGACCCAGCCTAAACTGGGTACCAGGTATTGTTGTGGGAGGTAAAGGTGATACCGACCAAGTCACACATCGAGTGCTGGTTGGTCTATACAAATATGGATCTAGCACCATATGCTCAAGATGGGGATTCATCATCATCATGTCACATGCCGATAAGCGTGGGCTGTCATGTTTTGCCATTTCACATGATCACTGGAGTCGTTTATCAGCTCTGTGTTTTTGTCTTGACCATACTATATGGCCAAGTCATCATTACTTTTCTGCCTTCCCCTTGTTCTTTTCCCCTCAGTCTCGACAGTTGTTACCAAGTTTTCCAGTTTATTTCTTCGCATTATGTGCCCAAAAAAATCTTGCCTGACAATGTCTAATCTGTCCACTCAGTTTACGGTTTTAATTTGCTTGTTTTAGGACTTGCTCATTGGTTTTTCTGTGTGTCCATGGCATTCTTTGCATTTCCCTCAGAAACTACATTTCCACTGCCATTGTATGTTTTTCAGATGTGGAATGTGGTTCTTTTATCTGCTTTAAATATTTAACTGTGCCAATCACTTTTTGAAGAAAACAGGCTCATAAACAACATCATGTCTCAGAAACAGCATTATGTCTCGGAAACAGCATCATCTCTCGGAAACAGCATCATGTCTCGGAAACAGCATCATCTCTCGGAAACAGCATCATGTCTCAGAAACTTTTGGCATACTACATCTCAGTGGTGTGGAAAGAAGAATGATGGGCGGTATTGTTCCCAGAAGAAGCAGCAGCGGTTGACCAGTATGTAGATCGACACAGGACACTGAAGATGTCTTTATCATGAAGAGCATGAGGCAGGGGTGGGTCATTAGGCAGGGATGGACCATGAGGCAGAGATATGTTATGAGCCATAAGGCAGGGGTGGGCCATGAGGCAGGGATGGGTTATGAGCCATGAGGCAGGGGTGGGCCACATGACAGGGATGGGTTATAAGCCATGAGGCAGGGGTGGGCCACATGACAGGGGTGGGCCACGTGACAGGGATGGGTTATGAGCCATGAGGCAGGGGTGGACCATGTGGCAGGGAGGAGTTATGTGGCAGGGGTGGGTTATGAGCTTTGAGGCAGGGATGGGTTTTTAGGCAGGGATGGGTTATGAGCCATGAGGCAGGGGTGGCCATGAGGTAGGGATGGGTTATGTTTCAGGGGTGGACCATGAGGCAGGGATGTGTTGTGAGCCATGAGTCAGGGGTGGACCATGAGCCAGGGATGGGTTATGTGGCAGGGGTGGATCATGAGGCAGTGATGGGTTATGAACCATGAGGCAGGGATGGGTTATGAGGCAGGTGTGGACCATGAGGCAGGGATGAGTTATGAGCTATGAGGCAGGGATGAGTTATGCGACTGGGGTGGACCATGAGGCAGGGGTTGACCATGAGGCAGGGATGAGTTATGTGGCAGGTGTGGACCATGAGGCAGGTTTGGACCATGAGGCAGTGTGGACCATGAAGCAGGTGTGCACCATGAGGCAAGGATGAGTTATGTGGCAGGTGTGAACCATGAGGCAAGTGTGGACTATGAGGCAGTGTGGACCATGAGGCAGGAGTGGCTTATGTAGCAGGGGTGGACCGTGAGGCGGGGATGGGTTACAAGCCATGAGGCAGTGGTGGGCCATGAGGCAGGGGTGGGCAATGAGGCAAGGGTGAGCCATGAGGCAGGGGTGGGTCATAAACATTGAGGCAGGGGAACTGGCAAAGAATCGGGAATCTGTTCAGCAGGCTGTGATCTAAGTGACATTCTAAATAGAACATGCTGCATGATATTAGATCACCTATGATAGAAATATTACATGAGGCAATATTATAGTATTATTGGAGGTTAACAAGGCTGAATGTCTAAGAGCGCTCACTCTTACATGTTCAGTGTGCTGATGCCGAGGTAGCGGGTTCAATCCCTACGCCTTTAGTTGTACTAAAATGTTGACTTCTCGTCCTTGACTTGGGGACAAATCAAATAAAATAAAATCAAATCAACTTTATTAGGGTCACAAATTGGGCGCGCAGGCCCGTCTTACATTCGGCCCTTCCAATCACTCGTTTTTCGTTCATCAAGAGCATTATACATTTGCATAGGAAGAAAAATAAACATTGTGAAATGAATGTTGTAAACATAAACAAGGCTAATTACCATGGTATGAAGCCCATCTCCCACCTATCCATACATCACCCCACCCACACAACACCCCCACCTACCCACACACATGCGCACCAAGGGACACATACACACCCCCACCTTACCGACACACACGCACACCAAGGGACACATACATACCCCACCAACCGACCCATCCCCCTCCCGCACATCCCCCACCCACACACACTGCCCTCACCTGATCCCCCAACCAAAACACACTCGCCACCCACAAACATTCCCCCACCAACCCACACATCCCACGCCCATCCACATTCTACCCCACACATCCTCTCCCCACCCACACCTCAAACCACCCTTCCCCCAGCCACATCTCCATCGACAACATATTCCCCACCCACACACACAATCCCCCACCAACCCACACATCGCACATCCACTCACACATCCCCAAACCATACACACACATCCCCACCAACTGACATGTCCCAACCCCCCCCCCCCCCCCCCACACACACACACACATCTCCCAAACCACCCATACATCCCCAATCCACTCACACACACACCACCACCCACACATACAACTTCCACCCACCCACACATGCCTTAACCTAATCCCCCACCACACAATCCCCCACCCGCACATCACATACACCTCCTACCACGCACTATTCCCAACCCACGCACCACACACACACATATCCCTCACCAACACATCCCCACTTACACACCACACACATATCCCCCACCCAGATACCACAAAATAATCCCACCCACACCCACACAGATACCCTTACCCATCCACCCCACATACCCCCACTCACACACCACAAAAATCCCCCACCCACACACACATACCTCACCCACACAATATCACCAACCAACACACCACACACCTCTCCCCACCCACACACGCATTCCCTACCCGTCCACCAACACACACTCACTCACACATCCTCCACTACGCACCCACACACCCCCACCAACCCACTCCCAACCAAACATCTCTCGATCACAATACCCCTACCCCCACACACATCCTCCACCCACTCACACATCCCACCCCGACACATACAACTCCCTCACCCACCTACACATCCCTAAGCCACTCACACACCCCCACCCACACATTCCCCATCCACATACACACATCTCCCACACACACTCCCCCACATACTTCCCCCAACCACCACAATCCCCTGCTTACCCACACATATACCCCACCCATACACACATTCCCCACACCCATCACACACATCCCCTACACCACACACTATCCTCCACCCATACCACCACAAACATACCCTCCACCCACACATCATTCACACATCCCCCACCAACACACCCTCCCCATCCGCCCTTCCATCCCAAATGGACATAAAGTACAAGTACCTTAAAAGTTGGCATGGGTTCAGCTGATGGTGAGAGACACTGGTAATAAGGAAAGCTAATCCACTCACAAAAATCAGCCTGGTGCACTATTAGTTGTAGCACATGGATACATTACGCTTGACTTCAAAGTAAGTGAACTCCAAAAACACAAGTTTTATTATCTTCTTCTTCTTCTGCGTTCATCCAGAGTTTTTTTTCTTTTCGGACGTGACTTCGTTGTGCCAGCAGAGCTGCATTTTTGCGCCGTTAAGCCGACACATCTGACTTCTGCGGGCATTTGTTGACCGGGTTAACCTTCCTGGGGTGTTATTATTATAGTTCTCACCTGTCTAAAGGACACTAAATTAAACATTTTCAGCTAAGAAATTTTCTTTCGGATAACTAGTCTGAACACGAAACCTGGGTAATAATTTTCACACAACACTCTTTAATAAATATGTGCTGTTATGTTCTAAATACTTAAATATTTCACCTCCTTGCCTTTTTTCAGCCCTCAGGATACTGAGAAGTAAAATTTTATATTTGTGTTTGAGTATTCTATTTTATTATGTTTGTGTGTTTGTGGTTTGCATTTTGAAATATTTGATATTGAAAGAAAGTTTATTCAAGCATCATCATCATCATGTGCCATGCCGATTAGAGTTGGCAGTCATGTTTCACTATCTCACACGAGTCGTGAATCAGCTCTGTGTTTTTGTCTCGACTATGCCATGTGGCCAAGCTATCCAGATTATTACCTCTCTGCCTTCAATTTGTTCTTTTCACCTCAGTCTTGCCACGTGTAACCAAGTTCTCTAGTTTATTTCTTCTCTTAATGTGCCCAAACCGGCTTCGTGGCTTAGAGGTTATGACTTTTCTCCGTAATCTCGTATACTCTCGTCGGTAACGTGATGACGGTTCAAATCAGCAGTGGTTCGAATCGCATCGGTAACTTACAGGGTATGTGAGCCGGCCGCTCAGAAAGCAATGGCAAACTACTGAGTGTAATCTTGCCAAGAGATCAACATACAGCTGAAAGATGCTGGTGTTGACAGCTAAGTCCTGTAAAGGATATGCTTAAAAAAAAAAAACAATTTTGACTGTCTTTGTTTAATTTCTCTAATCAGTTTACAGGTTTCATTTGTCTCTTGTAGGAATTGATCATTGGTTTTTGTCTGTCCATGGTCTTCTTTCCATTTTCCTCAGAGACCACATTTCTGCTGCCTTTAGATGTTTTTCATTTTTTCTGCTCACTATCCACATCTCACATCCATTCAAAAGTACAGAACACTGCTCCTCTTTGGTACATGTCAAAAGTGGTGCAGCCATATTTAAACTGTCCTTATGATGTCACCATGTTCATCTGCACTGTGAAGTCGTGTTCTTGACATCCTTAACAGCAATATTAATAGGTTACAAGACAATGGCGTGGTTATTGTAATTTCTATCACACTTTTAAGGTTTTTATTTGAAGGCTCCCCCCCCCCCCCCCCCCCCCCCCCCACCCACCTATTTCAAATGTTGAAAAATATTCTGGGCAGACATACATGTTTTAAAGAACCATAACACAAAGGAAACTGACACAGACTTCAGAATGAGGCTGTTAACAGGGTTTGATCACATTGTAGGAAGAGAACAGCAGAGGTACTGGTACCTGGCCGTCTGGACAGATGATAGTCTGTTACATTGTGTTGAAAAAAAAAGGCATAATAATTTCTCTACAGCTCAAAGCCTGGGCTGAATTGTAGAGACCATGTGTTGCTCATACAGCATGATCCCTCTCTCGGCCTGTCTAGTTTACTTCAGAGGAAAAGTAACACCAATGCATCTGGAACAAGACAAGCTCACACAAGTTTCTCACTCACTGATTCACATATATGTTGACATCAAATAATATGATTACATAAATATTGGTATTGAATAGTTGTTTGGCAGTTCTGATAAGTTATAATCTATCGATTACAGGGCTGTAGCCTTAGGACTTACTGCTGAAGATCTACTCTCAGTGCAGGACTATACACTGAGACTCTCCGAGTGAAACGATTGGACGAGAAAGGACAGCAGTCTACAGCAGTGGCTATAAGGGAGCAAGTCCAAAAAGAAGAGAGACTACTTGTGGTAATTAATTGACTGTTGCTGTCCCTTTTGTAGCACATGAAATATATAGTGAAGTGAAATAAGTGGGAATGATAAAACATTTGGAGCGAATCATGTTTAGACATGCTTGACATTTGGGAAAGAAAACATAAAGCACAGATAACATCAGAAACCTTTAAAAAGAAAGAAGAAAGGAGAAGCAAGAAAGCAGATTTGAATAATAGCAAAGCCAGAGCTACGAAAGCCAGAGCCGAGGAAATATATGCAGAAGCTAACAAAGTTAAGAAACGGATAAAGGCAGATAAAAGACAAGAGAAGCAGAAGAAGTAGCACTGAAAGGAAACCTCAGAGACCTTTACAGGAATGCATGGAAGAAAGCAGGAAAATATAATCAGCCAAATGAACTGATGAAAATAGAAATGGAAAAGTTCTTACTAACATTAATTATCAACTAAACACATGGGCTGAATACTTTGAGGAAATCCTGCATAGACCAGCATCTGAAGACCTTCCAGACATCCAACCTGCAGAAGTGGATCTGGATATCAACTCTGAGAAACCATCTAAAGAAGATATTTGTCCCTTGAGTTCCAGCAGAGGCCATTAAAAGTAACATAAACACCTCAACTAAGTTATTTCATAGATTATTTAGCAGAATCTGGTAAATTGAAGAAATGCCAGCAAACTGGAGAGAATGATATCTGGTGAAGCTACCAAAGAAAGAGGACCTACTTGAGAATGTAAATTAGTGGAATAATGTTACTGTCAGTTCCTGGGAACAAGCAAGATAATTCATGAGAGACTATAAGATGCCATTGACAAACAATTAAGGGATGAACAGGCAGATAGATCCTGCAAAGACCAGATTGCTGATAATAATAGAGTAAAATCATTGTCGATGGAAGCAGCCATCACCAGAAAATCAGAAGTTGCACACACATTACTACATATGGCAAAAATAGCTAGTTCAGCAATACGCCAGCCTGCAATTTTCTGAACAATACAAACCACCACGCACAAATGGACAGCTGTAAAAGTATTCTACATTAAATCCATGGCTCAATGTGTCGCTCCATGCACTTAACGCAATAGCTGGGTGACGGAACTATGTACTACGAGCCCAAAATGAGGGAAATGTGTAAGAAAACCATAGCCAGAAGCAAAAACACTCCAGAGGCCTTAACAACTCAACAGCCTATCCGCTATAGTGTACTGGAAGTTATTTTTAATATATTTTCACTATTAAATACTTAATTAAAAATACAAGAACAAAATTGAAGCAGTATTTAATTTTTTGAAACTATTTTCACTATTTACCAAACGTCTTTAAATTCCAATTTTGTGAACATGTAATAAATATAGTGATTTGCATATTTTTTTTAAATTTGCGTTGATAGGGCAAAGAATTGGAGAGGGACTATAAGGAAAATGCTATGGAACTCTATAAGCTGGAAAAAGAGGTGTTAGAGTTGAAAGCTCAGAATAAGCAGATCATGATGGACAATACTAATCTGGAAGCTGGCTTCAAGGAGGTGATGCAAGCTTTGAAAAATGGGAAGACTGATGGTCAAGGTAATCGATTGTAGTTGAAAATATACTTATTTATAATGTGTTATTTCTTTTTATAATCAACGAAAGACAAACGAACTTCATTTTCAAAGGGTTAAGAATTAGGCACGCAGGCCCATCTGACATTCTACCCTTCTTCTCTCTTTCCTCTTTACGTTATTTCATTCAACATCAACTAGTGAGAAGGTGCACAACTGGGAGGGTAACTTATCTTGGTGCAAGGAAATGCAACGTAAGGCTAAATGTCATGGCAGGGCAGACCAGGCCTTGGTCGGCAACTGGTCTAGGATCGAAGCTCTGATAGGCGGCAGATAGAGCATTGCTTTGCTGATCCAGCAGCTTCTAGCAGCTTGTCTTGTTCCAGATGTATTGGTGTTACCTTTCCTCTGGAGTAAACTAGGCAGAGAGAGGGATCATGCTGCATGGGCAACACATGGTCTCGACAGTTCAGCCCAGGCTTTGTGTTATAGAGGGGTATAACTCCATCCATGTGATCTGGTTGTAGTTATGCTTTTTTGGGGGCACACTATAACAATCTCTGTCAAGATGGCAAGGTGTCAATTTGCAGTGAGTATAATGGATTCCTTATAAACGTAGTGTTCAAAGTCATTTATATCACAGTTTTCTCTCTAGATTTTCATTTATAACAACAAGTATTTGTGAAAGAAAAAAAGCAACAGTTGATAAAATGTAATATTCAGTCATCTTATGTCCAGTTTAGTTGCATAACTTATGAATAGTTGATTTGGGAGGATGGGTGATGTTAGAATACTAAATGAGAATAATTTTCCCCCAGGTAAATTACATGATAGGTAAGTGATCTCAGGTTCAGCCTCTACTACGGTGCCTTACTGATTATGAATGTGCTCATGTTATTGCCATTTGAGATCATGTCTGCTTCTGCTACAAATGGTATGAAATGACAAAGTCTTAGTCAACTTGATTACTCAACCTCGTTTTTGTTAGTCGCAGTTCCAACTTCACAGGCAACGGGTCATCCCCATTATGCTCCATTTCTGTGCCAGTGAATATCAGTCAAAATGCTCCTCACTGCCCCATGTGAAAAGTGGAACAAACAGGAGTCTCGACAAACCAACAGCCTGCACAGGTACACTGTGCATAATGCCGCTGCCAGAATGCCAACACAAAAGTCTTCCACAAAAAATACAGTTCATCGTCAACGGAAGTGGCAGTCGCTAGAAAACCAGCAGCCACACATTACTGCATTAGACAATCCATTCAGTTCTGTGACAAGCCGGTTGCCATTATTCTGAACATGCAGTTCATGCTACAAACAACCGCAGACAGATGTAAAAGGGAAATTCACAGGTCACAGTGTCGCGCCATGCACTCAACTCAGTAGCAGGGCGACGGAACAATGCACTTCCAGTCCAACATGAGGAAAATGCAAATGCAATCGGTAGCCACAAGCATAAACACTCTGGAGGCCTTAACCGTTCAAATGCCTATCCTCCATGTTTGGGACTGGAAGTCTTCACATATCTCCTCTCATATCAACCTCGGTATCAGCCTGTAGCAACATTTCATATGTGTCACATGCTATATGTCCTTTGATCATTCACATTTTCCTCTCAATCAGTTTCCATGAGGCCAGCAAATCATCTTGCTGATTACTTGGGACCCGTGCATAATCTGAACCAGTGACAAGGTCGTACAAGAAACAAATGGAAACCATAAACTGATTAGAGAAATCAGACATAGATAGTCACAATTATTTGGATATTTTGTGAGAAGAAATAAATTGGAGAAATTGGTGACAACTGGCAAGATTAAGGGGAAAAGAACAAGGGGAAGGCAGAGAAGTAAATACCTGGATGGCTTGGCCATGTGGTATGGTCGAGACAAGAACACTGAGCTGATCCACGACTCTAGTGATTGTGTTGGATGATAAAACGTGACCGCCCACGCTTATCGGCGTGGCAGTGATGAGAGATAATCTGAACAGAAGATCCATTTAAGGTCTTGAAGAGATGCTGTATCTGTTTAATATAACTAGTGAGGTCAGCTTGGCTGAATAGATGAGAGCGCTTGCTCTTAAACCTGCATTTATACCTGAAATGTTAAACTTTGTGTAGTATTACTATTATGAATAACACATGACATAAAACACATGACATAAAACACATGACATAAAACACATCTGTGCTTCCAATGTTTGTTTTAGATTCTGCAGCTACATCATTGCAGTTTCCAACCATTGAGAAAATGTTGGCTGTGAGTTTTTCTTTGAATTTTATACTTAGCCATTTATTTATGTTTTTTTACTTATCATTCTACTTGACTTTGGGACTTTGGGAAAACAAATGCAGATGTTTTTCTATGACTTAATGTCAGCATTTGCATCTTCAAAATTGGTGGTCCTTCATTATTATATTGAATATCACACTCTTCCTCTTGTATCATTATAAAGGTCTTTCACATAATCTGACTATATACTTAAAGTCTGCTCTATTATGATTTCATCATGTTTCTGGTTTTTAGGCAACCCATTGGTGTATATATTCTTTTCTTAGTGATGTCATTGATTCTTTTTTGCAGTAATTTGGTATTCCAGATTTCATGTTGGTTTTCAATTTTCATGGTATACAACCGGCCACTTCTGAAAAAGTTCATTGGATGTCCTTTACAGGATATTGCAGTCAACACCATATTTTTTGGCCATTATTTGCTATTCAAGTTTACGTTCAGTAGTTTGCCATTGCTTTCTGAATGATGTGAATTACTGGACATTAAAGAGACCTAGGGCATAAAAGTGTATGTGGCAGTGGGTCTAGCAGAAGTCTGACCAGTGGGTCTTGATGTGGTCTGCAAAAGACCTGTTACATGATGATGATGATGATGATGATGATAAGATAAGAAAAGATAAGGTTAAGAAATGGATAGCAGAAGGTTTGACAAAAATTGAAATGTTTGCAAGAGACAGTAGCACGTAGAAACAAGTTATACAGATTGCAACAGCAAGCGGGGCCTCAATAACCTCCAAGGTTATGAAAGATGGGAATGCAAGGCCGTTAAATTACTTTGTATGACCTGTGCTTTTAGTTGGTTAAACATTGATATTACATTCTTATTGTCTTTCAGTGGTTGTGTGTTAAAAATGTTGAAGCTGTCGCACTCTTTAATTTGTTCACAAGGCAATTGAAGCAAAGAAAATCCTTGGAAACTATGATACAACTTACTATTTAAAAGAGCAAGTTGACGTTCTTAGAGGGAGAAATGAAGAGTTGAAGAGTGCTCTGAGGGAGACCAGAATTGAAGCCAGCAAAGCAACGTTGGAGAGAGATAAGGCATTTGAAAAGGTAAAATATTGTGTCATTTCATTGGGCATTTTATGAAAGTAAGAGTTGAGATGAACCAAGAACCGACATCACAGTACTTGGGATATTCCCATACTTGCTCCTCCTCATGTGTAACAGCCAGCGAAGAGTCCCAATACTGATTTTGCCAGTAGCAGTCAGATTTTGTGTCCGTCTGGCGTTTCCTCAGAGTCCTGAGTATCAGGCAAGATCCTCTGGTCATTCCCTGCAGTCCACCAAATCAATATGCCGTAAAAAAATTCATGATAGAATTAAGTGGATTCCATCTAATTGTGTCAAATCAGAACAGGGCTAGATGAATCTAGCAGTTGCCATAATTAAGCATATTTGTACCAAATTAGTTGATAAATACAATACATTTAAATGAATCACATACCTATGAATAGAATAATAGGAATGTGGCATTTAAAAAAAAAAACAATGTATTTAATGATGTTGGTTTAAAATATCTAAAAGTTATCTGACAACAAAGAATGCATGCATGTATGTACATATGTAAAATGTATGTGTGAAGCACATGTGTATTCTATAGACAGTATGCCAGGGTTAGCAATTGGTGGTCACATGTTGGCTGCTTTCAAACTGCCATATAATTGTGTCATCTTCATATCTCAGATTATTTCTATTTTTTCTCCAGGTTTAACTCCTTCAAGAAGTTTGATGATTCTAATATTGTCTCACTGTAAATGTTGAAGAGACCTTGTGATAAAACACATCCTTGTCTAATACTTTTTTAAATTGCTCTGACTTGATTAAGTTCTTATTTGTATCTGATGATACAATCGTGCTCTCAATATGTATTCTTTATGATCTTGAGACCTTTCCCATTCATTCTGAGTTCATGCAAAATGTTGAAAAGGCCCTGATATTTCACTTTGTCAAAAGCTTTTCAATACTCTGTTACAAATAAATATAGGTCCTTTAGAATCAGTATACATCGTTCCATGTGCATCCATGACGTAATGATTGCATCTTTCGCTCCTATATCTGCAACAACCCAAACTGAGTTTCTGGTTTTTATGGCCAAATTTTATTACTTATCCTTTGCATTATAATGAAAAAGAGTAATTTGGTAACATGACTCATTAAACTGCTTGTTTTGTGTGAATCACGTTTCTGAATAACAAAGACACAAACGATAGATTCATGATTTTTTGCCTGGCACATTTTGCTGCATTTCGTCAGGTCTGCAGAGCTCACACAACATAAAATAAAGTAACTAGATAAATCCTTCAAGCTGAAATATACGTATGTATGCACAGTAATTTCAATTGTCTACCACGGTAATTTTAATCCAACTATCATGTCTTTCTCTTTGCACACATCTGGCCTTTGCAGATTAATCATGATGGCTTCTGCAAACTTTAACAAACGACTATTTTGTGTGTTAAACAACACATGAAATGCATTGTCTCTATCAATCACATGACCGGTTTCCAAAACGTGCTGTCCAGTCGATGACATAGGAGGTTTTAAGGATTTATCTAGTTACTTTATGTTGTGTGATTTCTGCAGTATGTAACTGATTGAAGATTAAATAGCAAGTCAAGATCCCAGACACTGAAGTCTTAGAAAGAGCATCCATGCCCAGTATCCACACTCTACTAATGAAGAATCAGATTTGCTGGGCTGGTCACTTAACTCATGTGCCAGATCAAAGACTCCCTAAACAAACTTTTTATGGTGATCTGCGTTGTGGTAAGCGCTCCCAAGGTGGCCAGAGGAAATGTTTTAAAGACACTGACAATCTCACTGAAAGCTTTTGGAATTCATCATGACACCTGGGAGGCTGCAGCCAGAGACCGTACATCATCATGCAAAGGTGCAGTCACTTGTGAAGCAGCTAGGACTGCAAGAGCTGTGAAAAAAAGGCTGGACAGAAAAACCACTGCAGGAGATGCTCCTCCTGGAACGTCAAGCATTCTTTGCCCACATTGTCAAAGAACATCTTGAGCCAAAATAGGCCTTATCAGCCATCTTAGAATCTCACGGCTCCATACTTTCAACCGCACTGGATGAAATGAATGGTCATCATCATTCTTGATGGACAAAAACATGTACCTGATGAGATGCAGCGAAATATGCCAGCCAATAAATCATGCAATCTATTGTTTGTCTTCATTATTCAAATTCACTAGAGGAAAATTGTGCTTATGTTGCAAAAAGTTTTGTAGGTACTGTGGTGAAAACTGATGTCCGAGGGGATTGCGCCAGTGATATATATTTTATTCAGAATCTTTGTTATTTTCTTTATTTAAACACAGAGGCCAAAGACAAAATATTGCATGATTTATTGCCTGGCATATTTCGCTGAATCCTATCAAGTGCATACTGCAGAGTTATATATCATATGAAGTGGATAAACAAATAATACTTTGACTTAAACACTAAGTACATAGTCACTTATATTGTTTGAATTTGAAGAAACATTATCCCCACATCCAAACAATATCAGTGACTATGTACTTAGTTTTTCCTTACAAAGTATAATTTTTTTATCAACTTCATCGATTATTGTTCGTCATATTTTTTTTTGTTGCATATCCTTTACAGGACATCGCTGTCAACACCAGCGTCTTTCAGCTGTATGTTGATTTCTTGGCAAGATTACGCTCAGTAGTTTGCCATTGCTTTCTGAGCGGCCGGCTCACATACCCCGTAAGTTACCGATGCAATTCGAACCACTGCTGATTCTCACCGTCATCACGTTACCGACGAGAGTATACGAGATTACTGAGAAAAGTCATAACCTTTAAGCCAGTTCGTCAGATACAGCATGTTAAATGCAACTAGTTTGTAAACTCTATGATTGCTAATAAGCAAATGTTCTGTGATTGCTGAATTCAATGTTTTATGACCTGCAGTATGCACCGAAAAATGCCAGGCAAGAAATGGTGCAATAGTTTGTTTATGACGTCTGTGTTAACATGAATCATAGCTGGCACTACTTTTACAAATATATTTTAAAATGAATTTGACATAGAAATAATACGTTTATCTGTTTTTGTGTGTGTGTTGTAGATTGAGAAACGGGAGAAAGATCACTTCAGCCCCCATGACTCTAATGCTGGGGTGGGATTGTTCAGTGTTCATGAAGCTGCCTGATGGAATGGTGCCTTCAAGTTCAGAAGTTATTGGCAGCCTCACTGAACATTTAATAATTGTCTTACAGGTACATTTTACTGTATCATTTTTTCTGTCAGTTGTCTAGTTATTTGATATTTCATTATCATTCATGTACTATGCCGATGAGCGTGAGTGGTCATGTTTTGCCATCTCACACATCACCAGAGTCGTGGATAGCCCTGTCTTCTTTACCTGACCATACCATGTGGTCAAACCATCCAGATATTGACTTCTCCTCCTGCCTCTTGTTCTTTTCCTTCTTTAATGTCTTTAGCTGTTCATTCTGAAGATCCACAAGCTCATCTGTAGTGAGCTCTCCACTGTGGGTTTCAATCAGCTCCTCCAAGTCGTTTCCATCGACTTCCAGCCCCATATTTTTGCCTAAGGACACAATCTCATCCACTACATTGGCACAAAACAGCAGAGTTAGCCTGTCCTTCATTGGTTTTTGCCCCAACAGTGCATTCTCCTCCTGGGTGATAAAGGTCCTCTTTCATCGTAATTAAAGACTTGTTGTGGAACGTAGTCTTCCTCTTTGATGATCTTATCAAATTCCACCTTGAACGCTCCTGCTTCTTTCTCATTAGAACTTCCAGCCTCTCTGTGCCTAATTACACCATGATTGCCACTTTTGTTATTTGAACTTTTCAAACCAGCCTCCGCTGGCTTTAAAATCATCAGTTTCAGTACCAAGCAATTTCAACAATAAATCACTGCAACAGCTTCACCATTTCACATATTATTGCCTCATTAACACTGTCTCCTGCAAGTTGCTTTTCATTGATCCAGATCAAGAGAAGATTTTCAAATTTCTCTACAATTTGAGGTCTTTGCTTCTGCAGCTTATTTACGCCTTTAGCCACATCAACTGAATTGAGTAACTCTTTGTTCTTTATGATAGTGGAGATAGTTGATCTTGCCATGCTGTACTCATTAGTGATGTCACACACACAAACGCCATGTTCATGTTTCATAATTATTTCCTACTTTACCTCCACTCTTATACGTTTCTGCTTCCTAGCAGCACCACTACCATTCTATGAACTCATAATTGATGGGGATAACAAGGAAAATAATGAACGATACAAACTGATCACAGTGCCACTGCTAAGAAATCTTTTACTGCTGTGTAGTAAGGCCAATGAAAGTGTGCAGAACTAGGCTAGCGCTAAGCGATGTTAGTACTGCATGTCCTTCATTTGTACAGTACGCGATCATATGTCTCCAGCGTTAAACCTTGCTCTCTCTCTCTCTCTCTCGCCTTCGTTCATTACCCAAGGCACTGTTCGTTACCCGAGACAAAAATTTTCGAAGTTGTTCGTAACCCGAATTGTTAGTGACCTGAGGAGTTCATAACCCAAGGTACCACTGCATTGTGTTTTAGGAGAACAGACTCTGGGTATGTGTTCATGCGCACATGAATGGAGAGAGGAAGGGGGAGAGTCTGTAGCTGTGTTTGTCTTTGTTGGTCTGCCTATGTATGTGTACCCTCTGACTAGCAGTGTATTGTGTGAGTGTGTGTCTATATATATATATATATATATATATATATATATATATATATATATATATATATATATATATATATATATATATATATATATGATTTATTTGATTGTTTCGGGATTTGAGTTTTAAAGATTGAGCACCACCAATGACTGGCAACGCTGATCGTATTCCAGTACGAACCTTGGGCCCTGTCCACGTCAGATTGGAAGCACTAGTCTCGAGTTTCGCTCTCGTTTGAGCTCATCAGTAGTGCATATTTTTTACTGGACCCGGGATCGAACCCTGGATCACTGGTGTGCGAAGCATGCCAGTGATCTGGAGTTCGATCCCAGGTCCAGTCAAGGATATGCACTACTGACAAGCTCAAACGAGAGCGAAAGTCAAGTCTAGTGCTTTCAATCTGACATGGACAAGACCCTGGGTTTATACCATAATATGTACATTTATGTGGTGGGTGGGGGTTACACAAGCATAACATACATGCCTGAGTTATACATGTACGCAGTTATGTATTATATGTTTGTGTCTGAAGGTGCATCTGTGGGTGTGTAAATCCTAATTACAGCTAACATGTCGCCAATACAATTAATTTACAGGAGTTGTCGCAACGGGAGGCTTCGTTAAAGAATGTGGAGAGTTCCCTAAACACATACAAGAGAAAGTATGCAGTGTTACGTCATCAACAAGGCTTGCTGTACCAGGAGTACACACAGGAAAAAAAGGCAAGATTTGCGTAAAAGATAGTATATATTGCATGGCTTTAAAAAAATGTTTTTAATGTGGCATGTGGAATACCACAATGTAATATACAAGTAAATAGGAATATTCTTAAACAAGAGAAACGGTACAATTATCTCGAAACAGTCATAACATCTGATGGGAGATGCCTTGAAGAGATTAGAACAAGATGGAAAACATACTGACCAATAAAAAGATGCCATCTGCAATAAGAAAAAGAGTGTTGAAGTGTTACATAGAACTTGTACTTTTGTAGGGATGTGAAGTATGGACAATGAACAAACAGGCTGAAAAACATCTGGTGGCTGTGAAAATGTGGTTTCTGAGGAAAATGCAAAGAATACCATGGGCAGACAGAAAAAGCGATGACCAAGGCCTACAAGAAACAAATGAAAATCGTAAACTGATTAGAGACATTAGACATAGACAGTCACAATTATTGGTTACATTATGAGAAGAAATTAATTGGAGAACTTGGTGACAACTGGCAAGATCAAGGGGAAAGCAAAGAAGTAAATACCTGGATGGCTGGGCCACGTTGTATGGTCGAGACAAGAACACTGAGCTGATCCACAACTCTAGTGATAATGTAAGTTGGTGAAACATGACCGTCCATGCTTATCAGCATAGCACATGATGATGATAGTGAATGAGACTTACTGTGGCACAGTGGCTAGCATGCTACCTGGTGGTCATGGGCTTGAACTCTAATCAAAGTGGATTGTTAAAATTGACCTGTGCTGCCAGGTTGCCCCTGGGTACAGGAAATGTCATGGGAAGTGAAGGTCATCACTTGAGTGCTGATTGGTCCGTGTAAACTAGGAGCTAGCTCAGTATGCTTCAGGGCATGTAATGTAGATCCTTTATTTGTTTCTAATAAATGAATAAATTACTGTGCGAATATGTGTATATTTCAGCTTTAAGGATTTCTTTGTGATTTCTGCAGTATGTACTTGACAAGATACAGCAAAATATGCCAGGCAAAAATGAAATAAATAATTAAAAGTCTATTGTTCATGTCCTTATTATTCTAATAAATGATTATTTAATTTTTCTTGCTTTTTCAACACATTCTAATTCATCTAAGATGTTGTGGAATTAAGCAATGTAAAATCAGTCAAATCTTTTTTTTTTCCGTTCGCTTGTATTGAACTCAAACATAGTCCATAAACGTGCTACTACTTCTAGTGCACTGAACTAATTTTTGCGTGTGGATTAGCTTTTTCTATTACCAGTGTCTCTCACCATCAGGTGAACCCACAATTTACATCCCAAGTCAAGAATGAGAAGTCAATATTTTAGTCTAATTAACAGATGGAGGGGTTGAACCTGCTTCCTCGGGAGTTTAAGAGCGAGCTCTTTAATCCATTCTGCCATGCTGACCTCACCAGATCTATTTGTAATTGCAAGTTATTTAAATCATTGCCGTTTTGACTTAATGATAATAATATTTTTCTGTCTGTCTTGTCCATATGGCTAATGTCTTTTGGTCCATGTATGCCATTGAATATAGAGGAAACTTGAAGTTTTCAGCTGTGAAAATAATGTCTCACCTGCAGTACATTAAGTTTACAATTGCCCCTTTTTCTTCGCAGGATTCTATAATGTTGTACCTTTCAGCTTGGTTATAAAGCTAGGTATCTTGCGTCTTTGTGTCCAACTTGATCTTTATCAGGCACTTACCCTTATCAGGAAATTGTTACTTCCACCAAAGTCAGGTTAACTGATTCAGTGCCATGGTATGATTAATTGTCTTTAGCAACTTCTCATATCTGCCATGTGCTTATATATCGCCAAAATGTTGCCATTGCATTATAATACAACATGCCTGCTACCATATGAAGAACTTTTAAGAATAATTGTAACTCACACCTACTTCCCATTTTCTGCTCTCCAAACCTACTGTTTGTTTGGCACTGAACCTGTTAAAGGAACACTTCGTATGTAATAGTACAATAGCTGGTGAATTTTCTTATATCTTTACATGACATTGGGCCAACAGGCGCTAGCACAATCTTTGCAGAATCATTAACAACTTTATCAATATCAGGTTGTTTCCCATGTTTAGAGGTGCCTTCTTTACTAAATATTGTTTCTGTGCTTCCTGGGAATAACAGTTTTGTTGTTTGTTAGGTAATGTTGCATATGTTAGCTTGGAATCCTGAAAAAAAGGGGTTTGCTGACATTCTTAAATCATACGGTGTTTGGTACAGGAGAGCCTGGCATATGATACCACATCATCTAACCTTAGAATGAAGGTAGAGGCAGTGACTACAGTGTTCCGCTAGCTGGAGGGCAAACAGCACGCTCAGATAGTGATTGTAATGGTCTCTTAAAGAATTATTAGAACGGTGCAGACAGGCATGCTTCAGGCAGCGTGGCAGACTTCCAGCCAATAATAAAAAAATAGAGAGCATCTGTTGGATTTTCCCCCAGGATATGCTGTTGTGGTTTGAAACGAGCAGGCAGACAAAATGGCTGGGTCTGCATCGCTTGTTGGGGTATTCTTCACCTCCAGTCAGTGGAACGCCATTGTGACTCCATTCTCTGACTACATGATGTGGTATCATATGCCAGGCTCTCCTGTACCAGACACCATCCACCAACCTTCACCACAAACCCCCACACACTTCTTACAATACTTACAAACATTTATTAGATTGGTTCATTTTTAAAAATAATAATTTTATTTCCTTGTTGTCACTCATGCATATCACTTATTTTGTTCAATTTCATTGAACAAATGTTTTAGAAGTGGCAGGAGGAAACGAACAGATGCTCAAAACAGCTAAGTGAATTGCAGGGTCAGCGAGAAGAAGACCAGATTCATATACAGGAGTTTAATGTGAGTGTAACTTCCATTTTTACTTTTATACAACAGCAACAAAGAAACACAGAAAACAGTAGTTTAATTTAGTTAATAAATTGTTTGTAGCAGTCAGTGTGTGTAAATTATTAGTTTCTCAAATCATGGTAGTACATTTGAGATGTTTTCAAACAGCATACGCATGTTGTGATTGTAACGGACTCCTAAAGTATGATGACAAGCTGGAGACCGACTTGCTTCAGGCAGAGTGGCAGGCTTCAGTTCAACAATCAAAAATAGAGATCTTGTGTTGGATTGTTTCCCTAGGACATACTGGTGTGGTGGGAAATTAGCAGGCGGACAGATTGGCAGGGTCTATTGCTTGGTGGGGTATTGGTGCATGATAAGGCAGATGTGGTTGGGGCACTTTGGTATCATGTGTATAGTGCTGAAGAACAGATAGATCATCATGATCTGGAAAGGATATGGCTGACACTCAGGAAAGGCCAGACGAATATATTATCAAACTTCTAGTGGCACCATTAGTATTGGGACTCTTCGCTGGCTGTGTGCAGATGAGGACGGAGCACATATGGGAATGTCCTGAGTGCTGTGATGTCAGTTCTTGACTTAACTTGACTCAACCACTTAGTGGTTAGAGTATTATGGCATCTAGCTAATGCAATATTGATATTGTTTTCAGCGCCTTATTGAAACTCTAGCTCATGATGATGTAGAAGTGAGGCGAAGATTGTCAGAAATGACTAGAAGAATTACAGTTCTTCGAGTGAATGAAAAAGCTTTGACAAGGAGGCATGCAATTATGGAAGAAGTTGAGACACAGCTTAGACGAGTGAGTATGAGATTACTGTATAAATATAACATGCTTATGTTGTTTTGTTGGAAACATTATCCCCTGCATACTCCCAACCCTTAAACCCTCTGTGCATTCTTAATTATTCTATCTTTGCTTGCATTCCTCTCATATAATTTCAGCCATGCCGGAGTGCGGGGAATGAACAGGCTAACAGGCTGGCAGGGAATGCACCTCTTGGTGGTAGATTATCTATGGACAAGGAAGAAGTTGTCAAGCGCTTGTTGAACAGGTGAAGAAGGCGGGGGAACAGATTGAGAACCAGTATGTGGAAAGAATGATATTGCAGGGGATCGGCAGGGGTTCTGGAAGAATCTCAAAACAGAGAGAAGACCAGATGAACTTTTAATCAAATAGTGGTGGGAAAGATTAGTAGTGTGACTCTTCGTTGGTTGTTGAAACAGGGAACGGAGCGCATATGGGAATGACATGAGTGCAGTGATGTCGATTCTTAGCTCAACTCAACTCATATCATTTCATTAGTCAAATTTAGTTGTATTTAAGGATAATATTTTCTTTCCTTTGCTCATCTTTCTAATGCGGCAAGCCTGTTGATTAGTCAACAGTTTTTAATGTGTAGTTCATTTGCTTCAAAGGCTCTGTGGCAAAGGGATTATGTACGCAATTAGTTACCTCGCATACGATGTTCAAAACACAGCTGCAGGCGATTTGGCAGCAGACCATCTTGCAATGGTTTTCATACAGTGATGTGAGTGCCCGTCATTCAGAATGCAGTGGCAAACTACTGAACATAAAATTGCTATCTCTTATTTTTCACTGTCTCTCATGGTTTCCCATCTCTCATGGTTCACCACTTTTCATGGTTCGCCATCTCATGGTTCACCATCTCTCATGGTTCACTGTCTCTCATGGTTTCCCATCTCTCATGGTTCTCTGTCTCTCATGGTTCACCATCTCTCATGGTTCTCTGTCTCTCATGGTTTTCCATCTCTGATGGTTCACCACCTCTCATGGTTTGCCATCTCATGGTTCGCCATCTCATGGTTCACCATCTCATGGTTTGCCATCTATCATGGTTCCCCATCTCTCAATGTTTCCCACCTCTTATGTTTCACCACCCTATGGTTCGCCATCTCATGGTTTACCATCTCATGGTTCACCATCTCTCATGGTTCATCATCTCTCATGGTTTCCCAATTCTCATGGTTCACCACCTCTCACATTCTCCATCTCTCATGGTTTCTCATGGTTTCCCATCTCTTATGGACCATCTCTCATGGTTTCCCATCTCTCATGGTTCCCCATCTCTCATGGATCCCCATCTCTCATGGTTTTTTATCTCATGGTTTCTCATGGTTTCCCATCTCTCATGGTTCACCATCTCTCATGGTTCACCATCTCTCATGGTTCACCATCTCTCATGGTTCACCATCTCTCATGGTTCACCATCTCTCATGATTCTCCACCTCTCATGGTTCACCATCTCTCATGGTTCACCATCTCTCATGGTTCACCATCTCTCATGGTTCACCACCTCTCATGGTTCACCATCTCTCATGGTTCACCATCTCTCATGGTTTCCCATCTCTCATGGTTCACCATCTCTCATGGTTCACCATCTCTCATGGTTCATCATCTCTCATGGTTCACCATCTCTCATGGTTCACCATCTCTCATGGTTCACCATCTCTCATGGTTTCCCATCTCTCATGGTTCACCATCTCTCATGGTTCACCATCTCTCATGGTTCACCATCTCTCATGGCTTCCCATCTCTCATGGTTCACCATCTCTCATGGTTTCCCATCTCTCATGGTTCACCATCTCTCATGGTTTCTCATGGTTTCCCATCTCTCATGGTTCACGACCTCTCATGGTTCACCATCTCTCATGGTTCACCATCTCTCATGGTTCACCATCTCTCATGGTTCACCATCTCTCATGGCTCACCATCTCTCATGGTTTCCCATCTCTCATGGTTGTTCATGGTTTCCCATCTCTCATGGTTCACCACCTCTCATGGTTCACCATCTCTCATGGTTCACCATCTCTCATGGTTCACCACCTCTCATGGTTCACCATCTCTCATGGTTCACCATCTCTCATGGTGCCCCATCTCTCATGTTCACCATCTATCATGGTTAACCATCTCTCATGGTTCACCACCTCTCATGGTTCACCATCTCTCATGGTTTCCAATCTCTCATGGCTCACCACCTCTCATGGTTCACCACCTCTCATGGTTCACCATCTCATGGTTCACCATCGCTCATGGTTTCCCATCTCTCATGGTTCACCACCTCTCATGGTTCACCATCTCTCATGGTTCACCATCTCTCAATGTTTCCCACCTCTTATGTTTCACCACCCTATGGTTCGCCATCTCATGGTTTACCATCTCATGGTTCACCATCTCTCATGGTTCATCATCTCTCATGGTTTCCCAATTCTCATGGTTCACCACCTCTCACATTCTCCATCTCTCATGGTTTCTCATGGTTTCCCATTTCTCATGGTTCACCACCTCTCACATTCTCCATCTCTCATGGTTTCTCATGGTTTCCCATCTCTTATGGACCATCTCTCATTGTTCACCATCTCTCATGGCTTCCCATCTCTCATGGTTCACCATCTCTCATGGTTTCCCATCTCTCATGGTTTCCCATCTCTCATGGTTCACCATATCTCATGGTTTCTCATCTCTCATGGTTTCCCATCTCTCATGGTTCACCATCTCTCATGGTTTCCCATCTCTCATGGTTCACCATCTCTCATGGTTTCTCATGGTTTCCCATCTCTCATGGTTCACGACCTCTCATGGTTCACCATCTCTCATGGTTCACCACCTCTCATAGTTCACCATCTCTCATGGTTCACCATCTCTCATGGTTCACCATCTCTCATGGTTCACCATCTCTCATGGTTCACCATCTCTCATGGTTCACCACCTCTCATGGTTCACCACCTCTCATGGTTCACCATCTCTCATGGTTCACCATCTCTCATGGTTCACCATCTCTCATGGTTCACCATCTCTCATGGTTTCCCATCTCTCATGGTTCACCATCTCTCATGGCTTCCCAACTCTCATGGTTCACCATCTCTCATGGTTTCCCATCTCTCATGGTTCACCATCTCTCATGGTTTCTCATGGTTTCCCATCTCTCATGGTTCACGACCTCTCATGGTTCACCATCTCTCATGGTTCACCATCTCTCATGGTTCACCATCTCTCATGGCTCACCATCTCTCATGGTTTCCCATCTCTCATGGTTTTTCATGGTTTCCCATCTCTCATGGCTCACCACCTCTCATGGTTCACCATCTCTCATGGTTCACCATCTCTCATGGTTCACGACCTCTCATGGTTCACCATCTCTCATGGTTCACCATCTCTCATGGTGCCCCATCTCTCATGTTCAACATCTATCATGGTTGACCACCTCTCATGGTTCACCATCTCTCATGGTTCACCATCTCTCATGGTTTCCAATCTCTCATTGCTCACCACCTCTCATGGTTCACCATCTCATGGTTCACCATCGCTCATGGTTTCCCATCTCTCATGGTTCACCACCTCTCATGGTTCACCATCTCTCATGGTTCACCATCTCTCAATGTTTCCCACCTCTTATGTTTCACCACAATATGGTTTGCCATCTCATGGTTTACCATCTCATGGTTCACCATCTCTCATGGTTCATCATCTCTCATGGTTTCCCAATTCTCATGGTTCACCACCTCTCACATTCTCCATCTCTCATGGTTTCTCATGGTTTCCCATCTCTTATGGACCATCTCTCATTGTTCACCATCTCTCATGTTTTCCCATCTCTCATGGTTCACCACCTCTAATGGTTCACCATCTCTCATGGTTCACCATCTCTCATGGTTCACCACCTCTCATGGTTCACCATCTCTCATGGTTCACCATCTCTCATGGTTCACCATCTCTCATGGTGCCCCATCTCTCATGTTCACCATCTATCATGGTTGACCACCTCTCATGGTTCACCATCTCTCATGGTTCACCACCTCTCATGGTTCACCATCTCTCATGGTTCACCATCTCTCAGGTGCCCCATCTCTCATGTTCACCATCTATCATGGTTAACCATCTCTCATGGTTCACCACCTCTCATGGTTCACCATCTCTCATGGTTTCCAATCTCTCATGGCTCACCACCTCTCATGGTTCACCACCTCTCATGGTTCACCATCTCATGGTTCACCATCGCTCATGGTTTCCCATCTCTCATGGTTCACCACCTCTCATGGTTCACCATCTCTCATGGTTCACCATCTCTCAATGTTTCCCACCTCTTATGTTTCACCACCCTATGGTTCGCCATCTCATGGTTTACCATCTCATGGTTCACCATCTCTCATGGTTCATCATCTCTCATGGTTTCCCAATTCTCATGGTTCACCACCTCTCACATTCTCCATCTCTCATGGTTTCTCATGGTTTCCCATCTCTTATGGACCATCTCTCATTGTTCACCATCTCTCATGGCTTCCCATCTCTCATGGTTCACCATCTCTCATGGTTTCCCATCTCTCATGGTTTCCCATCTCTCATGGTTCACCATATCTCATGGTTTCTCATCTCTCATGGTTTCCCATCTCTCATGGTTCACCATCTCTCATGGTTTCCCATCTTTCATGGTTCACCATCTCTGATGGTTTCTCATGGTTTCCCATCTCTCATGGTTCACGACCTCTCATGGTTCACCATCTCTCATGGTTCACCACCTCTCATAGTTCACCATCTCTCATGGTTCACCATCTCTCATGGTTCACCATCTCTCATGGTTCACCATCTCTCATGGTTCACCACCTCTCATGGTTCACCACCTCTCGTGGTTCACCATCTCTCATGGTTCACCATCTCTCATGGTTCACCATCTCTCATGGTTTCCCATCTCTCATGGTTCACCATCTCTCATGGCTCACCACCTCTCAAGGCTCACCACCTCTCATGGTTCACCATCTCATGGTTCACCATCTCTCATGGTTCACCATCTCTCATGGTTCACCATCTCATGGTTTCCCATCTCTCATGGTTCACCACCTCTCATGGTTCACCATCTCTCATGGTTCACCATCTCATGGTTCACCATCTCTCATGTTCACCATCTATCATGGTTCATCATCTCTCATGATTCGCCATCTCTCAATCACTAGTCTTAGATCAGGTCTGTACTTTTATTCTAATTATGCCAAGCCATCCAAATATCGATCTCTTTGTCTTCTCCTTGCTCTTATTCCCTTTATTTTTACCAGCTGTCACTAAGTTTTCAAGTATATGTCTCATAATATGCCCACAAATCTTGGTTGTCTGCACCTGGTTTCTCTGATCAAGTTAAAATTTTCATTTGTTTCTTGTAGGACTGACCCATTTGTTCTTTGTATTTTTTCCAGAAAACACTGCTGTTATGTTTCTCAGCTTGTCTGCTTACTGTTCATGCTCCACATGCATACAGCTATTTAGGCATCATATAGCTTAAACACACTTTTTCTGACTGCCTTTGACTATTGTTTTGCTCTCCATCATACATTCATGTATAAATATTACAAAACATTTATACAGTAGTGACATTTTGTAACTGGTAAAAATCTGTTTAACTTTTAGGAAGGCAATCATTTGCGCAAAGAAATCAATCAAATGGAGATTGCAGTGTCGGAAAGACTAGGTTATCTTCAAAGATACAAGGTAATTTGTTTTTGTTTTATATAAAGGCTTCTTAGCAGATTTTGGAGGAAGGCTTTATATATATACACTTTGTTTTTATATACACGCGTGAACAAGAGAGATGAAAATTAATCTGATCTGTTGTGACCATAGAAGTGACATGTTTGATCCTGGTACGTAATATTATATGGGCATACAAGCAAAGCAGCAAAACCATGTGATGATGATAATCTCAGTGAAATATTCTTTCTTGATATCTAAACAATTGACGCTAAAAAAAAAGTTGTTGCATATCCTTTACAGGAAATAGCAGTCAACCCCAGCATTTTTGGCTGTTCGTGATTTCTTGGCAAGTTTAAATTTAGTAGTTTGCCATTGCTAACTGAATGACTGCACCCATACCATTTCATAAAAAACCAACATAAGGTGTTCTGCTGCCAAATCACCAACAGCTGTTTCGAACGCGGGTATGCAGGGTTACGAACTGCATCTGTAACCCCTTCGCCATGGAGCCAGCAACACAATCAATGACTGAAGAAAATATACAGCTACTATTGCACTACTGGGGAGCTACTGTGTGGTGGCAGGCAAGCGAACCGATTGGCTGTATCTGCACCATTTGGTGGGGTGTTGGTGCTTTGTGGGGCATGTTGTCTGGGCCATTTGAAATTATGGGTGTCATGCGAGGGAATAGGTGGGTATTTACGGCTTGAGGAGAGTGGTGCTGAGGGGAGTGGTAAATCCTTCTAACTAAAAAATACAACACACATATTCACACAGTGATTTGAATTGTCTACCACAGTAATTTTAAACTGACTATCATGTCTTTTTGTTTGCGCGATGTTGGCTTTTGTAAATGAATGGCAATTTCCTCTGCCAACTTTAACACGCAACCATTTTGTTTTGTATATTTCAGCTTGAAGGATTTATCTTATTGCTTTAATTTATGTTGTGCAATTTATAATAAATTATGCAATCTATAGTTTGTGTCTTTGTTATTCAAATTTAGTTTTTTGATTATTTTTTTTCACATTGAGCACAGTGACACAAAGTTTATCAATATATATTTTATGACTCTAAGAGATGTACAATGAAAATAATCTAGTATGTGAAAAATGTATGATTTATATCCATAAAGGATATAGCAGCATTCAAAATTGCAGCACTACAAAGAGCTTTGCAAGATTCCGTGCCAGCGTTGGACCTGGAGAAGGTCAATAAACAGTACCACAATCTGACAGAAAAATATCGTGACATGCTGGAGAGAGGAAATAACCTGGTCTCAAAAGCAGAACAACTAGAGGGATTAAAGGTAAGTGGCTGAAAGAACAACCACACAGCATCAATATCATTTGATGCCACAGTTTGCATGGACTGAATGTAAATAAGAGAATCAGAATCAGTGCATGGACTTAACATAAATAAAAGAACTAGAATCAGCGCATGGACTGAATGTAAATAAAAGAGTTAGAATCAATGCATGAACTGAATGTAAATAACAGAATCAGAATCAGTGCATGGACTAAATGTGAATAAAAGAATTAGAATTTGTGCATGGACTGAATTTAAATAAAAGAATTGGAATCTTTGCATGGATGGATGTAATTACAGAATTAGAATTAATGCATGGACGGAATGTAGATAAACAAATTAGAATCAATGAATGGATGGAATAAAGTGATAGTCATTTATCAGAATGGGGTAAGGCTTAAAGGTCCTCTCGAATTTTATGTATGACTTGAAAGGTGAGGATGTTGTAACTGAGGTCTAGAAAATTCTCTTTCAAATGAATAATTAGCTGCAGAACTTATCCAAGAGTATGTGAGCATAGTCGTTGATTGGCATTTGTTACAGACAATAATAAATGATCTAAACCCACATTAACATAAAATTTGACTGAGGAAATTATAGTTTCCAATAAAAATCTAAATTTGACAGTTCATGTTTAACTGATTCAGTGCCCAACAAAAAGTAGATTTGGACCAAACACGGTACACAATCAAATGAACAAGTATTATAATGTAAATTTCCATTTACTGAGTATTGAAATTAAGGAAGATATCACAAAACAAAACAAATAACACGATGACCCTAATACAGCAATATATCATCCTTCTGTCCAAATAGGAGGTCACATTTGGCGATATATTATCCTTAGGCATGAATCAGTTAAAAGCATGTTTTTTTTCAGTTTTAAGTGTTTGATATGGATTACGTTGGTAGAAACAAGCTAATACTTACAAAAGTGATGAATATTTATAATACAGATCTTGTGTAAATGGTAGCATTGCTTTACCATGATTGCTGAAAATAATTACACAAGTGTAATGCATCCAAGTTTACTGATATATTTGTGAGGACAAAACCTGTTGATGTGCTCTAATAGGTTGAAATATTAATGATTTTCTTTATAGATTGAGGTACACCAATTAACAGAAAACAATATAAACTTGAAAAAAACTTTGGAAATGGAGAAAGAAAAATTACATTCTCTTGAAGCAGTAATGGAAGATGTACATAAAAAAGGTGAGCACTTGATTGCCATACTTAGAAAAGTAGTCATATGTATTTTTTCTTCTTTTATTTGTTTTTTATTAAGTGTTCAGTGGTATTGTTAAATGGTGTGTTGTGTATAATTATCAAAGCATTAGGAAAAATGTATATGGCAAATTAAAATGTACCCTTCATGAAGATGTTATAACTGGCACAGAACACTTTCTGCTATGGGAAACGGACCATGCCACCAAATCTCCAACTTCCTGCTGCCATTGAATAGCAGTACAAGAACATTGTCCCTTATGTGAAGGTAATGGTCTTTTGTTATCAATTGTAGTAGGAGGCGTGTTTCCTTCTGGCTTTCCTCAAATTTAATGTTGCCAATTTCGAGTTCATCTTCAACTTTTTTTTTTTGAGCTCAGAGACTGACATGTTCATTTCATTAGTCCCCTCATCGGTTCAGGTCCCCATCAATGCCTTAATGTATCCTGTTATAGGTTATCCAGAGAGAAGTGTTGCTGGCAAAAGTCCAGTGGAAGTATAGTGAATTTTGTTGTATGAAAATAATGCAGCTGCCCGATGTTCATTCTTCTTCTTTGTTCATCTTTTGGCATCAATATGAATAAACGCAAATAATGCAGCAGATGGTCTTCGCAATGTCTAGTTTTGTGTGTGTAGGTTTCCTTAGGATCAACATGAGGTTCCATTACATCTCTTTACTGCATCTTCAAATGAATGTGGTATGGAATACGTCTGCAGTATGTCTTCAGTGAGTTTTCCTCAAAATTAGAGCCATTGTCCACTAGGATCTTATTGGGAAAACCCAACCAATGACAGTAGTAACAAGCCCTTCTGCGACTATTTTAGAGTCATTTGCTGATCAAGCAATTGCTTCTCCCCATATATGTATATAAGTCTTAGACAGATATGACTGAGCTGCTGTGTGACTAGACCAAACCCGACACCCCTCACTGCCAACGACTTCTAGTGGAGGAGTGCAATTGGGAGGGTAAGCCTTATCCTGGTGCGAGGAAATGCAATCTAAAGACTAAATGTCATTGCAGGGCAAACCAGGCCCTAAGGCTTGGGTGATAACTGGTCTAGGATGGAAGCTCTGACTGTTAGAACATTGCTTTGCTGATGTGGCAGCTTCTGCAGCTGGTCTTGTTCCAGATGTATTGGTGTTAGCTTTCCCCTGGAGTAAACTAGGCAAGTCAAGAGAGGGATCATGCTGCATGGGCAACACATGGTCTCTAAAATTCAGCCCCGACTGTGTATTAAGGAGATGTATAACACCATCCCTGGTCCCCGCCATGAGTTATAGTCATTTATTTAGCACAATGTAAGAAACTATCTGTCAAGATGGCAAGGTGCTAGTATAGAGTATGCTTTGTTTGACATGGGTTTACAATTACTCATGCCACATGTAAACTTATTGGACACATGTATATGAAGCATGCATTAGGGGAGGCTAAAGCTTCACCTGTCTTCACACAACAGTGGACAGCATCAAGAGATGGACTTGAAGAAACTGATATGAATGCATCATTAATTAAGATGTAGTGCAGAGAGTGTTGTATGCACATTATAGCTGACCTTTCATGTGGAGATGACACTTCAATATGTTGATAATGAGGACTATACTGGCTCTGTGGTGAAGGGGTTATGAATGCAATTTGTAATCCCACACACCACGTTTGAAACACAGCTGCTGGTGATTTGGAAGCACATCGCCTGGCGTTGGTTTCTCATACAAAAGTATGAGTGGCGGTCATTCAAAAAGCAATGGCAAACTACTGAACTTAAACTTGCCTGGAAATCACAAACAGCCAAATAATGCTGGGGTTGACTGTGATGCTCTATAAGGGATATGCAACTAACTTGTTTTTTAATTGAGAGATTAGATGTTGTACCAGCTGTGGGTAATTAGATGTTGTACAGAAAGTCATTAAGTAATAGGAATTGTATTATAATATGCATGAAAGAGTACTTCTTCTTCTTCAGCATTCCGAGCCATTGAGGTTCTTTGCTGCAGATACAAGCCGTCTCCATTCGTCTCTCTGGTTGACCTTCTCTTGCCACTCACTGATTCCAAGTGCCTGTAGGTCTGTTTTTACATTATCTCTCCACCGTCTTCTTGGTCTACCTTTGGGGTCTACGGTCATTTATTTCCTGAGTGTAAGCGAGTTTTGTTTCCCTATTATCTTCCATTCTTTCTATATGCACCCAGCCATTGCAGTCTTTTAGCCTTCATGATACCAGTGATTAGCGGAGACTTAAACAGATCATAAATGTCTTTGTTGCTTCTTCTTTTCCACTCTCCACTTTGTGTATCCCTAATGGGCCCAAAGATGCGTCTTAAGACTTTGTTCTCAAAGGTTTGTAACAAGGCTTCATCTCCTTTAGTTGTACTCCAGGTTTCAAAGCCATACAGCACAACTGGTCTAATCAGTGTTTTGTATATTGTGATCTTGGTGTTACGAGATGGCACATTTGATTTTAGCAGTTGTAGTGCATAGTATATCTTAATTCCAGAGTTGATTGTAGCTTGTATTTCTTCCCTTATTATGTTGGAGCAGTTGAAGATTGTACCCTGGTATTTGTATGTTTCTGTTCTTTTAATGGTCATATTATCTATTTGTATGTGGCCAGAGTTTTTAGCCGTTCATTCTCTTGAAATTATAATATATTCTGTCTTATCTTGGTTGATAACCAGCCCCATTTGTTGAGCTTTTTCCTTTAAGTGAGTCAATATTTCCAATGTCTTTTGTTCAATTTCCCCTATAATATCTATATCATCTGCATATCCAAGCAGTCTGGATGTTCCTCCAATAGCACATTCCTCCTTTACCTTCCTTACAACTTTCTCAAGAGCCAGATTGAAAAGGAGAGGTGATAGTGCACCACCCTGTTTCAAGCCAGATGTTATTTGGAAAGGGTCTGATTTCCTGTCTTTATATGTTACTATATTATGAAAGAGTACGAGTAATGGAAAATCTTATTTCAGGACACAAGCTGGCTCTTAAGCTATACCCCATGTAGAGTCATAGGATCAAGCAGTTTGCATATGTGCAGTAGTGGTTACAAAATTGTTTCCCCCACTATAGACTTTCATTATGGAAGAATATATCATTATATAATTTTATAAATACAATTGTTCTTTTCTGTTGCTCATTCTTCCCCTTGTTCTATTCTATTTAAAGTGCTACATATAACCTGTACTTTTGAATGGATGTGAAGCGTGGACAATGAGCAGACAAGCTGGAAGTCATCTAATGGCAATGGAAATGTGATTTCTGAGAAAAATGCAAAGAATACTATGGACAGACAGAAAAAGCCTGCAAGAAACAAATGAAAACCATAAACTGATTAGAGAAATTAGAAGCAGACAGTCAAGGTTATTTAGGTGCATTATGAGAAGAAATAAACTTGAGAACTTGGTAACAACTGGCAAGACTGAGAGGAAAAGAACAAGGTGAAGGCAGAGAAATAAATATCTAGATGGCCTGGCTACATGGCATGGCTGAGACAAGAATACATAGCTGATCCATGACTGGTGATCGTGTGAGATGGCGTGAAGTGACCACCCATGCTTATTGACATGATACATAATGATGATGTATGTATTCTATACCTCATTCATCATCATCATCTTCCACTTCTGCAGTCAAAAATTTGCGCTCCAGCGCCTGATGGGCGGCACTGCATAGTGTCATTCCATGTGATTGTACAATGTCATTATTTTCCCTAATTCTGTGCTATACCTCATTATTTTGTCTAATTCTGTTCTATACCTCATTTTTTCCCCTAATTCTATTCTATGCCACATCATTCCCCCAAATTCTATTCTATGCCTCATTCATCATCATCATCATCATCAACTCCCACTTCCAGTATCATTCTGTGTGATTGTACAATGTCTTTGATGTCGTCAATCCATGTTCTTCTTGGACATCCTCTAGCTCTCGTCGCAGATGATCTTTGATGAAGGGCCAGTGATGGTAGTTGATGGTGTTGCATTCAAATGAGATGGCCTCATTATTTCTCCTAATTCTATTCTATGCCACATTATTTTCCCTAATTCTATTCTATATCTCATTATTTCCCCTAATCTATTCTATACTTCATTATTTCCCCTAATTCTATTCTACTCCTCGTGATTTCTCTTTAATTTACATCTTAGGATACACCAGTGGCACAGATGTCAACCTGCCAGACAGTGAAATTATCTCTATCTCCAAGAAGATTACGATGTTAGAAATGAAAGAAATTAACGAGCGTCAACGGGCCGAACATGCCACACAAATGTATGACAAGCAGAGACAGCTCTTACACGACTTGGAGAACAGGAATAAAGAACTGGAGGATAAATTTGCAGAAGTAAATACATTTTGTTGTGTGTAGGTATTTTAATGTGTAAGTGTAATTATGTTCATTAATAAATATTACAGCCATGCCTATAGCAATCAATAAGTGTATTATTATAGAGACCCAAACACCATTGAGACTACATACAGAAATATGGAGACATCAAAACTCTTTAGCCATGTTATTTTTCTTGTTGTCATTTGCCCGCTTTGAACTCTAGCATAGTCCATACTGGACTGATTTTTGCTTGTGAGCATTACCAATGTCCCTCGCCATCAGGCAAACCCACTCTGACTTCTCAGGTACATGTAATTTACATCCCGAAGTCAAGGACGAGAAGTCAACATTTTAGTCCAAATGACCAATGTAAGGGTTGAACCCGCTACCTCACTATCAGCAGACCACAAGTCATGAAATGAGCAAATTTTTAATTAGTGTAATCGTTAGCATAATTGTTGAAAATTAGAGATAGATGGTGAAGATAAAACAGCAAAAAGGCACCAGGAATCAAATGTTTTATCAGCAAAATGTATAAATAGCAATAACATCAAACATTTGTGAAGGGGGTGAGCATGGCAGAATGGATAAGAGCGCTAATTTTTAAACATCCAGAGAGCTGATGCTGGGGTAGGGGGTTCAACCCCTACACTAGTCAGTTGGACTAACATGTTGACTTCTCGTCCTTGACTTGGGGATGTAAATTACAAGTTCCTCTGAAGTCGGAGTAGGTTCACCTGATGGCGAGGGATACTGGTAATAGGGAAAGCTAATCTACATGCAAAATTCAGTCCAGTTCTACTAGAAGTAGCGTGTTCGCTCGAGTTCATCGTGAGCAAGTGCAAACAAAAAAGACAAGATTTATGAACAAATATCTATTCCAGTTGCTAGAAGAAATGTAGAAGAGAAATAATATAGACCAAAACTGCAGACATTTATACTGTTGTATTAGACTGAGTTAGCAAAGCTAAATCAAGAGAATGATGGACCAAAGATGGCTGGTGCTACTGCTAACAGTAACAAAGGTAATGTGGTTTATTTTTGCAAAGAATTCATGTAACAGTTTTTTATGTTCATGGATGCATGATATCAGGTTTCAGATGTATTATATTGGATGTAAACGGTGGCAGTATTAATTCTAATAATTTTACTCACTTAAAGGTTTTATAAAATGATCATGTGTGATTACAGTTGTGACAAAATGCTATTTTCGTTGTACAGGTGACAAAGCTCAATTTTGAAATGCAGAAGATTGAACGGGATCTTCGAGATGAACTAAGCAGTGAGTGAAATACTATTACTTTATCAAATTAGTGGAACTGCGGTAAAACTATGTAAATGTAAACAATATAAAATAACACAAAATGATGCAGCTTTACAGAACATAATTACGGAAAACATTGGACGCTGTGGCGACTAGCCTTCATCAGGAAACAAATATATACACAAAACACAACATATAATCATGAAGAGGACCCTCCAATGACTACATTAATGCATAACGATGGGATGAGACAAATGAAAAGATGAAGAAAAAAGTTTGCTACTTATCTCAGAATCACAACCTGGGACATTTTTTTTTCTTTCAAATTTTCATTTTCTCTTCATTGTTCTAATTTTTTAATCTTTTCATTTTCTCTTCATTGTCCTACTTGTTTCATCTTTTCATTCTTCTCATCCTGTCCTTATGTCTTAATGTAGTCACTGGAGGGTCCTCACAGTTCTTGCTTTATAGAATATTGTTTGGTCTCTCTATACCATCCCAGACCTCAGCTTGAAATATCAGAAGACAGAAATAATTGTAATATTAATCAAACAAATCATAGTTAGTTAGTCAACAGATAGCTGACTAACATAGTTAGCTCAATGAACTTTTAACCATAAGTGCTTGGATCCCCTCCTCAGTATCTCCCTCAGCATTTAGCAGATGTCGACTCCAGTTCTGTATTTGCTTACTATTCTTTGCCTGCTCTGTTGTGAAGGGCTTATGGATGCAATTTGTAATGCCACATACCGCATTCAAAACAAAGCTGTGGGTGATATGGCAGCAGACTGCCTTGTGTTGGTTTTCATACAATGGTATGTGTGCCGGTTGTTCAGAAAGCAATAGCTAACTACTGAATGTAAACTTGCCAAGCAATCACAAACAGTCAAAACGTTCCGGAGTCCTATAAAGGGTATGGAATTAATTTTCTTTAATTAAAATTCTTATAGCAGATTGCTTTGCAGTTATAATAATTGTGATTTTATTTTTATTTAAAAAAAATTTTTTTTCAGATTCTGTAACAAAAAGTGTCAGTGATGCAGATAGGAAAAGAATAGCTGAACTGGAAATGTCGGAACTGAATCTTAAGCAAGAGGTTTCCAAATTAAAGGTAATGAGAAATAATGTACATAATGAGGTTATCATATGAAGTGAATGAATGAATAATACTAAAGCTGAAACAATTACAACACATAATCACAGTTATTGTTCAAGTGTAGAACATTTGTTATTTCAACAGTAATTTCAAATTACATTTTATTTTTCAATTTGAAATTACCTTGGGGATAACAGATGTTCCACATTCGTACCCCGGGAAGATTAACCCAGTCAACAAATGTCCGCAGAAGTCAGATGTGTCAGCCTAACGGCACAAAACGCAGCTCTGCTGCAAACAGGCACAACGCAGTCACGTCTGAAAAAAGTCTCTGGATGAACACAGAAATAGAAGAAGATGTTCCACATTCAAACAATATTTGCAAACGTGTTTTAATTGTTTCAGCTGAAGTATTATTCATTTATTCACTTCATATGATGCATAACTCTACAGTATGCACCTGACGAGATGCAGCGAAATATGCTAGGCAGTAAAGAAAAAGAGTTTGTTATAATGAGATTAATTTAATGGTTGTCAGTGAAACAGTCTTGAGAACACTTGAACACATATTTTATTTTCAAAGGATCAAGAAATTGGGCAATCAGGCGAGCAATAAACACAGCTGAGTCCTGATGATTGAGATGGTTATTTTACTAATAATGTAATATCTTTTGTATAAACAAACAGGTTTCTGTTAGTGCGCAGCAGCTTTCCAAAGTAAGCTGAAGAATGAAATGATCTAAATAATTATTGACATGAAAGGCAGTCGCCAAAATGTTTTTGAAATGCTTTGAAAGATGTGTTTTAAAGAAATAAATATAAAAATAACATTTTGTCTAAGATATACCAGGATTTAATAGTAGCATGAAAAGTTCTGCACATTATATAAAAAAACAAATTAGTAATACGAAATATATAAAAATTCTAAATGTTTATTAAAAAAGATTTTTGTTTTCTAAAGACACATTTGGTAATGAATAAGAAATATACACTTTTAAAGATAGAGAACAAATATTGTGCACATTTGTATACATTCCTAATTGCTACAAAAATAATCATTGTGCAAGCACTTAAGGAGTAAACCAGCTACAGTCAGCTCCATTTAGAAGCTTAACATTTAAGTTTCTTAACGGAAAAGATTCTTACGGTAGAAATTTAGTGCCAGCATATTGTACCCACCTTGAAAGTCTGAAAGGTGCTGTCTGGTATGATTGAAATGACTTCCCATCTTTATTTATTAATTATTGTTATGCCCAACACAGTGTACACTTATTAGCTCTTTAAACACAGAGGCCACAAACAATATGTTGCACCATTTATTGCCTGGCATATTTTGCTGCATCTCGTCAAGTATATACTGCAGCGTTATATATCATATGACATGAGTAGAAGAATAATACTTTAACTGAAACAATTAAAACACATAGTCACAGGTATTGTTCGAATGTGGAGCATCCTGTTATCCCCATGGTAATTTCAAATTTAATACAAACTCTTTCCGTTTGCATAAAGCTGACTGGCACCGCCAAATTGCTAATGCCTCACTATATTTGAGCAATCATTTATTGTTTGTTGAATACAGTAAACAAAACACTGTTCTTTTTTTCACATTATGGCCTTAGTTTATGACTTGTTGAGAAATTGATGAAAGGGCATTTTTAGCCTTTTGACTGCACAGGGATTCCGAAAGATTGATTAACTATCTTTTCCACGCACACTGGTATATTGTTCGGCTAGTCAACTCAATTTGCTAAGTGTCTTTCCATCCTACCTATGTAAGTCGCTTGGCACTCACACTGGAAGTTGATAAATATAGTTTGATTTGATGTACGGAGACAATGCATTCATTGACATATGGAGTAGGTATCTGGATGATGTTTATATCTGATCATTGGTTCAGCAGCAAAGAATGCTTGGCTTACTGCTGTTTTAAGTCGATCGTGTATTGGCTTCATTATGTCGTCCCCTCAAAAGGTCAGCTGAAGAAACACTTAAAGTTTGGGGACCGATGATTCTGTGGGGGTGGGTTTGGATGGCTGGCAGTGACGCTTGATGAAGTCGGCTGGATATCATTTAGATTGTAGAGTCTGGTTAAGGGTGTCCAGTTCTTCTTCTGGTGTGCTTACGGAGCAATTCTTTCTGGCTCGATAAAACAAAGTCCTTACCAGGTCATGCTTATATTTGATAGGTGCAAAGCTATTGACATGGATTTATTGACCTTTCCATGTTTATTTTCGATAGATTGCTCCTTGGTGTTTCTTTTCGATAGACTGTTCTTTCGTGTTTCTTTTCGATAGACTGTTCTTTGGTGTTTTTGTTTGATAGACTGCTCTTTGGTATTTCTTGTTGATAGACTGCTCTTTGGTGTTTCTTGTCGATAGACTGCTCTTTGGTGTTTCTTGTCAATAGACTGCTTTTTCGTGTGTTTTTTCTGATAGACTATTCTTTGGTGTTTCTTTACGATAGACTGTTCTTTCATGTTTCTTTTCGATAGACTGCTCTTTGGTGTTTCTTTTTGATAGACTGCTCTTTGGTGGTTTTTTTTTTTATAGACTATTCTTTGGTGTTTCTTTTCAATAGACTGCTCTTTGGATGGTGCCATCCTCTTGACATCAGACTAGGATGTCTAGGAATGATAAGGTGTCATTATGTTTATGGTCAATAGAGAAAGAGATGTTCTTGTGGACTGGTCTCCGTGATTAAAAATATATCATTCACATAACAGCGATGTAGAAACAGGTTCTTAATATTTGAGGTTCTTTGTCCTTCTAAGTGTGCTATAAGGATGTTTTAAGAAAATTACATTTAATATTGGATGTGCACAGTAGTAGTAGTTTCTCAGGTTAGGATGTCGATAGGTCTAATTTCAGTTTCTTCTGTTTTATAGGGTCATGGTGGAGTGGAATAATTCTGCTTGTTGTCTGGTCTCTGTGAGGAATAATATACCATCCACATACTGACAGTATAAAAACAGGTCCTTAATATTTGATGATATGTGTTCTTCTAAGTACACCATAAAGATTTGTAACTTGCAGTAATTGTGTACTTCATAGGAAATGGCTGATATTGCAGCCACACAAGTAAGAACACTTACAAGCCAGCACATTTCTCACGAGAAAGAATGCCAATCTCTTCGTCAGCAGCTGTTGGATTTCCAGGCCCAGAGCGATGATAAGACAGTCATAGGTTTGTACATCTTTATGAAATCATTCAGTGATGATAAAACAGTTATAGGTTTGTACACATTTGTGAAATCATCCAGTGATGATAAAACAGTCATAGGTTTGTATATGTTTGTGAACTCATCCAGTGATAATAAAACAGTCATAGGTTCGTACAAGTTTGTGAAATCATCCAGTGATTATAAAACAATCATAGGTTTGTACATCTTTATGAAATAATCCAGTGATGATAAAACAGTCATAGGTTTGTACATCTTTGTGAAACCATCTAGTGATGATAAAATAGTCATAGGTTTGTACATGTTTGTGAACTAATCCATTGATGATAAAATAATCATAGGTTTGTACATCTTTGTGAAATCATCCAGTGATGATAAAACAATCATAGGTTTGTACATCTTTGTGAAATCATCCATTTAATAGGATTGCCCTGTTTCGTCAAGCCTCTGGCTCAGTACATCTGATTTTGAGAAGCATTTTGTTTCGGGTTTCTTTTCCCTCGCCTTTGACTCTCGTCAGTCAATCTACAAGTCAATGAATGAATCACCAAAACACAAGAAGTAGATTGTGAGCTTTACTAGAACACAATTACAATAAACAAAATGGATGTTTTGGTTAAAACCTTCGTCAGCACAGAACAGACTGACACAACTACATGAAAAACACTGCATGAAAATATCAATATAAAAGTAACTTATCTATATCCGTGTAGTGGCTGGATACGTCTTAAATGATCAACACATTTGATGACTATCAATGGACAGCTACAAGGCAGAAGGTTTGTGTCTTTCTTCATCCTGGTTCTTATTCCTTGACCTCTCCATCATAAGAGACCCTACCATCTGCATAGCTCTTGGAGTCATTGGAACATGCAAACTTCTCTACAACTGTAGGTGGAGACATGGCAGGATGAGTCTATATTCTATGTTGGACTTTTATATCCTGGCAATAAAGCATAGATAACCAAAGTAGCAAAGTGGATAATGCACTCACCTACCAACTTAGTGGGCCAGGGTTCAAACCCCTTCAAGTCACAATTGTTTCCTGACCACATAGCTCTGTGGGATTGATCCAACCTCATAAACAGAGCACCAGAAATTGCTCAGGTAAGTAAGAAAGCTGGTGTAACACTGACTACATCAAGCTTGGAATGCTGTTTGCTGAACGATAACGTCATTCCCCGATATGCCATGATGGCATGAATTCAGTGACCTTAACATTGACTAAAATATAGATCAAATAGTCGGAGAAGTGCATTCGGGAGGGTACAAGTCTTATCATGGTACGAGGAAATGCAACCTGAAGAAAAATTGTCATGGCAGGGCACACCAGGCTCTAAGCCTTGGTTGGCATCTGGTCTAGAGTGGAAGCTCGGACAGACGGACAATTAGAGTATTGCTTTGTTGATCCAGAAGTTTCTGCAGCTTGTCTTGTTCGAAATGTATTGGTCATACCTTTCCTCTGGCGTAAACTAGGGAGGTCGAGATAGGAATCATGCTGAATGGGCAACACGTGGTCTCTAAATTCCGCCCAGGCTTTGTGCTAAAGAGGGGTATAATGCCATTTTACAACTATCGTCTATCAAGATGGCGAGGTGCCAGTCATTGATAAAACTAGTAGACTTAGGGAACATTCACAACATAATGCTGTTAATTATACCTTGGTAAATTTAGGGAACATTTACAACATAATGCTGTTAATTATACCTTGTTAAACTTAGGGAACATTTACAACATAATGCTGTTGATTATACTTTGGTATACTTAGGCAACATTTACAACATAATGCTGTTGATTATACTTTGGTATACTTAGGGAACATTTACAACATAATGCTGTTGATTATACTTTGGTACACTTAGGGAACATTTACAAGATAATGCTGTTGATTATACTTTGGTAAACTTAGAGAACATTTACAAGATAATGCTGTTGATTATACTTTGGTAAACTTAGGGAACATTTACAACATAATGCTGTTGATTATACTTTGGTATAACTTAGGGAACATTCACAACATAATGCTGTTGATTATATTTTGATAAACTTAGGGAACATTTACAACATAATACTTTTGTAAATTTAGGGAAACTCCATCGCCACATAGTGCAGCTGCAAGTGAGTGAAGGATCTGCATTAAAACGCCTGGAGGAAGCTCAGGCAAAAGTAGCCAGGCTGGAAGGGCAAGCCCTGCGGTTGGAGCAAAGATTGGATGACAAAAGTGAAGCTGTTTACCACGTTAAGCAAGAAGCCCACAGTAAAGCCAAATATCTCAGGAGGTCTTTGCAGGTCAGTGCATTGTAAAATGATATACAAAAGGTGTATAAATACGAAGTAAAATACACTAGAAAACTAAATATTTAAAAAAAAACTTTTAAAACTAAAATACAAAATGGCTGTTAAAGAACAATGATGGCAGGCATGGTTACTAGAAGAAGAGTCAGAAATCAACCAGCACAAGGATTGGCAGAGGATGTTGCAGATGCCTTGGGCTTGAGGCGGGAGAACTAGCCAGAGATGGAGAGGCTGTTTCGTATGCCTTGATGAGAACACTGTCCTACACCGTATATGCCACAAGATGATGATCATGATCTAATATCACCCAGGCATACTTTTATTTACTTCAGTACTGGTAGGCCCCCCTATACGTTGCTTCGGTATACGTCATTTCGCTATAATGTCGTTGTCACATAGGGGACCAACTTCACTTTACGTTGCTACGTTTCGCCATAACGTCGTTTTGAGGCTGGGACTATTCATGCAGGTGCTGACAAAATCAAAGAGGGTGCTAAAAACATAACCCCTTTGAGTGCTTCCAAGATCACTCGTACCGGAAGTATTCTTATAGAGAGCTTGGAAGCACTATTGGCCGTCTGGATTGAAGACCAGAACCAACGGAATATGCCTGTGAGCAAGATGGTTATCCAAGAGAAAGCAAAGTCTCTCTATGAAGATCTAGCTAAGAAAGTGGGTGAGAGCATACTAGTAGTGCTGATGATAGTTTTGGAGGGAGTCGTGGTTGGTTTGAGTGCTTTAAGAAGCGTTCACACCTGCACATCACTCACATAACAGGTGAAGCGGTGAGTGCTGATACTGCAGCTGCAGAGCGTTTCCCTGCAGAGTTAAAGGCCATGACTGAGGAGGGTGGTTACTGTGCAGCAGACATTGGACAAATATTTAGTTCAAGCAAAGAAGAGCCAGGAAAAGAGGCAGGAAGAAGTTAGTTTTCATCCTCAGATGAAGAGGCAGAATTTAATGCCTCTACGTCCCAATAACTCTACCACTCGCCCTGTAACCCACCTCTATTTACCCAATAAATATCAACAACCATCAAAATAAACATTACTGTAGTACACAATACACTGTATTTCATTTAATTCTATGGGAAATAGTGTTTCGCTAAACGTCGATTCACTTAACGTCACATTTTCCGAGAACGTAACCCTGACGTTAACAGGGGCCTTCCAGTAGTTCAAAATCAAGGAAGCCTTGGAGATGTGGTTTTATAGAAGAATGCTGAAAATTCATTGGACAGCCAAAATAAGCACTGGACATTTTTATGGAAGCTAAGTCGCAAAGACAACTTTCACGAACATCAGAAAGAGGCAGCCCTCATTTTTATGGCCACGTTATGAGAAGACAAAAACTGGAACATGTCTGGACAGCCAGAAAGATTTGCAGAAAGAGAGATAGAGAAGATTCTTGACAGTCTTGTGTCATGGCACGGAAGGTAGTCAACATACGAATTGTTCTATGCCGTTGGAGATCATAATTTGTGGAGAGGCATGATTGTTCACACCAGCTGGCAAGACACTGTGTGAGGATGATGATGAGTTAAAAACAGTGTATTCCCTTAGTGAATTTAAACAAATGCATCATATATAATATATTGCGTAATTTCATGACAGGGGATATTTTGCTGCATCTCATCATATGATATATATATATATATAGCTCTGCAGCATGCACCTAATGAGATGCCAGGCAAGAAATCATGCAATTTATTGTTTATGACGTCTTTGTTGAAATAATTAAATTATTATTATTATTATTAATGTTGCATATCCCTTGCAGGACGTTGCAGTCAATACCAGCATTTTTCAGCTGCTGTTGATGTATTAGGCAAGTTTTTACATTCAGTAGGTTGCCATTGCTTTCTGAACGACCAGCTCCCAACACGTTATAACACAACGCAACACGGTTTGCTGCACAAATCGGTCGCGGCTGCGTTTTCGAACACCTGGTAAGCAGCTCACGAACCACGTTCGCAAGCCTTTGGCCACGGAGACTGCCTAATAATTCAATAGCCTCAAGTAATCCAAATATGTGTTTAATTTCCAAAGCTATTTACAAACATTTTCAAATCTCCACTGTTTTCCCTGCAAAAACATGTTCAAATGTTCACTGTTTTCCCGGCAGAAACATGTTCATATGTCCTCTGTTTTTGCTGCAGAAACATGTTTAAATGTCCGCTGTTTTCCTTGCAGAAACATGTTCAAATGTCCACTGTTCTCCTTGCAGGAACTTCGCATCCAGTTTGCTGGAGCTGTGCCACTTTCCAGGCAAGAGAAGTTTTCCAAGGCAATGATGCAGTTGCAGTTTAACAAAGAGAAATCTGAATCTCAGCTGAAGGAAGTGTGTTTAAAGTTTACATCTTATCATTATTTCTTTTGTTATTCTATATGTAATTCCTTTATGCTGTGGCCAGAATTATTTCTGAAACCTGGACAATTAGTAGACATATGATTTACATTTGCTGTAATGTTACGCTGGATCATTAGTAGAGTATAAAATCATTGGCGTCTTGCTGTCTTGACAGATGATAGTTTGTTACACTGTGCTTCAGAAAAGGCATAATAACTACAACCCGTGGTGAAGACCAGGGATTGAGTTATACCTCTCCATAACACAAAGCCTGGGCTTAATTTTAGAGACCATGTGTTGGCCATGATCCCTCTCTCTGCCAGACTAATTTACTCAAGAGGAAAGGTAATACCAATACTACTGGAACAAGACAAGCTGCAGAAGCTGCTGGATCAGTAAAGTAATGTTCTAATAGTCTGCCTATCTGAGCTCCGATCTTAGAATATTGTGTGTTTAGTTAATGTTTTGTGCAAAAATATTTGTACGGTAAACATAATTTGGAAAGATGGATAAAATGTCCCACTTACCCATGTCTTTGATGAAATATTTTTCATTATGGGGTGATACAACTGCTACATAGATTTAGCTAATTCAGTTATAAACACTAAGAAGTCTGAAAGCAGTGAATGCACGGATATTATCTTCAATTTTCACATAACCTGAAGATGAACTCTTAGAGAAACAGTCACTGGAACAAATATATACATTAGACGTTATAGCAAAATTAAACCATAGGCAGACTGGCAGAAGGCAAGAAGAAACCGTTATTGTACATCCCTAGTATAGTATAATTTGGTAACTCACGGAATTTCAGAATAATGATGCTCCATAGGAGCAGCCTGTGTGCCAAGTGACTCCAGACTGCTAGTGGCTGAATGCAACAGATTTACAATATTTAAAGTAGGGACGTAAAGGCAGAAGACAAAATTATGTAGGGGCATGGCGTATTCACCAGTTTTGAAGATGGAAGTTCAGAATGTTCATAACCATATGAAATCTGGTAAAACACCATGTCCAAACAACATTACAAGAGAAATGATCAATGCCTTAGAAGAATGTGGAATAGACCAGGTCATCAGGCTGTTGAATATAAATCTCTCAACTTGTGTAAATGTATGTTTGTTACAATCCCTTGAGGCTTTAGAATGTGATCAGTGTTGAACAACTAGCATAATTATGGGGTAACCAATTGCCGTGAAGTTGTAATCACAACAAAGTAAGCAAGTTCTGAATTCAGCTGGTAATAAATAAAAAAACACATTTCCTTGTGGTTACTATGTTTTAGGTGTATCAGTTAAATGAATACTGGTTTTTTATTTTACATTTTGATAAGCAAAATGGATAGCATAGCTTAAGACGAACACATCCATAATAACAATCAAAAAATCATCACAAATGGAGGAACATGCAATATGGGTTCCAAAAGGATTATGAATTAGGTAGGATCTGGAGCTTAATTTCCTCATAGACCATGACCAGACAAATTATTGTAACTGACTCAGAAAGCATGCCGAGTAGGGTGAGGACTGGCAAGCTTCGTGCCGAGTGGCTTGCTTCGCTTCGGAAATCACGGGTGGCAAGCATCGTCTGGATATTTTCTGCGGGGCATGCTGGTGTGTTGGGAAATGAACAGGCAGGCAGATTGGCTGGCACTGCAAAACTTTGTGGAGTATTGATGCATGGGTACTTTTGCCTTAATTCACCCCAAACAAACAGAATTCCAGGGGTTCCCTGTGTTGCGCCGTAGCTCGGTGCGCAATTTTATCGGTGTGCAACAGTTGCTCTCAGCGACATCCTTCTCTCTCTCTCTATCTCCCCCCCCCCCCCCCAACTGTAACTGGCAAAATGAAATGCTTGTCAACTCTTGAGACCAGCAGTATACGAAAATGTATGGGAGACGCGAGGCCTTGCAGCCATGTGGCCTTGTCTCAGCGGGAGGATGTCCTGCCGACATACATGGTGAATGTCGTCGTTGTCTGCATCTCCCATCTGTCCTGACGCTCAGTCAGCGATAGCACCATGATGACATGATTATGAGAACAGCGTCTAGCAGAATGTCAGATGCCATGATGCTGCTGCAGAAAAGGCAACGCTACTCTGGCTTGTCGTGGACAGCTGCTGCGCTGCTGCCAGTTCCAGAAAACTCGTGATGAGACAGACACTCACACACTCACACAGAAACCGTTGCCAAAGCCCAAAGAAACACTGTGGGGGAAATTGAAATGCACTGACATGAACTGTACCCGAACACAGAGGAGAACTCCGTCAGTGCTAAATATAGCTGGTGACCCTAAATATAGCTGGTGACGTTTGTTTGGGGTGAATTAAGGCAAAAGTACTGAAGCATGATAAGGCAGACGTGGTTTCGGCCTTGTGGGTGCATGTGTACACCTCGGAGGAGCAAATGGATTACCATGTTCTGGCAAGAATGCGACAGCGTGGAGTGATGAGGGGATCTGGCCGATGCTCGACGCTTAGAGGAAAGGCGAGACGCACATATAATCAGATTGCTACTGGTACTATTGGGGTTGGAACTGTTCGCTGGCTTCTGAGGATGGGGACGGAGCGCATATGGGAATGCCCCGAATGCTGTGATGTCGGTTCCTAAATCAATCAATCAATCAATCAATCAGACAAAGGCTTACAACAGACAAAGGCTCACAACAGAAAAAGGCTTAGACAAAGACTTTATCACATTGAGAAATAAGCCGTCAACAACAGTGCACTTCAACAACGCACAAATATTGTGTTGGCATTCTGACAGCAGCTTTTTGCATGTGTGCCTGTGCTTGCTGTTGGTTAGTCAGAACTGCTGCCTGTTGCACTTTTCTCATGGGGCTTTGAGAAGAATTTTGTGTGTTATTCACTGGCACAGGAAAAGAGCATTATGGAGTGACCCTACGCCATGAAGTTGGAACTGCGACTAACAACTAACAAACATACAAGCAGTAAGTAAACATACAGTTACTGAAAATGCACCTAGTGGCACTAAAGCACTGTGTGTCGTGGTACAACTAAAATTTAGCAACATTAAGCATACCTGAATGAGGACAATAGAAATGTCAAAGCAAAGTAAATACTGTAATTTAGTCTGGTTTATTGTAAATGAATATGCCATTTTTCCTGCTACACGTTAATTGAGCAGTCCCATAATTTATGTTTCATCAGGCATCATCATCATCATCAAGTGCCCTGTCAGATGGCATAGGCATTCATGGCTCTCCACAGATCTCGGTCTTTGGTTTTCTGGATCAACTCTGCTGCTGATATTCCTCCATGCCACTGTCTCAATCCATCCAGCATCATTTCTCTTTGTCTTGCCTCTGCCTCTCTTCCCCTTGATCATTCCGGTTGTCATGATGTTCTCCAGTGCCTCTCTTCTCATCACATGACCGAAGAAAGATGTTTGTCTCTTTCTTATTGTTGTATATAATGTTCTAGTTTCATTAGCCTATTTCAGGCAGTTGTTGTTAATTACTCTGGCAGTCCAAGGAATTCGCAACATTCGTCTCAGGAATCACATCTCTGTTGCTTCTAATTTCTTCTTAATTTGTTTATTTACATTCCAAGATTCACTGCCATACAGCAAAACTGATTCTACATAGCATTTCAGCACTCTCTTTCAGTGATAGTGACTTATTGCATAAGATATTCTTCATTTTCTGAAATGCGGCTTTTGCTTGCCCTATTATGCTCTTAATCTCTGTCTCACCAGATATACTTTGCATTTTTAGAATGATGAACATATATAGAATTTAAAAATTGTACCATTGAAAGTTTGGAACAGACTTGTTAAGCTTCACATTGAAACATTTGTAACTGAGTTGAGTCAAGAACCGACTTCACAGCACTTGGGACATTCCCATACGTGCCCCGTCCTCATATTCAAGTCAGCAAAGATTACCAGTACTAACGGTACCAGTAGCAGTCTGATTATGCGTCCGTCTGGCCTTTCCTCAAAGTCCTGAGTGTCGGTCAGATCCTCTGGTCACTCCCTACAGCACCATTCTCTCATGGCTGTGATGATCTACCTGTTCTTCTGATCTACACTTATGACCAACCACATCCGCCTTATCATGCACCAATACCCCACCAAGATGTGCAGACCCAGCCAATCTGTCCACCTGCTCGTTTCCCACCACACCAGCATGTCCTAGGCAAAAAATCCAACAGATGCTGTCTATTTTTTATTGTTGATGTGTAGAATGAGGTAGTGAAAGAACCAATTCCTCAGGCCACTCACTGTAGCACCATTCTCTCCAAGCCGTGATGATCTATCTGTTCTGATAGTTTGTGACTATGATACTGAATCATGAAAATGTAATCAGCTAGCAAGAAAATCTATTGTAGCCATATAAATGTAATAAACAATCAAGAAAATCTATTGTAGCCATAGAAATGTAATAAACAAGCAAGAAGATCTATTGAAGCTAGAGAAATGTAATAAACAATCAAGAAAATCTATTGTAACCATAGAAATGTAATAAACAATCAAGAAAATCTATTGTAACCATAGAAATGTGTTTCTTTTTAAAGAGTGTTAGCAATACCATGGGTAGCTAAAATGAGTTATGATATCCAACAGAAGCTAAGATGTGTAAGAACTTCTCACTAACATCGGAATGAAGCAGCCAATGTACTTTGGGCATTTTTAATAAAAAGCTAGAATATATTGTTACAATAAATAAGATTAATGAAAAAAGAGATGCAGGACCACAGAAGCTAGATATTAGTTGTGTGTTGCGGCATGAAAAAAATTTAATGCATTAATGATTAAATTACACTTAAGAATGAGTATTATTGCGAGACTTGGTCGTCTAAACTGGTTATAGTGAATTAAAATGGTCATCAGCTGGTCTTACCATATTCTTTGAGTATTGCCATATTGGCCAAGGTAATTTATTAATAAATAAACACACGTGTATAGATACACTTTAAGATGGTCCTCTACTTATAATACACAGGTACAGGCGCAGAAAGAAGAGATGGAAGACAAAGTGGCAGCTCTGTCACTCCAGCAGGCCAGCCTTGAGGAGCTCATTGGGACACTCCAAGATGGAAGGGGAGCTCAAAAGATCTGTGAATGGCATTCAAAGATTGATGCTGTTAGACTGGAAGAATTGAAGCAGCGAAGGAACAATACCAAATTGCAACAGAAGGTAAGAATTGAAGGAGAGAGGGAACAACACCAAACTGCAACAGAAGATAAGAATTGAAGCAGTGAAGGAATAACACCAAACTGCAGTAGAAGATAAGAGTTGAAGCAGTGAAGGAATAACACCAAACTGCAACAGAAGGTAAGAATTGAAGCAGTGAAGGAATAACACCAAACTGCAACAGAAGGTAAGAATTGAAGCAGTGAAGGAATAACACCAAACTGCAACAGAAGGTAAGAATTGAAGCAGTGAAGGAATAATACCAAACTACAACAGAGGATAAGAATTGAAGCAGAGAAGGAACACCAAACTCATTTTCTCTGTGATAGCACTTTCACAAATGTAAAGGAACCAGTGATTTTTGTTATTAATGTGATTTGGCCCTAAGCTTGTCCCCACAGTCTCTATGATTTAATTAGAATGCCAATAAATTTTTATGTGTGATTTGTTTGCTTGTGTGAGTTGAACTCAAGTATAGTCCATACATGTGCTAATGCTTCCAGTGCACTGAACTGTTGTTTGTGTGTGAATTAGCTTTCCCTATTACCAGTGGTCCCCCCCCCCCCCATATTAAGTGAACCCTCTCTGACTTCAAAGGTACTTGTAATATACATGCCCAAGTCAAGGATGAGAAGTCAACATTTTAGTACAACTGGCCGATGTAGGGGTTGAACCCCTCAGCATCAGTGCACCAGAAGTTTAAGAGCATGTGCTCTTATCCATTCAGCCATGCTGACTTCCACCAAGAATGATTGATTGTCTCCCTTTCTTTATGAATAAATATGTACGTTTCTTAGTCAAATAATGTTATGTTTTATCGCTGGCACTTTCTTGTCTTGACAGACGATAGTTTGTTACATTGTGCTTCAAAAATGGCATAATAACTACAACCCATGGCTGTAGCGAATGTGCCTGATCAGAACAATTTGTGTAGTAAATTTGAATAACGAAGACACAAACAATAGATTGCACGATTTATTGCCTGGCATATTTCGCTGCATCTCGTCAGGTACATACTGCAGAAATCACACAACTTACGTGAAATTAACTAGTGTAGTAAATGTTCGTCTACAATGGATGCATGCAAACACACGGTCATTTCCACCATCCCTCACCATCACACCTGCAATGTGTGTCATATCTGCAATCATTTTCTCCTTTGTCTTCAATCCATTTCTGATCTTTGCCCTCCATGCAACACGATCAACAGCTCTTAAGTGTTTCATTAGGCTTTTAATCTAATGCTTATTTTGTGTTTTCAGATCAGATACTTGGAAGACATCATCCTTATGCATGAACATACCATCTCAGAACTTGAAGCAGATAATGTGAGAATGATTAAGGTTAGTTTTACCTATTCATGGTTGGATTACACTGATATCATTAGAAGTTGTCGGAATAGCCGGATGAGATATTTTTTCCGATTACACTGATATCATTAGAAGGTGTCGGAATAGCTGGATGAGATATTTTTCTGATTACACTTATATCATTAGAAGGTGTCGGAATAGCTAGATGAGATATTTTTCTGCTTACATTAATATCATTAGAAGTTCTTGGAATTGCTGGATGAGATATTTTTTCTGAAAATGCCGTGAATTTGTGTATTATATATGATATATAAGATCTATGGGTGGCAGGATAAGGGTTCCCGCTATCAGAGGAGAAGGAAATGTGCCTCCTTCCTTTCGCTAGCATACGGGACACCCTTGGGCACAGTGGAGTACTTGTTTAACCACTATATCAGGATTATGTGGAACCATGGTTCATGTGATGGATTAAGTTGAAGAGCAGCCGACAGATAGTTGTAGGTTATGATCTCCAATTTTATGTCAGTAGGAGAGGATCTCTTTTTGGAGACAATAGCTGTAGTCATCGACTGGTATGGTCACTGCTAAGATGGAAAGCAATGGTAATACATTTTTCCTAAATACAAATATGTGAACATTACCTCTTATACTTCATCATCAGGAGGTGCTCTGTCAGTTGGCTTAGGTGGTCATGTCTCTCCACAGATCTGTCTTCTGTGTTCTGGATCAACTCTGCTAATATTCCTCCATGCCACCGTCTCAATCCACCCAACATCATTTCTCTTGGTCTGCCCCTGCCTCTCTTCCCCTCTATCTTTCTAGTTGTCATGATGTTCTCCAATGCCTCTCTTCTCATCACATGACCAAAGAAAACTGTTTGCCTCTTTCTTATTGTTGTATGTTGTGTTCTAGTTTTATTAGCCTCTTTCAGGGAATCGTTGTTAGTTACTTTGGTAGTCTAATGAATTCACAACATTCGTCTCAGGAACCACATCTCTGTTACTTCCAAGTTCTTCCTAAGTTGTTCATTGACATTCCAAGATTCACTGCCATACAGCAAAACAGATTCTATATAGCATTTCTGCACTCTCTTTCTTACAATCAATAATAGTGACTTATTGCATAAGATACTTTTCATTCTCTGAAATGCAGCTTTTTCTTGCCCTATTCTGCTCTTAATCTCTGTTATGCATATTCCATCTGATGTTATCATTGATTTAATGGGTTAGTTAATTGCATATCCTTTACAGTACATCACAGTCAACCTCTGCATTTTTAGCTGTTTGTGATTTCTTGACAAGTTTACTTTCAGTAGTTTGCCATTGCTTTCTGAACTAGCAGCACTCATACCATTTTATAAAAACCAACACAAGGTAGTCTGCTGCCAAATTACCCTCAGGTGTGTTTTGAACACGCTTTGCAGAATTATGAACTGTGTCCGTAACTCCTTCACCACGGAGCCAGTGATTTAATGGATCTCATCTCATCTCATATTGTTCCTCTTGTACATTATGGTGTCAAGGTGAAGTATAAACAGCGGGAGAATGCCCGCTTATGGGCTTCATGTATCGATATTCCCATGGACTCTACTATTCCATCTGTCCATTGTTTACGTGGTCGGCCTCTTCCTCTGCTTCTATTTGGTCTGTACAATGGATATGAGCAAATAATTTCACCTATCATCTTATTCCCACTGAAGCCAAAAGATGACACCAATCTGTGTAAGTTTCATGCTATGAATTTACATGTTTTGTGATCAGTTTGGTCATCGATTGCATTATCTTGATCCTGCCTTTTCCCTTCTGTCTTTCCTCATTCCAGGATTACGAAGAGAAACAAATGAGATGGGAGCTACGTGAATCTGAACTGGAAAGAACGGTTCTTACTCTGGAAAAACACACAGCAGAAATTGCAGGAGCTGCCTCAAAAGTATGATGTAACCTTTTTTCGAGATTTAGTAAGACTTTAAGTCTTGATCAACTAGGGTTATTATTTTTTTAAATAATTATTTTAGGGCTCAAGGTTCCCCAGGGGCAAGAGCCACCCTATGAGGTCCCACGTCCCTGTGAGTCTTTCAGATGACCGCCTCTGCTGGTGACCCTGGCCAGATCAAGGTGCAGATGACTACACTTTGATCTTAGCCAAAAGGCCGAGAATGCAAATAGGGTTAATATGAAATTGTAAAAAAAACATAAATTATGATCATCTGCAAGAAGAGAAACACACCCATCTCTTTAGCAGTCCTTCTCAATGTTATTTCAGTTTTCATGTTATTTAGACTAGGATTTAATTTATCACTACTGCACACACTTTTTTTTTTCAACATTGAAGATTGTGTTCTAGTTTATATTATAATCACTGTAAAATTAGTTTCTGTCCTATGTTCTGTAATTTCAATGCTCAGTGAATGGAAATTAACATTATAATACTTATTCATTTGATTGTGTACTATGTTTGGTTTAAACCTACTTTTGTTTGGCACTGAATCAGTTAAAGAAGTTGATTTAAAATAAATAATATCTTGAAAACCTTAACATTAATTACCATAACTGTTTTTGATATAAACAATTTTGTTTATTTATTTTGACAGTTTGAACAGGCCATTGGTGCTTTGCCAAATGCGAAACTGCCAGTGGCTAACCAGCTAGAACAGGCAATTGCTACCATAAAAGGAAATGTCAAAATTATTTTAGATACACAAGCTGAAAATAAAACGCTGAAAGCAGTAAGTAAATATAATTATCTGTCATAATTGCTTTCTTTGACTGCATCTTTTAATTCAGTTGGTCTTATATTATCAGCCAACACTGTGGCGAAGGATTTATGAATGCAAATGTTCAATCCCACATGCCACGTTCAAAACACAGCGGCAGGCGATTTGTAAGCAGCCCGGCTTCTGCTTGTTGTCATTAAGTGGTATGAATCAGAAAGCAATGGCAGACTACTGGACGCAAACTTGCCAAGAAACCATGAACAACCAAAGAATGCTGAGGTTGACATCGACATCCTGTAAAGGATATGCAACTAACTTTAACTATATTATCTATTATTTACCCATCTGTGTCAGCTGTCTGCATACATCTTGCTTTGTTTTCCATGCCTGCAATATCCCACAAACAAGTAATTTCTCTTTTCCCTTGCTTCCATCGTTAGTCCCATAATTTTAATTTGCTTTTTTTCTAATGGTTTTGATGAGCAGCAAATTAATAATTTCTGTCATTGAGTATGGTTTGGGGCTCTTGACAGTATCAAAGAGCCAACTTGAAAGGTTGGAGCGCATACAAAATGATGCCTTTCAGGTGATTCTCGGGTGCACAAAGGATGCACCAATTATGTGCATGAGGCACATCCTGGTGCTACCAAACAATGGCAGATAGGCATAGGGTCCTTCAAGCTAAATGATAACCTGAGAGTTGCTGCAGATAGGGATCACCCCCTGCATGAAGCCATGGATATGGTCAAGGGTCATAGACTAAGACGAGGCAGGTACTGGGTAGCACAGGCAGAAATATGTATATATCAGGTTTGCGTTCTAGAGACCATCAATAGTGAAAATGAATGGGTTGAAGTACCGGCAGACATGACAAACTGGCACAATGTAATAGTAACACTGGGTCGTGAGTGCATAGAATCAGCAGCGAGCCGCGCTGATTTGAGATGCAACAACTGATCCAGAGTAATACAGATCAAGGTGACATAGTGATCTATACTGATGGGTCAGTGGTGAGAAACAAACAGAGTGGTTTGGGTTTCATTGTGAAGGCTAATGGACGATTCTTGAAGAAGGAGAGTATGGCATATGAGGCTATGACCTTCAGCATGAGAATGGAGGTGGAAGCAGTCACAGCAGCATTCTGTTGGTTAGAGGAGACCACTGCAACACACACTGTCTTCATCACGGACTCAAGGAGTATGCTTAGTAAGGTGGAGAAAGGAATGTTTTGTGTGGAAGGCTCACCTAGCTTCAGAGGTCACAGATTGTAAGAATTGTATGGATTTTGTGCCCTGCCCATGTGGGAGTGCGGGTGAATGAACAGGCTGATAGGCTGACAGGGAATGCACCTCTTGGTGGTCGATAACTACAGACAAGGAAGAGGTGGTCGCATGCCTGTGGGACCAGGTGGAGAAAGTGTAAAACAGATTGAGAACCCTTATGTGGAAAGGATGAGATTGCGGGGGATTGGCAGGGTAGAATCTCAAAACTGAGAGGGAAGACCAGGAGAACTTTCAATAAGATAGCGGTGGGAACAATTAGTAGTGTGACTCTTCGCTTGCTGTTGAACAAGGGGAAGGAGCGCAAATGGGAATGTCCTGAGTGCAGTGATGTCAGTTCTTAGCTCAACTCAACGCAACTCAACTTTGATGAGCAATCCGGTGTCGCCTTTAGCTGTCAACACCAGTGTTCCTCTTCTGTTTGCAAATATTCTCAACATTCTTCACTACACTACACAGTACCTCCAGCTTTCCAACACAAATACCATATTTTTAGTGCCTCAAGTTTTCCGACACAACTACCAAATTTCTAGTGCCTCCAGCTGTCCAACACAAATACCACATTTCTAGTGTCTCCAGCTTTCTCACACAAATCGCAAATACCACATATCTAGTGTCTCCAGCTTTCCCACACAAATACCACATATCTAGTGTCTCCAGCTTTCCCACACAAATACCACATATCTAGTGTCTCCAGCTTTCCCACACAAATACCACATATCTAGTGTCTCCAGCTTTCTCACACAAAAACCACATATCTAGTTCCTCCAGCTTTCCCACACAAATATCACATATCTAGTGTCTCCAGCTTTTCCACACAAATACCACATATCTAGTGTCTCCAGCTTTCCCACACAAATACCACATATCTAGTGTCTCCAGCTTTCCCACACAAATACCAAATTTCTAGTGCCTCAAGTCTTCCCACACATATAACACATATCTAGTGTCTCCAGCTTTCCCACACAAAAACCACATATCTAGTGCCTCCAGCTTTCCCACACATATACCACATATCTAGTGTCTCCAGCTTTCCCACATATATACCACATATCTAGTGTCTCCAACTTTCCCACACATATACCACATATCTAGGGTATCCAGCTTTCCCACACAAAAACCACACATCTAGTGTCTCCAGCTTTCCCACACATATACCACTTATCTAGTGACTCCAGCTTTCCCACACATATACCACATATCTAGTGTCTCCAGCTTTCCCACACATATACCACTTATCTAGTGTCTCCAGCTTTCCCACACATATACCACATATCTAGTGTCTCCAGCTTTCCCACACATATACCACATATCTAGTGTCTCCAGCTTTCCCACACAAAAACCACACATCTAGTGTCTCCAGCTTTCCCACACAAATACCCTATTGCTTCTTCTTCTTCTTCTTCTTCTTCTTCTTCTTCTTCTTCTTCTTCTTCTTCTTCTTCTTCTTCTTCTTCTTCTGCGTTCGTCATCCACATTTCTGGTTTCTCTAGGTTTACTCAATGTCCAGCACTAGCATCCACACAGATGAGCAGACCACACACAACTTTACAGCAAGTAAATTTCACTCACCTTGATCACAATAAACACGCATGAAGAGTTTACTGTAGTGATACAAGAGAGAAACATCTGTATTGAAAATTAGGATAACACATACAATTTAACACTGTAGACAAATGTGACGTTTTAGACTGAGTGTAAGAAATGTAACATTCAGGATTTGCAGTGAATGTCCGCACTTTATTCCGCTGCTCCCTTCATGCCACAGTACGCTTGACATTTCTGTGTCATATTTATTTTGTGTATTATTATATCTTTGTAGCTATTATACCCTTTTATTTTGAGTATTATTATATCTTTGTAGCTGTTATACCCTTTTATTTTGAGTATTATTATATCTTTGTAGCTGTTATACCCTTTTATTTTGTGCATTATTATATCTTTGTAGCTGTTATACCCTTTTATTTTGTGCATTATTATATCTTTGTAGCTGTTATACCCTTTTATTTTGTGCATTATTATATCTTTGTAGCTGTTATACCCTTCTATTTTCTGTATTATTATATCTTTGTAGCTGTTATACCCTTCTATTTTCTGTATTATTATATCTTTGTAGCTGTTATACCCTTCTATTTTCTGTATTATTATATCTTTGTAGCTGTTATACCTTTTTATTTTCTGATTTATTATATCTTTGTAGCTGTTATACCCTTTCATTTTCTTTGCATGAATGGGATTTTGTTTTGTCTCAACAGCGTAACCAGGAAGTAGAGAAACAGCTTGAGGGATGTAGAAAAGGGCATCTTAGAAAGGGATAAGCTAATATCCGAACTGAGATTGCGCATGCCTGCATCAGCTGACAGAGATGAAATCATTACAAGGACTCAAGCCAAGGTGACACAAGCTTTAAAGAAGAAGGACACTGATGGTGCAGATTTTGACAACCAGCATGCGCTTAAGATTGCTCAGAGTACGGTGCATAGTCTTCAGGTAGGTTAACTGATTCAGTGCGTAATTATTTCACCACGTGGCCAGAAATGTTAACTGATTCAGTGCGTAATTATTTTACACTGTGGTCAGAAATGTTAACTAATTCAGTGCATATTATTTTCACATCGTGGCCAGAAATGTTAACTGATTCTGTGTGTAATTATTTTACACTGTGGTCAGAAATGTTAACTGATTAAGTGTGTAATTATTTTACACTGTGGCCAGAACTTTTAACTGATTTACACCATGGCCAAAAATGTTAATAATTTTGTACGTAATTATTTTACACTATGACCAGAAATGTTAACTGATTTACACTGTGGCCACAATGTTAACTGATTCTTTGCATAATTATTTTATACAGTGGCCAGAAATGTTAACTGATTTACACCATGGCCAAAAATGTTAACTATCTCTGTGCATAATTATTTTACACTGTGGTCAGAAATATTAACTAATTCAGTGCATAATTGTTTTACACTGTGGCCAGAAATCTTAACTGATTTACACCATGGTCAGAAATGTTAACTGATTCTGTGCATAATTATTTTACACTGTGGCCAGAAATGGTAACTAATTTACATTGTGGCCATAAATGTTAACTTATTCAGTGCACAATTATTTTACACTGGTCATAAATGTTAACAGATTTACACCATTGTCAGAAATGTTAATTGATTTTGTGCATATTTATTTTACACCATGGCCAGAAATGTTAACTGATTCTGTGCGTAATTATTTTACACTGTGGTCAGAAATGTTAACTGATTAAGTGCATAATTATTTTACACTGTGACCAGATATGTTAACTATTCAGTGCATAATTAGTTTACATCGTGGCCAGAAATTTTAACTGATTCTGTGCATAACTATTTTACACTGGTCAGAAATGTTAACTTATTCACTGTGTAATTATTTTACAAGATGGCCAGAAATGTTAACTGATTCAGTGCATAATTATTTTACATTGTATCCAGAAATTTTAACTGATTTACACCATGGCCAGAAATGTACCCTCCCAAATGCGCTCCTCTGCCCGAAGCTGTTGTGATCAAACTATCACCCATACAATTTACATTACTGTAATATTCATTACATCGAGTGCCTTGCCATCTGGTACATCTTACGATCTCCAGTGGCATGTTTCTGTTCATGTGTTGATTCTCTTCCATGCCATGACACAAGATTGTCAAGAATTGTCTCATGCTGTCTTCCTCTAATTCTCTTTATATAAATCTTTCCAGTTATCACATGTTCCAGTGGGACGCAGAGGTGTTTCCAAGGCACCAGGGCCGGGGTATATACTGGCCAAGACCTATTGACGCGTCCTCGCCGAACGTCCTGGGCAACAGGTCCCTTCGGGGTCCTGGCTGAAGTCAGTAGGATCGCCGATTCCTCCGAAGTCGGAGAGTGTCTGCCTGTATGGCGAGGAACCACCAGTCTGCACACCAATAAGCCAGACATGGGACAACGGATACTCACGCAAACCTCAGGTCCTGTATGACATCACGCTGATGTTGGACAACAGGATGCCTTCATCTGACATACAGGACTTTGCGTTGGAGCTCAAGCCAACGAACACAAGCAAGCAAGCAAGCACATGTTCCAGTTTTTTTCTTCTCAAAATGTGGGCAAAAAATGAAGACTGCCTCCTTCTGATGTTTGTGATAAGTTGTCTTTGTTACTTAGCCTCCCTCAAAATGTCCCGATTGCTCAGTTTGGCAAATGCTACTACAAGATCTAGCATGGTAATGGAAGTTGGGACAGTGATAGCAGCCTAATGGTTGGAGGGCAGCACAGACTCAGACTAACAAATGTTTGTAATGGACTCGCATAGTAAGCTTCTGAAAGTGAATACTGGTATGTTCTAGGTGGGGTGACTAGCATCACTCAACAAGATGGAGATTGTGAGGATATCATGGATTTTGTCACCAGTGCTTGCAGGTGTGAGAGTCAATGAACAGGCTAATACAGTGGTTCTCAACCTTTTTTTTGCCCTTGCACCCCTTCACTTTATGTCCAGAATGTCATCCCCCCCCCCTTTGTATTTCCTCTCTATAAATCCTCCCCCCCCCCCCTGCCCCTACACAGTATTCATAAAAATGGAAGCTAAATTTAATAACACATACTAGAACAAGTCTAGACGTCTACATGAATCGTGATTTTCAGATCCACTTACATTATAAAACTAATTTCAGAAAAGCTAGAAGTACAGAACTGTAAAGTATGGAGGGAAAAACAATATCAAGTAATTGGTTCTTGTGTAATGGGATCTTGAAATAATCTTAATTTTCCCCCCCCCCCTCCCCCGGATACCCTAAAATTCCCCCTGGAGGGGAATTCCCCACCGGTTGAGAACGACTAGGCTAATAGATTAGCTTCTGCTGCCCCTCTTGGTGGAGAGCTACTTAGAAGATGAGGTGAATGATGCATGGTGGAAGCAGGTGTGAGAGACAACAAACTAATAGATTAGCTTCTGCTGCCCCTTTTATTGGAGAGCTGCTTAGAAGATGAGGTGAATGATGCATGGTGGAACCAGGTGTGAGAGACAACAAACTAATAGATTAGCTTCTGCTGCCCTTCTTGGTGGAGAGCTACTTAGAAGATGAGGTGAATGATGCATGGTGGGACCAGGTGTGAGAGACAACAAACTAATAGATTAGCTTCTGCTGCCCTTCTTGGTGGAGAGCTACTTAGAAAAAAAAAGTCGCTTAAAAGTTGACAGGGTCGACTTCATTGCACCGGGTTTTTTATCCCATATGGCTCGGTCTCTTTCCGCAGCACGGAAAGCGTCGCACAAAGCACTAACTCCGTAGCTTTTAGCGACGACCCACAGGTGTCTCCGAAACATTTAACTCGTAAACCGAAAGACGCGGCCCGGAATCGAACCCACAACCTTCGGAGCACGAGTCAAACGGCTTGACCACTTCGCCACAGAGACTCCGGCTACTTAGAAGATGAGGAGAATGATGCATGGTGGAACCAGGTGTGAGAGACAACAAACTAACAGATTAGCTTCTGCTGCCCCTCTTGGTGGAGAGCTGCTTAGAAGATGAGGTGAATGATTCATGGTGCAATAACGTGAAGAGTGGAGCTTAACAGACGTAGTATCCATATCTGCAAATGCTGGCTGAGAAGAGAATAAGTGGAGGGTCTGGATGATACTCATAGCTTAGAGGAAAAGACTCGGAGACATTTAATCAAGTTGCTGCTGGAACTGTCAACAGGGAAACTTTTCGTAGCTTTTGAATAGGTAGACGGATCATGTGTGAGTATGTCCAGAGTGGTGTCAATTCTTAAACTCACTATTGGGTATTCACAAAATCATCATCATCAAGTGCCATACCAGCTGGCATAGGTGTTCATGTCTCTCCACATATCTCGGTCTTCGATGTTCTGAATCAATTCTGCTATTTATTTTCCTCCATGTCAGTCCATCCAGCATCATTTCTCTTGGTTGGCCTCTGCCTCTCTTCGCCTCGATCTTTCCACTCACGATGTTCTCCAACATTCACAAAATATGATACTTTATTCTCAGTTTTTTGGGTTAGAGTCTTTATTTGACAGTGATTAGTTGATTATTTGTTAGGGTAGGAGTCTGTCATCCTAGCAGACATGCCCACAGGATGGAAGATGGTGGAGTAACCACTAGATATAGACACTAGCTGTCAATGTATAGAATAAACGGTCATAGACCATCCATTCATTGAGAGTGGGGGGAGGGGCATGCTCTATCAAATACCTCAGAACTGTGAGACTAAGCCATCTGCGTTAAGAAGCATAATACTTAACCTCTTGCCCCTGCTGTCATGCAGGGTTTGCCTTTTTAAACCAATGTTAGTGGAAGCCGACTCTGTGGCAAAGGGGTTACGGATGCAGTTCGTAATCCCGCATACCGCGTTCAAAACACTGTTTTTTAAATTGTTTTATTTTGTTAATTGGTATTATTTTTTTCATGCACATTTGCATTGAAAATATTAAACGCTATCATCAACACCATCATCAAGTGCCTTGCCTGCTTGCGTAGGCGTTCATGTCTCTTCCACAGATCTCTGTCTTTGGTGTTCTGGATCAACTCTGCTGATGATAGTCCTCCATGCCACCGTCTAAGTCCATCTAGCAGCATGTCTCTTGGTCTTGCCTCTGCCTCTCTTTCCCTCAATCTTCCCAGTCATCACAATGTTCTTCAATGCCTCTCTTCTCATCACATAACCAAAGAAAACTGTCTCATTCATACTGTTGAATATAATTTTCTAGTTTCATTAGCCTCTTTGAGGCAGTCGTTGTTAGTTACTCTAGCGGTAAACTCTACATTTCTCTATATTTCATTATTTCTTTTACAGCAACGCATCAGCCAAAAAGATGAGACCATTGCTAAGTACATGCAGCTTTTGCAGCAAGGTCGAGAAGACATGATTGAAATGAATCACCAGCACGAGGAGGAGCTGCGAGCCATGCAGCAGAAGATACATGTCAATACTGACATGGCCTTTAACAAGTTCAAGGATGCTGCTCGGGAATTAATCAGCAAACAGGTGTCAGCAAAGACAGTTACAGCACAGCAGGTAAGGGCCAGAAATAGAGACATGGCTACGTTTATTTTTGAAATTGTAATATATAAATTATATAATGAATATATTTCAGCCTCAGTTGGTTTGTATGTCATCATCTTCATCATCATCATTGTCATCATCATCAACATCATTGTCATCATCATCAACATCATTGTCATCATCATCAACATCATTGTTATCAACATCATTGTTATCATCAACATCATTGTTATCATCATCAACATCATTGTCATCATCAACATCATTGTCATCATCATTGTGAACATTATCATCATTGCCATCATCATCATCATTACCATTGTCATCATCATCATCATTGTCATCATCATCATTATCATTGCCATCATCATCATTATAATTGTCATCATCATTGTCGTCATCATCATCATTGTTACCATTATCATTGTCATCATTATCATCATCATTATCATCATCATCATTGTCATCATCATAATTTTCATCATCATCATCATTGTCATCATGATCAACATCATAATCATCATCATTGTCATCATCATCAACAGCATCTTCATCATCATCATCTACATCATTGTCATCATTATTAACATCATTGCCATCATCAACATCATTGTCATCATCAACATCATTGTCATCATAGTCATCATCATCATTATCATTGCCATCATCATCATTGTTATGGTACCATTATCATTGTTATCATCACCATTGTCATCATCATAATTTTCATCGCCATCATCATCATCATCATCATCATCAAAATCATCATCATTGTCATCAACAGCATCTTCATCATCAACGTCATTGTCATCATCATCACCAGCATCATCATCATCTACATCAACATCATCATCATCATCATCAACAGCATCATCATTGTTATCATCATCAACAACATTGTCATCATTGTCAAAATCATCATCAACATCATTGTCATCATCATCATTATCATTGCCATCATCATCATTGTACTTGTTATCATCATTGTTATCATCACCATTGTCATCATCATAATTTTCATCATCATCATCATTGTCATCATCATCAACATCATCAAAATCATCATCATTGTCATCATCATCAACAGCATCTTCATCATCAACATCATTGTCATCATCATCAACAGCATCATCGTCATCTACATCATCATCAACAGCATCATCAACAGCATCATCATCAACATCATTGTCATCATCATCAACATCATTGTTATCAACATCATTGTTATCATCAACATCATTGTTATCATCATTAACATCATTGTCATCATCAACATCATTGTCATCATCATTGTGAACATTATCAACTTTGCCATCATCATCATCATTACCATTGTCATCATCATTGTCATCATCATCATTATCATTGCCATCATCATCATTATAATTGTCATCATCATTGTCATCATCATCATCATTGTCATCATCATAATTTTCATCATCATCATCACTGTCATCATGATCAACATCATAATCATCGTCATTGTCATCATCATCAACAGCATCTTCATTGTCATCATTATTAACATCATTGCCATCATCAAAATCATTGTCATCATCATCATTGTCATCATCATCATTATCATTGCCATCATCATCATTGTTACCATTATCATTATCATCATCATTGTTATCATCACCATTGTCATCATCATAATTTTCATCGCCATCATCATCAACATCATCAAAATCATCATCATTGTCATCATCATCAACAGCATCTCCATCATCATTGTCATCATCATCAACAGCATTATCATCATCTACATCAACATCATCAACAACAGCATCATCATGTTATCATCCTAAACATCATTGTCAAAATCATCATCAACATCATTGTCATCATCATCATTATCATTGCCATCATCATCATTGTAATTGTTATCATCATTGTTGTCATCATTATTATCATCATTGTTATCATCATAATTTTCATCATCATCATCATTGTCATCATCATCAACATCATCAAAATCATCATCATTGTCATCATCATCAACATCATCAAAATCATCAACAGCATCTTCATCATCAACATCATTGTCATCATCATCAACAGCATCATCGTCATCTTCATCAACATCATCATCATCATCATCAACAGCATCATCATTGTCATCATCATCAATATCATTGTTATCATCATCAATATCATTGTTATCAACATCATTGTTATCATCAACATCATTGTTATCATCATCAACATCATTGTCATCATCAACATCATTGTCATCATCATTGTGAACATTATCAACTTTGCCATCATCATCATCATTACCATTGTCATCATCATCATCATTGTCATCATCATCATTATCATTGCCATCATCATCATTATAATTGTCATCATCATTGTCATCATCATCATCATTGTCGTCATCATCATCATTGTCATCATCATCATTGTTACCATTATCATTGTCAACATTATCATCATCATTGTTATCATCATCATCATTGTCATCATCATAATTTTCATCATCATCATCATCACTGTCATCATGATCAACATCATAATCATCATCATTAGTTAGTTAGTTAGTCGACAGATCATCCTCGTTGCACATCGAACCATTCAGTCCATAAGTGCTCGGATCCCCTCCAACAGCAAATCCCGCAGCGTGTAGCGGCTAACGACGCCAGTTCTGTGTTGGTTTATCAATCTTCTTTGGCTTCCTGCGTAGTGTTCTTGTTTGGCCACCCCTCTTTTAATTTGCTGCTCCCGCAGTCTGGCCATTGTTGTAGATTCACAGTCATCACTTGGTTCTCACAAAAGTCTCACTTCTCGTAGAGCATTCAGAATGTCAGCCTGGTCCATGGCGCGTCCGCCCTCCACAGTAGCCTCACCTGCGAGCTTGTCAGCCCGCTCATTTCCTTGTACTCCCGCATGACCTGGCACGAAGATGAAACTAATCTTTGCCAGCCGAGACC
>JACEFZ010013045.1:417500-527500 GCA_014155875.1 Cepaea nemoralis
ACCATGGGTTTATATATCACCGAAATATTATCATTGCATTATAATACAACATGTCTGCTAATATATTAACAACTTTTAAGTCATAACTGTGACACACCCCTATTTCCTATTTTCTGTCTTTCATTGTTGTTTAGTGGGCCAATTTTCGTTGGTCGTGGGATCCGCAGAGTCAGGCAGGGAAGTCGGACGATAGTACGAGCTTACATTGGTCCTGACACTTACGACTGACAGGTGTACGTGTTCATACAAGTCCATTCACTTGATTTGATTCCCTCAGCTACGGGATATGGCTGAACGCCTCTAAGTCAACAGCATCATCATGGTGTGGACACAGACATTCAATAGGGCATGTTTCCTTAGCAACTCAATGAACATGATCAAGAGGATAGAGGAGGGGTCGATCCGAAGAGAATGGTTGCTGCCTCTGGAGCGGTCTTGGCTGGCAAAAATTAGTTTCATTTTCGTGCCAGGGCATGCGGGAGTACAAGGAAATGAGCGGGCTGACAAGCTCGCAGGTGAGGCTATGGTGAAGGGCGGACGCGCCATGGACCAGGCTGACATTCTGAATGCTCTACGAGAAGTAAGACTTTTGCATGAACCAAGTGATGACTGGAATCCACAACCATGGCCAGACTGCGAGAACAGCAAATTAAAAGAGGGGTGGCCAAACAGGAACACTACGCAGGAAGCCATAGAAGATTGATAAACCAACACAGAACTGGTGTCGTTAGCTGCTACACGCTGTGGGATTTGCTGATAAGGGTATCCGAGCACGTATGGACTGAATGGTTCGATGTGCAATGAGTATGATCTTTCGACTAACTAACTAACTAACTAAGTCAAGTCCCACAGATGTGAGGGTCTGGCCACCACTCACCTCCTGCTCTCTGAGGTTTGATGCTGAGCCGCCAGCATCTGCAGCCTACCTTGTTCAAGACGTACTGGTTATCCTTTCCCCTGCAGTAAACAAGGCAAGGCTGAGAGAGGGACCATGCTGCGTGGACAACACATGTTCTCTGAAGCTATGCCCAGGCATTGTGCGATGGAATTTTGGCCAAATTCCAGTCCACATACTTTCGTCTGTCAAGACAGCAAGATGCCACTCAGTCCAACTGAATCTCTTAATCCTTTGTCAATTTTCCTGCCACATGCACCTTCATGCCTTAGTAGTCTGACAAAATGTACAATCAAGGTGAGAGACAGCAGTGTTGGAGATACATTGCAGCCAACCTTCATTGTGGAGACGGCACCTGATTGATTGACTGCATACTCTTATTTAAGTACGTTGCTTCTGGTAAGATTTATGCTCCTAAGAATTATAATTTGAATTCGGGTAATGATGTTCATAACGTTTTTTATTTATATTTACCAGCTGACAAGACTGAATGAGTTAGAAGATATAGTAGCGGAACAAGAAAACACTATTGCAGCTCTGCATGATAAAGTGAAGCAGAAAGAAGCAGAGAACGTTGGGCTTAAAGCTAGTTTGCAGATTTCAAACAATAACCTCAAGTCTGAACAAAACAGGTGTGAAACAAATAATACTCATTTGATACACAGATATAGGCCTTTACATTATATCCTCGTTATTATCAAATGCTTATTTTTTCCAACTGGCTCTTGGAGTCGACCCAGACTCATAAAATGGGTTTCTGGTTAATTTTCTGGGAAGAAAGCTGACAGCCGTCCTCATTATTCTATAACCTAGAATATGTGAAGGCCTGACACCCCAGCTGCAGTATTTGCTATTGGATTATCTACCTTTATATTGTAATATTTCTGTCTTAATCATAACATTTGACAATTCTCATTGTTAATCTCTTGAATCTCATTGTTAATGGAGAAGTCAAGCAGTATTAAGAACCTTCGTCATGACACCAGCAAACAAGAGAATGTAACATTTATGAGAACATTCATCTTTCCTGTAACATTTATGAGAACATTCATCTTTCCTGTGGCATCTGCCATACACCTCAAGCATCTTGTTTATATCATAACATCCGTACATAGTGCATTCAGTTACAGAAAACATAGCTAGCTGTAAAAGCATGTAAACTATTTTAACATCGAAGCTTCGACAGACGGACAGTTACAGTATTGCTTTGCTGTACCAGCAGCTTCTGCAGCTTGTCTTGTTCCTGACATATTGGTGATACTTTTTCTCTGGAGTAAACTAGGCAGGTCAAGAGAGGGATCATGCTGCCTGGGCAAAACATGGTCTCTACAATTCAGCCCAGCTTGGTGCAATGGAGAAGTTATTATGTCTTATTTTAAACACAAGGTAACAATCATCTATCAAGATGGCCAGGTGCCAGTGAGTGGGTGAAGAGTATGTGAAGTTGTGGACAGATGTGTATAGTTATTTATTATTATCTTACTTTATTAATTAATAGAACTGTGGTCAAGAGCAGTGGCTAGCTCGCCTTGCCTGCCTGCCATCCCAGTGGCTGTGTGTTCAGATCTCTGTTAGGCAGAGAATATTTTCAAATTGACCTTGGCTTCTGGGTCATGCCAGCTTAAAATGGGTACCAGGTAATGCCCTGGGAAGTAAAGGTGGTCTAGCTGATATTGACCACATCAGCCTTCAATTACCAAGTGTTCCACAGAAATATGGGCCTAGCATCATCTACCCAGTACACCTGGAAAGGATCCTTACTGACTTTACTTCTGACTTAAACTGTTCTTATCCTTAGTCCTCGTTTCAGTGGAAAATGTTAATTGTCAACTTCTTGTTATGGCTGGGTGAACAATTAGTCCCAAACTGTTGAAAAGTGATAGATAATCATTGTACTTCATTGGTAATTCAAGACTGTAATTGCTGGTATTATATTATGAGAATGGAAAGCCTGTTTTATGAAGGTTTTGAGCAAATTTATGCAATCACATTTCAAAACAATGTATTCCCTTAGTATATTTAAACACAGAAGCCACAAACAATATGTTGCATGATTTATTGGCTGGCATATTTTACTGTATCTCATCAGGTGCATGCTGCAGTATTCAATTTCTATTATATATCACTCTGCAGTATGCGCCTGATAAGATGCAGTGAAATATGCCAGGCAATAAATCACACAGCAATATTTGTTAAGCAATATTTCATTATTTAATTTGTTATTTTCTTCTGTCAATAACATGTTCTAGGTTTCTTGATAAACAAAGTTAACATGGTGGGAAAAACGGATAATGAAATTGATACAGTATAATAATAAGAATAGTGACCTAAAGAAAGAGGTGCGATTGTTACAAGAAGAAATTGACGCTGTCAAGGATTTTGTCAGCCTGTGGCTGAAGGTTTAGAAGAAATGTATGGAATAATATTTGTTAAGCAATATAAATCATTATTAAATGTGTTTTTGTCTTCTGTCATTAACAAATTCTAGGTTTCTTGATGAACAAAGTGAACATGTTGGGAAAAAGGATAATGAAATTGATACAGTAAAAAAAGAGAATAGCGACCTAAGGAAAGAGGTGCGATTGTTACGAGAAGAAATTGATGCTGTCAAGGATTCTAACCAAAGAGGTCCTTCTGCGAATATGAAAAATGTTGTTGAGAGGCTGAAGAATCAGTTGGCTTTAAAGGAAAAACAATATCAGGTAATGAAAAACTCTGACTTTTGAGATTAATTTTTAGAGTTATTTTATTTGTTCTGATTTTCCTGTTATGTGAGCAGGAGATTTGGAAGAGTTCTCAGAATGAAGCGTGTGTGTGGGTGTTTTTATGTTTATTTATTTCTTCAGATGGCTCTGTGCTAAGAGATGTGGCAAAAGTCGGTTGATGGTGTTGGTGCAGGAGAGCCTGGCATATGATACCATATTAGTCTGAAAATGGAGGTGGACATAGTCATGGCAGTGTTCTGCTGGCTGGAGGACAAGTAGCACACACATGTCGTGATGTAATAGACTCACAAAGTGTGATGAGAACGGTGAAAACAGGCATGCTTCAGGAATAGGATGATTAATTGGCTTATGCGACTTCCCATATCTACCATGGGCTTATTGCTGAAATGTTGTCACTGCATTATAGTACAGTATGTTTGCTACCATATTAACAACTTCTAAGTCATAACTGTGACACACTCCCATTTTCTGTCTTTCATTGTTGTTTGGTCCAAACCTACCTTTTGTGATGCACAGAATCTGTTAAGATCATCTTTGACATTCCACAGACAATAAGCAAGGCACTGAGTGATGTCAGGGCTGACATGGTTACACAAGCGCATGAAAATATACAACTGCATGCTGAAGAGTTCCACCAGGAGAAAAATGTTCAGAGCATTATTAACGAACATACCAAACACATATCTGTGAGTATTCTAATTCAGTTATGTCTTCACCTTCTCCTTCCCCCACACTTCCTTCTCCTTCCCCCCACTTCCTTCTCCTTTCCCCACTTCCTTCTCCTTTCCATGCTTCCTTCTCCTTCACCCACACTTCATTCTCCTTTTCCCACTTAATTCTCCTTTCCCCACTTCCTTCTCCTTTCCACACTTCCTTCTCCTTCCCCCACACTTCCTTCTCCTTTCTCACTTCCTTCTCCTTTCCCCACTTCCTTCTCTTTTCCCCACTTCCTTCTCTTTTCCCCACTTCCTTCTTCTTCCCCCACTTCCTTCTTCTGCGCTGTTTGCATCCATTCATTTTAGATGCATCCCAATCTTTTACATTGTGTTGTTGACTGTGAGTATACCCAATCCTTACTCAATATCAGACTAGACCAGAAGATGATGTAGAAGAATCCGCAGTCTTTGTTCTATGTGGGCAGCTGCCTTTAGTTTCATTAATAAACTTAAAAGACAATCTCTTCCTTTGGTAACCAAATTGATTACTGTAGTCGACAAACAATAATTGATTGGTCAAATATATCGAAGCATTACCTATTAGACGATTCCAGCCATTGCAATGCAAACAGAAGAACTTCCTGTTAAATCTTAGGCCTCCGTGGGGATAACATTCCACATTCGAACAGTATCACTGAATACGTATTTAGTATTTCTGCCAGTCTTATTCGTTTACTGACTTCATGTGATATATAACTCTGCAGTATACACCTGAAGTGATGCAGCGAAATATGCCAGACAAGAAATTGTGCAATATATTGTTTATGGTGTCTTTATTGAAATTTATTCATACTAGTAAATTAACTAAAGAAGGCAGTGAGTGGTGGTTTCTTTTTCTTTTTAACCTTGATGATGTCACTCAATTCCAAATTCTTTTCTTTTAGATCTTGTGTATCACATGGTTATATGTAAACTTTTGATACAGACTACAGAGATTGTCTGAGACAATACCGAGACAGTGTGGAGTTAAAGGTCATATGATGAAACGGACTGATAATTTCTTGACATTTTATACAATAAAAGGGTCGTTTTAGTCATGGACGAGAGATAAAACAGGCTGCGCCTCCGTGTAAAACTGTCTCCATTATTCGCACAGGAGTCTAAGATAGTATGAATAACTTAAAATGGTATTAAATAGTTTGAGCACTGTTACATTGTTACACTTGGTTCATCATCATCATCAGTGCTCAGCTGGTGAAGGTGTTCATGTCTCTCCAGGCATCTCAGTCTTTGGTGTTATTGATCACCTCCATGCCACTGTCTCAGTCCATCCAGCATCATTTCTCTTGGTCTGCCTCTACCTTTTTTCCCACCTATCTTTCCAGTTGTCACAGTGTTCTCTAATGCCTCTCTTCTCATCACATGACCAAAGAATGCTGTTTGTCCTTTTATTGTAATTGTATATAATGTTCTAGTTTCATTAGCCTCTTCCAGGCAAACATTGTTATTAGTTACTCTGGCAATCAAATCAAATCAAATCAAATCAACTTTATTAGGGTCACAAATTGGGCGCGCAGGCCCGTCTTACATTCGGTATAGCTACATGTCTCCAGAACCACATCTCCATTGCTGGTGTACTCTCCCAGTTTGTTCATTCATGTTCCATGATTTACTGCCTTACAGCAAGATAGGTTCTATATACAATTTCAGCACTCTCTTTCTTGCATTCAGTGATAGTGATGTTTTACATAAGATACTTTTTATTTTCTGAAATCAAATTTTGCCTGACCTATTCTGCTTTTAATCTCTGTTATGCGTCTTCCATCTGCTGAAATAGCCCCTAAGTATTTAAATTTATCCACTTGGTTATGCATTTTCCATTCTATTGTTGTTTCACATTTTGGGATCTTCTGTTGCTTTCATATAAACATTGTTTCTGTTTTCTTGATATTCAGGGAACGTCCTTTTTTAAACTCTGTTACTATTAATGTCCAATAGTTTGTTGTAAATCTTTTGCATTTACCGTCATTAGTACTGTGTCATCTGCATATCATAAATTGTTTATATTATAACCTACAACTTGTATTCCCGGCCTCTCTTTGACCTATCTTAGTATTACTTCACTGTAGAGAGAGAAGAAATCTGGCAACAAGACACATCCGTGTCTTATTCCTTGTTTTGTCTGTTCATAGTTGCCCCCTCTATTTCCCATTTTAATTCCTGCACCTTCTTTCCAGTAAATATTCTTTATTATTCTGAGACCTTTCCCATGAATATTTATATCTTCCAATATTTTTATAATTTCATAATGCTTTACTTTATCAAATATCTTGGTATAATCTACAGAGCACAAGTATATCTATTTGTATCTGTATTGATATCTATATTAGTATTTGCAAATTGTATATTGCATTAATTGTACCTTTTACTTCAACAAATCCACACTGTTCTTCACACATTTCTATTTTTATTATATTTCTTGTTCTTCTCAAAATTCTGAGTAGAAACTTCATTACATAGATTATGAGGTTAATTTATGAAAATCTTTCTTGTAAAGTTGTATATACAGATTTCAGCATATCACTCGTTAAACATCCACTGTTATCATTCAACATTCTAGTTAATACTTCAACTCTAAATTTTCCCAGTACATCTAATTCATTTATGGTGATACCTTCTGGCCCGACTGTTTTTCTTTTCTTTACATGTTGATAGCGTCAATGCTCTTTTAGAATAAATGGACTTTCTAAATTACTTTCTTCTGTTCATTCTACTCTTTCTCCATCATACAACTCTAATTCTGCTCTTTCTCATCATACAACTCTCTTATAAACTCATTTCATCTCTTTATTATGGTACCATCTTCCAACATTTTTCCTGTTTTTGATTTCAAACATCCTGTGTTTACTCTCATTTGTTTCTTCCCCTGATCTCACTGATTTATCTGTGCATATTTTTTGCATCTTTAATAGAATTTAATTAACTTGGTTACATTATTTTAAAACAGACTTGTTTTTTTCACTTAATATACATTTTGGTTGGTTAGTTAGTTAGTTAGTTTGTTTGTTTGTTTGTTTGTTTGTTAGCTAGCTGGTTAGTTAGATAGTTAGTTAGCTAGTTAGGTAGTTAGTTAGTTAAGTAGGTAGTTAGTTAGTTAGTTAGTTAGTTAGTTAGTTAGTTAGTTAGTTATCTGTTGGGGTGTTGTCCTTGCACTCTGGACTTGTTCACAGGTACTCAGATCCTCCTGCTCCCCCCCCCCACCCCCAACATATGCATCAGTGTCCATACTGCCAGTTCTGTGTTGGTTGACGAGACCTCCATATTCTCCCGATATCCCTCTTGTATCTAGTCATGCCAATTCTTACTTCCACGTCTCTCTTTCTAGATAGTTATGTGATGTTGACACCTCTCCAAGGTCTTTAATAACATCATGGGCTAGCCATCTGCAGAGGATGCAGAGCCGTTAAGTTTATCAGCTTTTTCATTTCCCTCAACTCCTGCATGTCCTTGAATGAAGATGAAGCTGGCTCTGTGAACCACACACCTCTGCAGCGATTCAATCCACTTAAGGGCCTTAATAATATAATAAATGTTGGTCATCCACAGGAGCAGCTTGAAGAGCAACAGAACCTGGTTGAGAAATTAAGGAATGAATTGAAGAAAAGAAAAGAAAGTGAAAGCACACTTCAAGCAGAGTTGGAAGATGTGAAAGAAGAATTAAGTAAGTCAGTCCTCTCAGGAGAGCATGTCTTTTGTCTAGGTTTGATCACCAAGCTGTCAGCAGGGGCTGAAATGGTGTATGTATGTTTGTCAGATCTTAGTCAGATATGATTGATTTCTGTATAACAGTAGACTGTACCACCTGCTTTCTGTTAGCACTGAATGTTGGGTGGCGCTTACCAAACCTGACACCCTACATTGTGCTAATGGCTTCGAGTGGAGGAGCACTATTGGGAGAGTACAAGGCTTATCCTGGTGTGAGGAAATGCAACCTAAAGACTAAATTTCACGGCAGGGCAGACGAGGCCCTAAGCTTTGGTGGGCAACTGGTCTATGATTGAAGCTCTGACAGGTGGACAATTTGAGCGTTGCTTTGCGGATACTGCAGCGTCTACTGCAGGTCTTGTTTCAAATGTATTGGTGTTACCTTTCCTCTAGAGTAAACTAGTCAGGCCAAGAGAGTGATCATGCTGCATGGGCAACACATGTTCTCTACAATTCAGCCCAGGCTTTGTGCTATGGAAAGATTATGCCTGTTTTTTTAAAGCATAATGTAACAAACTATCCTCTGTCAAGATGGCATGGTGCCAGTACAGTATATTTGCGATTCGTGTGTTGACTCCCTTCCATGCCATGACACAAGACTCTCAAGAATCTTCTCACAGTGTCTTCTTCTATCTCTCTTTCCACAAATCTTTCCAGTTGTCACAATATGTTCCAGTTTTTGTCTTCTCATAATGTGGCCAAAAACGATGACTTACGATATATATATGAAAGTAGTAGGTTGCTTCCTTCACTCTGCTAGCCATGGATTTGTTCCAGGACATGCTGGTGTGGGGGAAACAAGGTTGGCTGGGTCTGCATTGCTCAGTAGTGTATTGGTGCATGATAAGGTAGTCGGGGCCCTTTAGGATCATGTGTATATTGCAGAAAAACAGATAGATCATCACGGCCTGGAGAGAATGAATGATGCTGCAACAACAACAACAACAACAAAACTTTATTTTGAAAGGGTTAAGAATTGGGCACGCAGGCCCGTCTAACATTCTGCCCTTTTATCACTCTCTTTCATACATTATACCATTCACTCATCATTCAAGGCTAACTGAAAACAGCAACAATATAAAAGATATGCATTATAAAGGCTTGTGGAAAATGAAAAATCAATACTACACGACTCAGTAATAGTAATAACTGGTGTGGCACTTATACACGTATACTGGCCTAGGAGTGACTTGAGGATCTGGCTGACACTCAGAACATTCTGCAAAAGGCCAGATGGATATATAATCAGATTGCTACTGGTACCATTAGTATTAGAACTCTCCGCTGGCTGTTGCAGATGAGGATGGAGCACATATGGGAATATCCTGAGTGCTGTGATGTCTGTTCTAGATTTGATTAGAATAAGCCGTACAGAAACCTGTAAGCAGAGCTGTCTGATGAACTTTGTGTATGACTTATACACCCTAGGGTAGAAGAGGAGCAACAAAGTCAAGAAACGATGCAGTGCTGCAGTCATGAGTTGTTGCTAGAGAATGTATTTATGAATAACAGAAATTTTATAATTAGAAAATAGTTATAGTTTGTTCATATTTAATGTGTTATGTATTTGTCCATCAAGAATGATGATGACCATTCATTTCATCCAGTGGGGTTGAAAGTATGGAGCCATGAGTTCTAAGATGGCTGATAAGACCTATTTTGGCTCGAAATCTGGATGAAGAATGACTTGCGTGATGTAGTGGATTAAAGTGAGGAAGAGTTGCGCAATTCGTTGATCTCACTCTCTCACCTGAGTCCAGTGGTAAGAGAAGTCAAGGCGACTGGAGACGAATACAGGTGCAATGGGTGACCAGGGCGCTCTACGTGCCTTGCCGTGCTCATTACGTTCCACAACGCTTTGCAGGTAAACGCCGTCTTGCCTGTTGAATCATCAATGATTTCTTCTGCGCAGTCTGCCAAATCCTGTCTTCACATGCTGGGTGGGTATACCCTAGTTCACCGATTGGTTTGACACCAAATTGGTTACCAACACCAGTTTTAGCCAGCCTGTCACAGCTGTTGGATATTTAAAGTATTTAACTTGTGTACTTAATTTCTTTCCTTCTGTTGTTTCATTGTTTTCTTCCAGATAAGAAAGAAAGAGTTGTGAACAAACTGAAAGCAACCAAAAGTAGGTTAGAGTCAGAGGTTGATGAGTTGGAGAAAAGGCTGGAGCGTGTCACTGCTGCACGCACGCAGGTAAATATCTATTTTACATATATGTTTTGGAGGTCAACATGGCTGAATGGGTAGGAGCGCTTGTTCTTAAACATCCGGTGTACTGGTGCCAAGGTAGCAGGTTCAACCCCTTACTCCAGTCAGTTGGACTAAAATGTTGACTTCTTGTCCTTGACTTGGGGATGTAAATTACAAGTACCTCTGAAGTCAGAGTGAGTTCAAATGATGGTGAGGGACACTGGTAATACGGAAAGCTAACCCACACACAAAAATGAGTCCAGTGATACTAGAAGTAGTGTTCTACACTTTGGTTCACAATGAACAAACGATGCACACATACAAAATATGTTTGGGAAGAAGCAGTTGCAAGTGATTGATTGATATATGGGAAAGCCAAATCAGTTTTTACATAAAATGTTAAATAATAACACAGTGAATTTTGTATCATAACCTACCAAATCAATTTTTAAATGAACTTTTAACAGATTCAGTGCCAAACCAAATAGTAGGTTTGGACCAAGCATGATGCATAATTAAATGAACAAGTATTATCATGAAAATTTCTATTCACTGAGCATTGCGGAAGATACAGTGAAATCAAACAAATAACCCAATGACTGTATGGCAATATATCATCCTTCTGTCCAAATTGGAAGCTACATTTAGCGATATAGTATCCCTTGGCATTGGATCAGTTAATTTTGTATCATAGTTGTATTTTAATCACCACATTTCAAACTCTATTCAAACCGCACTTACCAAACAATCACTTTGTTTTACACACTTTTTGATGTCCTTCACAACTGTTTGTTCATTATTCATAAAATTCATGTCACCAATTATTTTAGTTTGATCATATTTAGAATGAATCTTGTTTTGCTGTTCCGAACAGAAATTAGGAGAATTTGAAAAACAACAAGAGCTTGATGACATGCGACGCAAATGTCGGGCACTGGAAGAGCAGCTGACCAGGCAGCAAACAGCTGAAAAACCGTACGAACAAAAAGAAGAGAGATTAAAGGTGGGAATAAGTTGTGTCTTTATTGGTGAAGATTACGTGACATTATTAATATTCATAGGTTTAGAATATTAGCTTCTTTTTTGTTGTTTTTATATTTTTGACTTTTGCCATTCATTTTTAAAGAAATTTAAGGCAACTTTTTGCAGGCAATATTTTTAAGAGTTCATTATGGGATACATTGTGATTGGTAATATTTATCTAATACTTTTTTCTTTGTTGTTGTTCTGGTTATAACTTTGCTTATATTCCTGTTGAAAATAGTGCTATCAACTGTGTGTATGTGCTTTGTGCTTATGCATGAGTGTTCCTTATTTTTCTGCTTCTGTATTCATGTTAACCCTTTACAGGGCAGACGCTTGTCCTTTTTGTAGCCCTGAACGGGCAAGATTTTTTCAGGTTCTGTAAAAATTTCGGGTCGCGTTAGTAAAAAACATCACAAACAAGGTGTTAGTCAACCGATTTTAGTTAAATAAACAACACAATGAAGGGAAAAGCATGCAGAATATGTTACTCACGTGATTGTTGCCAGTAATCCATATATGAACACAAATATTTACGAAATACGGCATGTTGTTTGTGATTTTCCGTCATCTATACGGCAATTTACAAACACATTTTCAGAATCATAATCACTTTCTTTAAAGTCCGACTCACGACTGCTAATGCAAAGTAACGCTTTGCACTGATATCTAGCTCCGATTAATAATCAACTTCGTGCCCTTTAATGTCATTTAAATTGAACAGAGCGAAATCTCGGCTATCACTTGAAGAATCGCCGAAATCCATTTTGAAAAACAGCTTAAAACTCCCAAAAACTATCAAAACAAGTCCATAAAAGTCTGTTCAAACTCATTGTAGCACGTTTACAAATGGCGGCCACGTTGTCAAGCTATGGGCGAAAGTGAAAGTAACCGACGGAAGTGTCGGAAAGCCGAGAGATCGCGTTTTTACAATGCATAATAGTATCGGCCGGAATCGGCCGTTACGCTCGTATTTAGAGACCGGCCGGTAACGGACGCTACGCCTTGTAAAGGGTTAATGAAGGTGTTTGTGTATGTAATATGTATGTTTAATGACAAGGTATATATTTCTTCCCCACAAAGAGAGCAAGAGAGAAAGAGATAGATTGTGTGAGAGAAAGAGTGTGTGATTGAGAGAGAGACAGAGAGAGTGATTTAAAGATAGAGAGGGAGAGGGAATGTGTGTGTGAGTGAGAGAAAATGAACAAATACACTTTATTTTCAAAGGGTCACAAACTGGGCACGCAGACCCGTCTTACATTAGACCCTTCCAATCTCTCATCTTTCGTACAGTATTTATCTATTGTGGATGTTACATTCACACAGGTAAATAACATTGTGAAATGAAATTTGTGAACATAAACAATGCATATTACCATTTTATGAGACAGGCAAGGAGAGAGACAGAGAGAGAAATAGGGAGAGAGAGATGTTAAGGACTATGATTACTCAAGTGCAAAGTAAAGTGTATTTTTGATGTAAAAGTTTTTTGTGCTAAAGTAAAACTTTGTCAATGTAATAACTGTATTGCTTCTTTCTGATCAAGACTGTTGATTCAATAAGATGGGAGGAAAGCAAGAAATGGCAAAGAACAATGGAGAAAATGAAGAACAAGATAAAGGAGAAAGATATGGAGATTGAGAACTTGAACGGAGCAGTGACCAGGTTAACTGCTACAATAGAAAGGTATGCTGCTTCTCTAGAGATTTATAGTCTTCAGTATAAGTATTTGAGTCACTATTGTCATTTGTCATTATCACTTTGTTTCTTTTCCTGCAAAAGTTTAGATCATAATTGCTGTCTCTTGTGACTTTTCTTCATAACAAAGGATACCAAATGCTTACTTCCCAGACTATACATGCATGTGCATGCTTTCCTCAGATATAATATTTACACATATCCATCCTTGATAGCATTTCTGATGGTACTTTTTCCGTTTCCTAGTATCTTTTCATAACAGAGACAGCTTTTTGCTAGTTGATCAGAAAGACCCGCATAATATCATTTAGTGATCTCAAACTCAAATACATATGTATATAAAGTTGCATGCTGGAGAACCAGCATTAAAGTATTCTACCAGTATGGAGAAATATCTATATTATCAGTTTAGATTAGATACGAGAGGGCTTCACAGAAATTGTGATAGAAACTACAATAACCATGCCAATGTCTTGTAACCTGTCAATATTGTTGTTAAGATGTCAAGAGTGTTAAGCACGTGACATCACAGTGTAGACAAACATGGTGACATCATAAGGACAGTTTAAAGATGAGCAATGTTCTGTTATCCATTTTTTATCTGTGAAGGGGTGAATCCTATAGAAATTCATCGGCGAATGAAGGTCCGGTATGGTGATGCATGCCTGTCAATACAGCAAGTGTATGAATGGAGTAGGAAGTTTTAAAATGGCATGACTTCTGTAACAGACTGTTCATGACTGGGTCAGGCACACCAAGTAGTGACCCCAGAGTCCATTTTTCTACAGGAATCCAAGCACTTTATTGGTGCTGGAGGACTTGCATTGAAAGCAGTGGTGACTACTTCGAAAAATGATACATTTGTTCTTCACTCTTTCTTTTTCAGAATATTCTCTCTCTCTCTCTCTCTCTCTCTCTCTCTCTTTTCCTTCCCCTTTCTCTCTCTCTCTCTTTTCTTTCCTTCTTTCTACGACCTTTTCTTTCAAAACTCTCATATACTCTTTTTCTCTACTCTATCTACTTTATATAAAGTTGCATGCTTGGAACCAGCATTAAAGTATTCTCCAGTATGGAAATATCTATATTATCTTTAGATTATCGAGAGGGCTTTCACAAAATTGTTGTAAACTACAATAACTCTGCCAATGTCTTGTAACCTGTCAATATTGTTGTTAAGATGTCAAGATGTTAGCACGCCTCTCACAGTGTAGCACACTGGTGACATCATAAGGACAGTTTAAAGATGAGCAATGTTCTGTTATCCTTTTTTATCTGTGAAGGGGTAATCCTATAAAATTCATGCGCTGAAGGTCCGGTATGGTGATGCATGCCTGTCATACAGCAATGTATTGTAGGAAGTTTTAAAATGGCATGACTCTTCTTACACTGTTCATGACTGGGTCAGGCACACCAAGTGTGACTCTCTCTCTCTCTCTCTCTCTCTCTCTCTCTCTCTCTCTCTCTCTCTCTCTCTCTCTCTCTCTCTCTCTCTCTCTCTCACTCACTCACTCTCTCTCTTTCTTTCTCTCTCTCACCCACCCACCAACCAATCAACCAACAACAAAAATATTAAAGTTTTCATGTGAAGCCCTCTCGTATCATCAGATTGTAATTTACATGTAGGTGCTAATCAGTAATTATGTGTATAGCAGCCATATCAGTGCTAATCATCTGCTAAAAAAAAGGGCACTGAAATTGGTCGAGATTAAGGGCAAGAACTGTGTCGTGGACTCAATTATTCAAAATTTTCACTTATCAAAGTACATTTCCTTCATTTTGTGAAGATAATTACATTCAATTCAATGAATAATAATAAATACACCACTTTTCTTCACAAATATCACAGGAACAGTGTCATAAACTGAAATAGGGGTTAAAATAGATGGAACCCATGCAAACTGTAATCAGGTACAACAACTGGCAAGACAGGCATATAATGAGTTAAGCAACCTTCATCTGAACATGCACATGGATCCGTGGGACGAAAACAAATCACAGGTTTATGAAATAATGACAGGAATTAGTGACCTGAGTAGAGAGAGAATTCATTAGGTGCGCGGACAGCATACAGGACACACCTTCTCCTGAATCTCCATTTACGATATACTGACGAAGTCAACTTACAATATCATGAAAAACAATACACCAATCATTTATAAAATCTGCAACAAGTAACTGCAATAAGATGAAAACTGATTTACTAACTCAACAATAGAGCTCAATTGTAAGTTATCAGTTGACAAGTTTTTAACAAGTTAACTCATCTGTGACGTCACCTAGACTTGTGAAGTATATTAAAGACAGCACCAGAGTAAAACAGCTTAATCATAAAAGATATTGAGATTCAATAGTTAAAAGTCAGACAGTCAGTAGTGGACCTACTTGTATGAGAACATGAAGTGTGATAACTGCAAGGTCGGCAGCTGAAGTATTTTTTTTCCCCTGCGTTTCCATCCTGTTTCAGGATATTGCGGTCAGCATCAGCATCTTTCAGCTGTATGTTGATTCCTAGGCTAGATTACGCTCATCAGCACGCCATGACTTTCTGAGCGACCGGCTCCATACTCTCATAAGTCACTGGTGCGACTCGAACCGCTTCCAATTCTTGTGCATTCATGTCAACCACAAGAGTATTCAGGATTACGGAGCTGACATGTCAATATTATGAATAAAAATTGTTACAAGTTGCCTCTGAGTGTTTGACAAGTATGTGCTGAATATCAGACAGTCGGTGAGCAAGTGTGCCAGGATGAAGTGAACTGCCGAATCTAGATGATCTAATCCTCAAATAACCGCTAATAACAACATGGCAAACAGCTACTCAGTACTATCATTATATATTTATAACGTATTTTGAAACTCATAACTTTCACACAAAATTGAAAAAGTCAGGTAAACACAGATTTGTAGTGATTAGAAGTAAGAACCAATATATTCACTATTTTCTATTTAGCTATAATTATTTAAATGCTGCTCAGCGTATTTGTGATAGGCAAAGCAAACTTAGAGGCACAATTGTGGCCCATTAGAGCAAGCATAATTTGACATGTGCCATCATTTGATGATGAATTGTCACTTTCAATTTTACTTTCCCTACCACCACCTGCTGAATAATTTAACTGATTAACTACATTACTTGCATGTGCTGTCAGTATCAGAATCATTCACAAAGTTCTTTAAATCAGATTCACTAACATCAAACATTATTTCAAATGATAATCTAGTGTAAATCGGCCAGGTCAAAAACTAGTGGGTGCTGCCATTTCTGAAATAAAAAAATTAGCCACAAATTAACAGATTTCTACCTCTGAAGTCAGAGTGAGTTTGCCTTTATGGTGAGGGACACTGGTAATAGGGAAAGCTCACATGCAAACATCAGTCCAGCGTGGAACTTTCTAGAAGCAGCAGCGTGTCTACAAGCTATGCTTGAATTCAAAGTAGCGAACCAAACAAAAAATGACAGATTTTTACTCAATTTTGAGCTGATGTGACTGTTCATTTCGATAATTTGGAAAGAAGGAAGTCTCTCCAATGTAAATTTCCATTTACTTGGCAACAAAATTGCTGAAGATACGGGAAAAGAAACAAATAAGGCAGTAACAACATTTTCGGCAATATATAAGTCCATGGCAGATACAGGAAGTTACTTAAGATGGTTAATCATCCCATGGCACTTAATCACTAAAGAGAGTGTCAATGTGTGTTTTTGCTGTGAAAACATTGAACAATAGACAGCATATACCTGCAGCAGTGAACACTTCGTGTCGTTGTTGTTAGTGTCTTGAACAGTGTTATGTTAGTGTGGACAGGCACTCCTGCACCAAACGCCATCCATCAACTCTCGCCACAAACCCCATCCACCAACTCTCGCCACAAACCCCATCCACCAACCCTCGCCACAAGCCCCATCCACCAACCATCGCCACAAACCCCATCCATCAACCCTTGCCACATATCCCATCCACCAACCATCGCCACAAACCCCATCCACCAACCATCGCCACAAACCCCATCCACCAACCCTCGCCACAAATCCCATCCACCAACCATCGCCACAAACCCCATCCAACTCTCACCACAAACCCCATCCACCAACCATCACCACAAACCCCATCCATCAACCCTAACCACAAACCCCATCCACCAACCATCGCCACAAATCCAATCCACCAACCATCGCCACAAACCCCATCCATCAATCCTCACCACAAATCCCATCCACCAACCATCACCACAAACCCCATCCACCAACCATCGCCAAAAATCCCATCCATCAACTCTCGCCACAAACCCCATCCACCAACCCTCGCCACAAACCCCATCCACGAACCATCACCACAAACCCCATCCACCAACCCTCACCACAAACCTCATCCACCAACCATCGCCACAAACCCCATCCATCAACCCTGGCCACAAACCCCATCCATCAACCCTCACCATAAATTCCATCCACCAACCATCGCCACAAACCCCATCCACCAACCCTTGCCACAAACCCCATCCATCAACCCTCACCACAAATCCCATCCACCAACCATCGCCAAAAGCCCCATCCAACAACCTTCACCACAAACCCCATCCACCAACCATCACCACAAATCCCATCCACCACCCCTTGCCACAAACCCCATCCACCAACCCTTGCCACAAACCCCATCCACCAACCTTCACCACAAACCCCATCCACCAACCATTGCCACAAACTCCATCCATCAACCATCGCCACAAACCCCATCCACCAACCTTCACCACAAACCCCATCCACCAACCATCGCCACAAACTCCATCCATCAACCATCGCCACAAACCCCATCCATCAACCATCGCCACAGACTCCATCCACCAACCATCGCCACAAACCCCATCCACCAACCATCGCCACAAATCCCATCCATCAACTCTCGCCACAAACCCCATCCACCAACCCTCGCCACAAACCCCATCCACGAACCATCACCACAAACCCCATCCACCAACCCTCACCACAAACCTCATCCACCAACCATCGCCACAAACCCCATCCATCAACCCTGGCCACAAACCCCATCCATCAAACATCACCACAAATCCCATCCACCAACCATCGCCACAAACCCCATCCATCAACCCTCACCATAAATTCCATCCACCAACCATCGCCACAAACCCCATCCATCAACCCTCACCACAAATCCAATCCACCAACCATCACCACAAATCCATCCACCAACCATCGCCAAAAGCCCCATCCACCAACCTTCACCACAAACCCCATCCACCAACCATCACCACAAATCCCATCCACCACCCCTTGCCACAAACCCCATCCACCAACCCTTGCCACAAACCCCATCCACCAACCTTCACCACAAACCCCATCCACCAACCATCGCCACAAACTCCATCCATCAACCATCGCCACACACCCCATCCACCAACCTTCACCACAAACCCCATCCACCAACCATCGCCACAAACTCCATCCATCAACCATCGCCACAAACCCCATCCACCAACCATCGCCACAAACTCCATCCATCAACCATCGCCACAAACCCCATCCATCAACCATCAGCCACAGACTCCATCCATCAACCATCGCCACAAACCCCATCCACCAACCATCGCCACAAACCCCATCCACCAACCCTCGCCACAAACCCCATCCATCAACCATCGCCACAAACTCCATCCACCAGCCCTCGCCACAAACTCCATTCATCAACCATCGCCACAAACGCCCATCCACCAACCTTCACCACAAACCCCATCCACCAACCATCGCCACAAACTCCATCCATCAACCATCGCCACAAACCCCATCCACCAACCATTGCCACAAACTCCATCCATCAACCATCGCCACAAACCCCATCCATCAACCATCGCCACAAACTCCATCCACCAACCCTCGCCACAAACCCCATCCATCAACCATCGCCACAGACTCCATCCACCAACCCTCGCCACAGACTCCATCCACCAACCCTTGCCACAAACCCCATCCACAAACCCCATCCCCATCCTTTGCCATAAACCCCATTCACCAACCATCGCCACAAACCCCATCCACCAACCATCACTACAAACCCCATCCACCAACCCTCGCCATAAACCCCATCCACCATCCTTTGCCACAAACCCCATTCACCAACCATCGCCACAAACCCCATCCACCAACCATCGCCACAAACCCTATCCACTAACCCTCGCCACAAACCCCATCCACCAACCATCGCCACAAACCCCATCCACTAACCATCACCACAAACCCCATTCACCAACCCTCACCACAAACCCCATCCACCAACCATCGCCACAAACCCCATCCACAAACCCCATCCACCATCCTTTGCCACAAACCCCATTCACCAACCATCGCCACAAACCCCATCCACCAACCATCACCACAAACCCTATCCACTAACCCTCGCCACAAACCCCATCCACCAACCATCACCACAAACCCCATCCACCAACCATCGCCACAAACTCCTTGGCACTCTTAGCACAGAGTCATCCATGTAGATGATGCAGCCTTTCTTTTGTTTCTTTAAATATAATAAAATATGCATGTATGTGTTACAGAACTCACAAAGACAGAGAATTACAGGCTCTGCCTCTAAAGAAAACATTTGGCCAAGCTCAGAGTGGACCAACATCTCTTGACAAGCCAGATCATGATAAGGAAGATCTCAAAGCAACAATTTATAAACTGCAAGAAGAGGTGCGTTTCTATTGTTGTTATTATTGTTGCTGTTGTTGTTAATTTTCTTATTATTATTTCTGGCAGTTGAGGTAATGATTTGGAGAACCAGACTAATAGGTTGATAAGCAGGACAGCGCAATTTATGGTCATCTCCAAGAAGAAAGAAATACCACAGTGTAATATACTGGTAAATGGGAATATTCTTAAACAAATGAATCGGTACAATTATCTTGGAACAGTCATAAGATCTGATGGGAGGTGGCTTGAAGAGATTAGAACAAGAAACACTTGCAAATGTGCCTTTCACCAGATGGAAAACTCAGACCAATAAAAGTATGCTAGTTTCAACTAGAAAAAGTGTGTTGAGGTTCTACAGAGAACTTATAGTTATGTATGGATGTGAAGCGTGGACAACGAGCAGACAAGCTGAAAAACATCTAATAACAATGGAAATATGGTTTCTGAGGAAAATACAAAGAATACCATGGACAGGCAGTATAAGAACTATAAGAACCAAATGAAAACCGTAAATTGATTACAGAAATGGACATAGTCAAGATTTTTTTTTTTTGGCACTTTATGAGAAGAAATAAGCTGGAGAACTTGATAACTGACAAGACTGAGTGGAAACGAATAAAGGGAAGGCAGAGAAGAAAATATCTGGATGGCATGGCCACATGACATGGTCAAGACATGAACACAGAGCTGATCCACGACTCTGATGCTCATAAGAGATGAGGAAACATGACTGCTTATCGGCATGGCATGTGATGATGATGCCATGTTAAAAACTGAATACCAGTTTTCAGACTGACTAACTTACCATGACATGTGATGTGATAATAAACTTCAGCTAAGAAGAGCTGAAGCATGAAAAGCAATGGCTGTTAAGTTCTTTTTTTTAAATTCTCATCTTGGAGGTCAGCATGGCTGAATGGATAACAGCATCTGGTCTTAAACATGATGTTTAAGGAAACATTTTTTTAAACATCCAAAGTGCTGATGCCGAGGTAGCAGGTTCAACCCCTACCCCGGTCAGAGGTAGCAGGTTCAACCCCTACCCCGGTCAGAGGTAGCAGGTTCAACCCCTACCCCGGTCAGAGGTAGCAGGTTCAACCCCTACCCCGGTCAGAGGTAGCAGGTTCAACCCCTACCCCGGTCAGAGGTAGCAGGTTCAACCCCTACCCCGGTCAGAGGTAGCAGGTTCAACCCCTACCCCGGTCAGAGGTAGCAGGTTCAACCCCTACCCCGGTCAGCTAGACTAAAATGTTGATTTCCTGTTATAGCCTTTTTTTTTTTGCATATTCTATTTATAGGACATCACTTTCAACACCAGCATTTTACTGCTGTTATTGATGTCTTGGCAAGTTTACGTTCAGTAGTTTACCATTGCTTTCTGAACGACCGGTTCCCATACCAACACATTGAGACCCAGCTCAACGCAGTCTTCTGCCAAAGCAGTCTCAGCTGTGTTTCAAACTAGGGTAAGCGGGCTCACGAACCGCGTCCATAAGTCCTTAGTCTTAGGGAAGTAAATTACAAGTACCTGAGAAATCGGTGTGGATTCTCCTAATGGTGAGGGACATTGGTAACAGGAAAAGCTCATTCACATGCAAAATTAAGCCCAGTGTAATCTCCGGTACTAAAATTAATAGCACGAGCATATACTACGCTTGAGTTCAAAGCGAGTGAAGGCTAACTTTTGGCATGGACCAACCAACTTTTGACATAGACCAACCAACTTTTAGCATGAACCAACCAACTTTTGATATGGACCAACCAACTTTTAGCATGAACCAACCAACTTTTGATATGGACCAACCAACATATGGCATGAACCAACCAGCTTTTGACATGGACGAAACGCTTTATAAATAACAACACTGACATGGACTGCACCATTTGTCACTGATTTTATCCCCAAATGTTTCACAATGAGACTGAACATATTTGCTTAGTCTTCAAATTACAGTTACATTTTTGTCTCTTTTTCTCACGAGTGTTTCATTTAAAACTCCAAAGTGGAAGAAGTTTTGTTCATATTTGACCTGCGGATCAGTTTAATTAAATTAACTTAAAGTGGCATCAAAATAATACAACATAAACAGATACTGTAGTCATGACATGGTAGCAGTCACTTGTCATTCATTCATTCATTCATTCATTCATTCATTCATTCATTCATTCATATTTAATTCACTCTTTCATGCACTCATTTATGTGTTTTTATTTGATCAGAATATTGCACTTAAACACCAAGCTATGGCAAGTCAAGATATGGCACTTAAAGAGGTTGAAATGTCAAACAGGCATCTCAGAGAACAGCTTGAGCAGATGGAAAGAACCCTGGCAGCAAGACCAGCAGTAAGTGTTCTCTTTTTTAATTGTAAGGGGTTAGTTTGTTATTAGTCGACAGATCATCCTCATTGCACATCGAACCATTCAGTCCATAAGTGCTCAGATCCCCTCCTCAGCAAATCCCGCAGCGTGTAGCGGCTAACAACACCAGTTCTGTGCTGGTTTATCAATCTTCTTTGGCTTCCTGCATAGTGTTCTTGTTTGGCCACATCTCTTTTAATTTGCTGTTCTCGCAGTCTGACCATGGTTGTAGATTCACAATCATCACTTGGTTTTCACAAAAGTCTTACTTCTTGTAGAGCATTCAGAATGTCAGCCTGGTCCATGGCACGTCCACCCTCCACATTAGCTATACCTGCGAGCTTGTCAGCCCGCTCATTTCCTTGTACTCCTGCATGCCCTGTATGAAGATGAAACTAATCTTTGCCAGCCGAGTAATTGTAAGTGCATGAGACAACATTGTTAACATGTGCAGTTTGCAATATTGTAATTGTTTCTTGGCTACAAATTAACTACACTAACTTTTTAATACAGTTTTGCCAGCGAAGTGTTATGAATGTAGTTTGTAATCCTGTATACCACGTTTGAAACACAGCTGTGGATGATTTGGATGCAGACTGTCTTGCATTGGTATTTCCATACAATAGTATAGTGCCGGTCGTTCAGAAAGCATTGGCAAACTACTGAACGTAAACTTGCACAGGAATCATAGACAGTCAAACAATGCTGAAGTTGAATGTGATGTCCTGTAAAGGATATGCAATTAACTTGGCATAGGGCTTGGCAAACAACTTGCCTTCTTTGAATTTTTAAAGTACATTAAATAAAAATTGGGAGGACAGCATGGCCGAATGGATAAGAGCACTTGTTCTTAAACATTCTGTGTGCTGGTGCCGAGGTAGCGGCTTCAACCCCTGCACGGGTCAGTTGCACTAAAATGTTGACTTCTTGTCCTTGACTTGGAAACATAAATTACCCATACCTCAGAAGTTGGAGTGGGTTCACCTGATAGTGAAGGACACTGGTAATAGGGAAAACTTATCCAAACACAAACATCAGTCCAGTGCACTCCCAGTAGTAGCGAGTGTATTGATTACGCTTCAGCTCAAAGCGAGCGAACAAGAAACAAAAATATTGCTATATTCTTCTTATGTGACAGTCCTTGATGTCTTTTAATTCTGGACATGTGATTTTATTTTGGATTGATAAGTGGTTAAACTAAGGGCCACTGTGTGCGTTTACACCCATCACACCAGGGGTAGAGCTGATGATGCATGCCTAACTCGCACGAAAGAAGTCACTACTATGAGTATGTGAGCTGGAAAAATTGCACGTCCTTAAACAGGACATCACAGTCAACCACAGCATTTTTGGCTGTTTGTGATTTACTTGGCAAGTTTATGTTTAGTAGTTTGCCATTGCTTTCTGAATGATCAACACTCATCCCATTGTATGAAAACCAGCATACGTCGGTCTTCTTCCAAATAGCCTGCAGCTGTGTTCTTAATGTGGTATTCGGGATTGTGAATCACACCCTCACCACAGTTACAGCTGGAAAACCAGTGAATACAATATAGTCTAGTGAGTGAGCATGAGATTGGTTGTAAGACCGGCACTTAGTGTGGACCCCCTTCATGTCAGCTACATAAGGAAAACATGGCACATCCAAGTGCCTGAATGACGTCTGAAGCCATCGCTGGCTTATGTGTTGATGTCTAGCCAGTAGAACACCGACAGCAGCCATCCCCCGGACAACGGCTGTGATAGGCCGGCTAAATCAGGTGAGGGCAACTGATTCGGTGTAAAACCACTCGGTAAACTAGGGTATGCCTACCCAGCATGTGAAGACAGTATTCGGCAGACTCCGCTGAAGAAATTATTGATGATTCAATGGTCTAGGCGGCGTTTACTTGCAAAGTGTTATGGAACATAATGAGCACTGCAAAGCACCTAGAGCGCCCTGGTCGTCCTCTGCACCTGTATTCGTCTCCAGTCGTCTTGCCACTAGATTCAGATGGACTCAGGCGAGAAAGTGTGTTCGGTGAATTGCGCAACTCTTCCTCACTTTAATCCAATTCATCGCGTAAGTCATTCTTCATCCAACAGCCATTTTAGAACTCAGGCCCCAAACTTCCCCACTGGATTAAATGAATGGTCATCATCATTCTTGATCGACAAACACCATACCAGAACACCAGAGTATTTGTGAGTTAATATTTGGGTTATGATGTGTTTCGGAGAACTTGGGACCTCATTGAGTTATTCGCTTTCATATGTTTCCAAAGAAATAGAAAACATTGATGAAGTTATTAACATTTAAGATATAGCACATATTGACTGAAATCTCATTGTTAATGTCTCCTTTAGGAGTCTGGGATCCCAGCGTCCGAGTTTCAAAAACTGTTTGTTAAGAACCAGGATCATCAGAGGGAGATTTTGAGATTGTCAAAGGAAAATATGGAGCTTAGATTTCAAGTTGAGGTGTCACAAAATGACATCCCCAGACTTAAGGTAAGACTTTCTATGCAGAAATGTAGATTCAACATTATATTGCTAAATATGTTTAGATGTGTCCATGGATCTAAATTAATGTGGTATGTTTAGTGTCAAGTGAGAAATTATTGTTTTTAAGATAAATCAGCTAGGTGTATAATATATACTTTTATAAAGATTCAGTTCAGCTAGGTGTATAATATATACTTTTATATAGATTCAGTTCAGCTGGGTGTATAATATATGTTTATAAAGATTCAGTTTGGCAAATTCCTAAGCATCATCAAACATATCAGGCCACAAGTACTTATCTGTTGCTCTTAAACATCCAGTGAGCTGATGCTGAGGTAGCGAGTTCAACCCCCTACCCCTGTCAGTTGGACTAAAATGTTGAATTCTCATTCTTGACTTGGGGACATAAATTACAAGCACCTCTGAAGTCAGAGTAAGTTCGCCTGATGGTGAGGGATACAGGTGATAGGGAAAGTTAATCCACACACAAAAATCAGTCCAGTGTAATTTAAGTAGCAGCACATGGACTAAGCTTGAGTTCATATCGAGCAAACACCCCAAAAAATATTCATTTTGTAACATTGTATACAGTTTTGAAAAAATTTATATTAAGAAAATTTATTCTTACACTTTAATGGCATATGAAAACAGAGAGAGAGAGAAAGAGAGAGAGTATGTGTGTGTTCACAAATCATAGGAAAACTCTTATGTCTTGTAAGAATTTTGTGTAAAGTTCTTTATCTTCCGACATTGTCATGTAGACGTATGTTTTCTGTCACTTTATTTAGGCGAGAATCAGTGACTTGCAGAGTTACATCGAAGCCTTAAAATTTGAAAACAACCAACTTGCTGGAGAGTCTGCCAGATCCAGTGTCTCTAGTATTAAAAGAGTAAGTTGTTTGGTGTCATCTTGAATCCCTCAGATCTTGAAGCCTGCAACATTCAGCCAACATTTCACATGGATTTGTAAAAAATAAACAAACCCTGCCACCATCTCCAGATGAAAAAAGCCAGTGGAAGTCAATAAAAATAGGCTACTCCTGAGGCTCAATTTCAAAATCTGTCATCTTACCTACAAAACAATATTTAAGTTGTGTGTGATTATGGTAGCAAGCACATGGGTGCAACAGTTAGGAAGTTGTGCTGTAAGTGGCATGACCATGGTTGGACCAAGTTTCAATGCTTGTGCTCTATGTTCACTACGGGAACATGCACTACTGTCCTCTGTGTGCTCCATATACAAACTGTGATGGTCATAACACTTGAGAGAACCTCAAAATGTGATTCTGGTGTAGACATTGGAATGCTTGTCAGTGCTAGTTGTGATTCTGATGTAGACATATTGGAATCCTCATCAGTGCTGTGTTCTTGCATCATGTTGAAATTTAGACTGGAGATTTTAGGGTGGTTAAAGTAAGATGCATATCCTTTACAGGCCTTAGCAGTCAACTCCAGCATTTGTCTTTTGTGGCTGTTTGTAATTCCTGGGCCATTACTTTCTGAATAACCAGCACTCATACCATTGTATGGAAACCGACGTAAGGCAGTCTGCTGCCATCGCCTGCAGCTGTGTTTCAAAGTCAGTATCTGGGATTGCAAATTGCATTCGTAACTCCTTTGCCACAGAGCCGGCTTATGGTGGTATTTATATATAATTAAGGCAATGCTTTGACTTCTTTAAAAATGTGATTCTGGTGTACAGATATTGGGATCCTCATCACTACTGTGGGCATTCTTGCATCGTGTTGAAATTTAGACTGAAGCACTTATGGTGATATTTGTATATAATTAAGGTGATCTGTCAACAAACAAACAACAAAATTCAGTGTCCAGTTTTAAACATTCAAATTCAGATTGACTGACCTAATCATCTACAATTAAAAAAAAGTCAAGGACCCTTGGACACAAGTCAAGGTCTATTGGTTTTATGATGTGAGCCCCGTCTTGTTGTAATCAGCACTCACTGGGTAATGTCAATATCACACGGTCTGTTGGGTATATGGTGTGAGCCCCGTCTTGTTATAGAACAATCAGCACTCACTGGGTAATGTCGATATCACACAGGCCAGTAACTTCCCAGGTGCCCATTCTAGACAGAGTTGGCCTGGAAACCTGGGTCAGTTTATAAAATAGTTTGTGAGGGGATTCTACCACCTGACTGGCTAGCAAATGGGCTAGTCACTGCAGTGATGCAGCTCTTGAAATGCTGCTTATTTGGTCTAGCTTCTCAGCATGCAGATGCTTCTGTAAGCTCAAAAAACATTCACGATATTTACAGTAAAACTGAAGCCTTCGTCTTCAAGATCGTGTTTGGGAAATCACCGAAATGTTTACTAGTTGTATTAAATTTTACTACATGTGTTAAAATCGACTCTCAATAGTTCTGCACATACTGGCATCTGGCTGTCTTGACAGACGATAGTTTGTTACATTGTCCTTCAAGAAAGGCATAATAATAACTACAACCCATGGCCGGGACCAGGGATGGAGTTATATCACTCTATAGCACAAAGCCTGGACTGAATTGTAGAGACCATGTGTTGCTCATGCAGCATGATCCCTCTGTTGGCCTGCCTAATTTACTCCAGAGGAAAGGTAACACCAATACATCTGGAACTAGACCAGCTGGAGAAGCTGCCGGATCAGCAAAGCAATGCTCTAACTGTCTGTCGGAGCTTCTATCCTAGACCAGCTGCTGACCAAGACTTGGTCTGCCTCGCCATAACATTTAATTGTTAGACTAAATTTCCTCACTCTAGGATAAGGTCCTTACTCTCCCAATTGCACTCCTCCACCCGAAGCCATTGGCACGATGTAGGGTGTTGGGTTTGGTGGGCCCCACTCAACATTTGGTCCTAACAGAAAGCAGATAGTACTATTTACTGTCAAATGGTAGCTCAGTTATATCTGACAAAGAACAGATATATATATACACACAGATATGTCTAGAATAAGAAGCTGTTCTACTGCTATGCACATCCGTCGGGTGACAAATGCTAGAGTGGCCTTTGAATAGAAAATAAAATGAGCAGTCAGGAACAAGACATGATGGTCATTGAGAGGAGATGAGTTAGAGGTATTGCATAACTTTGTGATTTTACAGATTTATAAAAGTGCAATGGGCAGCCAAAATCAGTAATCTAAATGTTTTGACAGAGGTAGTCAAAATATTTTTTAACTTGTAAGATTAATGTAGAAAGAAATAGAGGAATACAGTGATAGAAAATTCTGGACAGCTTTGCATCATGACATAAAAATAAATGTGAAAATATAATGATGCATTCCCCGAGTGAAATGAAGATGTGGAGTTGGTAATTCACAAGACATTTGATGATGATTGTGTGCATTTGTGTGGGCATGTGCATGTTTGTGTTTTAAAAAAGAAGATTCTACATTTCTTGTAATTTCTAAACTTTACAGATAGGAGAAAGTGGAAAAAGCCAACGGGAGCTAGAAAAAACCATTTCTTTACTCAAGAGAGTTGTGGAAAAAGTGCAAGCAGAAAATACTGCCTTAAAGAAATCCCCCAGTTTGGTCAGCCAGGAACAGCTGAGTTTGTTAAAGAGAGAGAATGAAGGCCTCAAGGTATGGTTAATCTTACTGGTTGAATTGTGTTTTCTTTCCTTTCATTATCATCATGTGGCTTGCCGATAATCATGGGGGAGTCATGTTCTCCATCTCACATAACCACTAGTCTTAGATAAAGTCTGTGTTCTTGTCTCCATTATACCACGTGGCCAAGCCATCCAGCTATAGTGTCTCTTTGCTTTCCCCTGGCTTTTGTCTCCTTCAGTTTCGCCAGTTGCCAATGCCTGTAGTTGGATTGTGTATGATCCAGATCCACATTTATTTAGTGCTGGTTGTGAAAGGAAGGCCAATCATGCCCACATCTGCCTTTTCATACCACGGCTGTGATCGCTTCCCCTTACTTCCCACAAGCCCTAGCGCTGCGCCACCAGGCAGGGTTTCACTATCATCATGAGCCGTGTACATTAGGAACATTAGTATGGCAGTTTCATCTTGTGGTGCAGATCCAAATAAGAGATTTCAAGGCTACAAATATTCTTTTGTGTTGTAAAGCTTTTCTCATGTTTGGTGTTTTACCAGAACAGTAGCCACTTAACTTACAGTTTGCTCTTTAGGCTTTTCAACTGCAGAGAATTCAGTTCTCTGATGTGTGCAGCATACATGCATAACCTCCTAATGTTGTGCCCTTATAAGAGAAGATTGTGTTGCCGAGTCCCTGTCCTGGGATTAGGAGAAAGTGTAACATTCTCAGGTTCTTTATTTTATAATAATCCGTGGCATATGCCATTGTCACTAATGTGGCCAAACCCTTCCTTATCAATGTGTTTGTGTAGATTACAGTTTTTAGTTTTTATTTCATTTTGTGCAAATTATACACTGCATATCTTTTGTTTTTTTTATCAAGACATGCTTGTGTAATTGTGTAATTTAAATTTGGTTGTAGAAACAATTGGATGAAGTTCGTGGACAATTTGGATTGGAGCTGAGTGAAAGATACACAGCTCAGCAGAAAGGCACAGTTAAACTAGCTTCTGACTTTGATAACATGAGGAAAGAATTAGCCAAGGTAAGTGTATGACTCTATTTCTTTCCCTTGTTATGGTTGACAAAACACTTCGTGTGTAAGAATTCTTCTTTCAAACATAGCTTTTCATTGATGTGTTTATTTATTACTATTGCGAAGGTGGCCTTTTGCAAGATTGAAAACATACTGACCAATAAAAAGATGTCATTTGCAATGAGAAAAAGAGTGTTGAGGTGTTACATAAAACCTTTACTTTTGTATGGATGTGAAGCATGGACAGTGAGCAGACTAGCTGAAAAACATCTGATGGCTGTGGAACTGTGGCTTATGAGGAAAATGCAAAGAATACCATGGACAGACAGAAAAACCAATGACCAAGTCCTACAAGAAACAAATGAAAATCGTAAACTGATTAGAGAAATTAGACGTAGACAGTCAAAATTGTTTGGCCACGTTATGAGAAGAAATAAATTGGAGAACTTGTTGACAACTGGCAAGATTGAGGGGAAGAGAACAAGGGGAAGGCAGAGAAGTAAATACCTGGATGGCTTGGCCATGTGCTATGGTCGAGACAAAAACACTGAGTTAATCTATGACTCTGATGATCAAGTGAGATGGTGAAACATGACCGCCCAAGCTTATCGGCATGGCACATGATGAATGAATTCATTATCAATAATCAACCGTATAGTTCTCAGGACACATTCCCATGTGCTCACTCTCTCTCAGCAGATGTCCAAGTGTAGGTGTGCTGGTTTTTATCCAACAAAGCGACTGAACTGAAAATGCCCATCATTGCATCTAGACACATTGCCTTTATTTATATGCATCAACTTTGATCTTACATTGACTAACATGAAAGACTGCACCGCAGATTCTAATTGTCTGAAGCTCTGTGTTCTATCATTTCATCTAGACATATTGCCTTCATTTGCATCAGTATTTTATTGTTGCTGTTATTGCAAGATGCCTGTCACATTTATTTGCATGTTTTTATAACACTCTTGAAGGAAAAAGATGAAAACGAGAAACTTCGATTGAAGATTCGATCTCTGAGTGTACAAGGGGAACATCAAGACAAGGAACTGCGAAGCACTAAAACTAAGTTAGAGGTAGAAACTGCCAAGAAATCAAGTCTGAGTACCATGGATTCACAAGGTTGGAAATCAGCAGTACAGACAAGAATGTATGAAGAAAAAATCAAAGCCATGGAAGCTGACTTAGAGAAAAAGGTAATGCTAGCCATGTTTAGCTAAGTTAACTCTATAGAAGTGAGGGAGTTAGTTTATTACTAATGTCAATATTAATTTTGTTTAGAAACTGCTCAAATGCCACATTACCAGTCCTTTGAGATGACTGAAATAAGAAGTTTCTAATAAACACATCCTGTATTTTACTTACTCATCATACAAAACTGGCCTTAAGTCCTTACTCTGTTTTTATTGTCCGCTCACTTTGAACTCAAGCCTCGTCCATTCACGTGCCACTTCTTCTATTGCACTGGACTGATTTTTGCATGTGGATTAGCTTTCCCTATTACCAGTTTTTCCCACCATCAGGTGAACCCACTCCGACTTCTGAAGTACTTGTAATTTATGTCCCCCAAATCAAGGACAAGAAGTCAGCATTTTAGTCCAGTTGACCGGTGTAGGGGTTGAACCCAATACCTAAACATCAGCACACATCACCAGTGATGGAAGGTGTGCTTCTTGGAAGAAGTGGCAGTGGTCAACCAGAGACCTTGGCATGAGAGGGCCCGACTCAGGAGAAATGGCAAGATATTGAAACACTTTTTGGCGGCCCAAGATGAGAAAAATGTTCTTTCTGTAGAGGATGTGCTAGATGACGATGATGTGTGAAGTAGACATTTGTTTCTTCTTTGGGTTTTCCCACTAAGGTGCATGGCACAGCAGACCCTGTAACCAAGATCGCTGCTTCTAAGATTTGTCAGAACAGTGGAGAAAGCAGAGACCAGGGCTGTGATAAAATTTTTGATGTTACAGGGATGCACAAGGAGATGGAACCAATGTTTCTGGAATCCGGCTCTTCATTTGCTTCTTATTCTTCTTATTATAGTCCATGCCAGCATCTTTTCTCTTGGACTTCTTCCTGCCTTTCTTTCCCTCCTAGTTTTCCTTTGTGAGTGACAACATACTCCAGTTTTCCCCTTCTCATGACATGAGTGCTTAGGTAAACAAAAAACTAATGTAGACACATATGCAGCCACTCAAATGTTGTTGATCTGCTCAGATCTGGGAGAATATTACCTGGGTGCAGTGACAGAAGTGCAGCAAAAGGGAAGAATATCATTGATTACAATTTAAAAAATGACAATTGAGGAAATATCTAGTGCAGTAAAACTGAGAAAACTGTTCACACATTTATTTCAAATGCAAAAATAGGAGTTACTGCTTTTGAGCACTGATGCATGAAAACACAGGACTTGTAGACAAACACATTATCTGTTAGTGTATTTCATTTTATCAAGTTTCTTAATCACATTCTACTATATGTGCATGATTTCATATGCAAGCTTGGCACATTATGTTTGAGAGACAGTAGCTGAATAATCTCCTTCAATTTGATTTTAAACAGAGCAAACAGCTTCAGGACAACAAGGTATTGCTCAAGAAAACTACAGAAAGGGAGCAAGCACTTTTAAGAGAAAAACAGGATTTGTTATTAAAGGTAAAGTTGCAGTGTTGGCACTTTGTAGGAGTATTATATCATTAGCTTCATTACAAGTCCCTATCTTTGGGCCTTGCACAGTGAATGAACTTCATCATTTCTTTCCTTATTTATTGAAATCTGTCTACATTTGTGTTTCTATCAGGTTTCCAGTTCCACTTTCTTTTACCTCGCTGGCTTTACTCTGGCAATTTGTTGTTTGTGTTTTTATTTTCATATCTTAGTTTTGGTTTTTATTTTATTTATTTATGTGTTAAGTTTCTATTTTTTTGCTTTGTTCATAGTTACTCCAGGTTTTCTCATTTCTCATTCTTAATTAAACTGTACTTGGTGCAGCCAACTTTGGGGATACCTGACTAGTTACCTTTAAAGCAAGCTGCAATAAACATTGATAAATGAGGTAGGTCAATACCGGCCTAGCATGAGAGGTGTATGACAGTGATGCGTAATGTTTACAAACATCTGTTCCATAAATAGTGAAAATATTACAAGACATTTGCAGAATATGTGAGGAATCACCATCGGCTAACATAACATCAGTAAGATATGAGATGATACAGTATTAATTGCTGACAGTGAACTAGGATCTGCAGCATTTAGTAGATCTGGTGGTACTTCATTTTTAATTCACCACAAATAAACTGCATAGTTATTTTTAGCACTGACCTAGATCTCGTGGGTCATCAATTTTCAGAATATGGATATCAGGATTCACTTTGTGGTTGGTTGACAACTATGTTTGCAGCAAGATGTACCCACAACCGCATGTCATTGTCTTCGCAAATTGGCTCCCAGATACATCAAAGATGAGTGCAGACAGATGGGACATACACAAGATAAGACGAGTAGCACAAGATATGGATATACACTCCGATGACAGTGAGAGCTCTCCGGCTGCAGAAACATTTATTGCATCCATCGATCAGTCTAGCAGTCCACCACACACTCTACCGGAAGTGATCGACAACACATTCAGTTTATACGATTCTTTATTTCAATAAATACTTTAACACAATCAACATAGCACTTGCTTGCCTTCTACTTGTGCACAGTATATCAACATAACCATACGCCCACTATGGAATCACCCAGATGTCACGAGATTTTCCGGGAATTCCTTTGTTTGCAGTGAATTAAAAATTACGTACCGACGTGGTGATTGTACACAGTGCGCAACTAGGATTAGAATTAAATTGTAAACCAAAAAACAGATAATGGTCATCGAATTAAATGCCACAATGTAACATTCAAGTAAATAGAAACATTCTTCTAACAAGTGAATTGATTCAACTATCTCAGAACAGTCATAACATCTGATGGAAGGTGTCGTGTAGAGATTAAAACAAGTGCCGCCTTGCCATCAGGCAAACCCACTCTGACCTCTGAGGTACTTGAAGTCAAGACGGGAAGCAAACATTTTAGTCCATCTGACTGGTGTAGGGGTTAAACCTGCTATCTCACCATCAGCACACCAGATGTTTAAGAGCAATTTCTCTTAATCCTTTCGACCATGCAGGCCTCAGTTCACAAGCTCTGATTTTCTTTAATAATTGCTGTATGGGCTCTCTGGCCGAGGGGTTAGCAGCTTTCTCCGTTAACCCCGAATACTCTCGTGGTTGACGTGAGCGCACGAGAATTAGAAGTGGTTCACGTCGCGCCAGTGACTTATGAGAGTATGGAGCCGGTCGCTCAGAAAGTCGTGGCGTGCTGATGAGCGTAATCTAGCCTAGGAATCAACATACAGCTCAAAGATGCTGGTGTTGACCGCAATATCCTGAAATAGGTTGGAAACACGGAAACAAAACAAAATTGCTGTATGGTTCATGATTCACATCTGTGTTGTCCACAGGAAAGATGCAGACTGTAAACATGTTTACTGTCTTTCGTTTGCTGTTGTTGAGCTATAGGCTCGTACTGCTTTGGCCGGCTCCTTCTGACTTATTTTACACTTCCTTCGTTGTTAATTATAGAGTCCAGGTATTAACAGTTTGTGACGTTTTTAGTTTCTTCATTGTTGACTGTAATTCTTGGCTGGCTTTTTTGTTGTGTCCAGGGAGTCTCATTGACAAAGGTTGTGGGTTCGTTTCTGTAGAACATTGTTCGTGAGTGCAATATTTTTCTGGGAGGTCGTCGCCGGAGCTACAGAGTTTGTTATTTGAGTGACGCTTTCTGGAGGCCACCCTATGGAAAGAGTCCAAGCCATATGGGATAACATACAATGAAATTGATCCTCTTGAATTTTAACCAGTGTGTTGTTTCACCAGCTCCTCTGCCAGCTGGACGCAGCTGGTTGGGTTGTTTATGTGGTTTATTTCTGAAACTGAGCTTACATATTCTAGATTGCTGTTTTGGAAAGATTTCCCTTGGATGTCGGAGCAACAGATAGCAGTGTGTTGAAGGATTACCAGCAATGCAGGTGCGCTCTTTGTTCTCATTTTTACTGATTATATTGATCATTTTCAGATGCTCCACATTCGAGCAATACCTGTGACTGTGCATTTTAATTCTTGTAGCTAAAACATTATTCATTTATTCACTTCATATGGTATATAACTCTTCAGTATGTACCTGGCAAGTTGCAGCAAAATATGCCAGGCAATAAATCATGCAACATATTGTTTGTGGCTTGTGTGTTTAAACAAAAATGTGTTTTTGTAAATTTGGATTACTATTAACATAAATGCCAAGATTATGCAACCAGTCTAGCTCCTGACAAGGTGCTGTGTTTAAATCTAAACTTGCACTACATTTTTAGCTGTGAGATTTTTGTTTCTGACCACTGCGATGCTGGGTCCAATCTAGTTAAATAAAATTATCTGAGATTGAAAGGTCTGGGCTATAAGGATGGTAATTGTTGACGCATGAATTAGTCTCATGAAGCTGTGACCCAGCATAATGTGATGGTCCAACATTTCACGTCCCTGTTGTAGTATCAGCTATGGGATTATCTTTGCCTTTACTGAAATTTTTTGTTAAGACGTTCGCTCGCTTTGAACTCAAGCATTGTTCATACACATGCTACTACTTCTAATGTATTGGACTGATTTTTGCGAGTGGATTAACTTTCCCTATTACCAGTGTCACTCGCCATCTGGTGAACCCACTCTGACTTCTGAGGTACTTGTAATTTATATCCCCAAATCGAAGATGAGAAGTCAACATTTTAGTCCAACTGACCAGTGATGGGGTTGTGTCCCACTACCTCGGCGTCAGCTCACCAGATGTTTAATAACGAGCAGTCTTATCCAGTCGGCCTTGCTGACTTCCCAATTCGGTTTTATAAACTTGTGAACTTTCTGAAAATGAAGGGTCTGGGCTATAAGGATGCTGATTGGTGACGCATGAATTGGTCTCATGAAGCTGTGACCCAACATATGTGATGGTTCAACACTTTGTATCCCTGTTGTAGTATCATCTGTGGGATTATCTTTGCCTTTACTGAATGTTCTCGGGTGTACTTTGTTCATTAACTGGTAGAAGACAGCTCACAACTTGGCAATGTCATTATATACGCTGATGGATCTGTAGTCAGAGGTAAAAAGAGTAGGCGGGGTTTTATTGCAAAGACAAATAATACCTGAGACTACTGGGGGTCGTCACTAGAGTCAGTGCTTTGTGTGACGCTTTCGGCCGACCACCCTATGGAAAGAGACCGAACCATATGGGATAGAACACACTGCAATGAACTCTATCCTTTCGACTTTTAAACCTCACAAGGAATTTTTAATGTGCAGACAAATATTGACAGTGTAGAGTTTTTTTTTGTTTTTTTTTTAATCAGGGTTTTATTATTACAAGAGATCACAGAAATGTTATCTAAGATTACACATAATTTGAGTTTTTTCCCATTCAGAGTGCTGACCATCTGACATCTGGCCGTCTTGACAGATGATAGTTTGTTATGTTGTGCTTATTTTTTTTTTTAAAGGCATAATAACTACAACCCGTGGTGGTTGCAAATGTGACTTATCTGATCAATTTGCATGGCAAATGTTTGTTCAGAATGGATGCATGTGAACACATGGTCATTTCCACTATCACGCACTATCTAAAGTCTCACACGCTCAGTGCGTTACCTATCTGCAATCATTTTCTCCTTTAATCCACTTCTGATCTTTGCCCTCCATGCAACATTATCAGCAGTGACTTGTTCCCAAGGTGCAATACCAATGCCTGTATCAATCATGTCCCACTTACACACATCTTTATAGCATAGTAGAGGCCGACCCCAAGGTCTTTAACCCATATGTAATTTACCAAGAGTCATGAAGATGTAAAGTCTTTATTTTGCAGGTTTCAGGTAGAGCTTCTGGAGAAAGAGAAAAACGAGCTGTTATATGAGCTACATCAGTTGAGGAAACAACAGCTGCCGTCGGAATCTGTTCAGGTGAAATACATGTCATGTCGTGTCAGTGCTTGTCTCTTTCTTTCAGAGTGGGGGTCATGTCATGTCATGTCAGTGCTATAAATTTCTTTCAGAATGATTGTTATATCATGTAATGTCAGTGCTATAACTTTCTTTCAGAATGGGGTCATGTCAGTGCTAAATCTTTCTTTCAGAATGGAGGTCATGTCATGTAATTTGTGTGTACCGGTGCCCCTCGCCATCAGGCGAACCCACTCCGACTTCTGCGGTACTTGTAAATTACATCCCCAAATCAAGGACAGGAAGTCAACATTTTAATCCCACTGACTGGTGTAGGGGTTGTACCAGCTACCTCAGCATGAGTACACTGGAAGTTTAAGAGTGAGTGCTGTTGCCCATTCTGCCATGCTGACCTCTATACACAGTATTGAACAGTTTGTGTTGGATCATTGGTGAGTAATTGTGAGCAGTCACAATGGGTTTTTTGTGTGGGATCATTGGTGAGTAACTGTGAGCACAGTCAGAATGGCAACTTTCTTCACAGTTGAGATCTTGTAGATTGCCAGTATTGCATGTGACCAATAAAAGATTAAATGTTCTTTGGTTTCTTTTTGATGGCCAATGTGTGGCACTGGATAGTGTCATTCCGTGTGATTGTACAATATCTTTGATGTCATCAATTCATTTTCGTCTCGGGCATCCCTTTGCTCTTATATCAGATCTTCTTTGATGTCACGCCAGTACTGGTGGTTGGTGGTGTTGCATTCTAATGGGAAGACTGAACCATTTGATCTTCTGTCTTTCAATATATGTGGCATGAGGTGTTAATCCCACTGTCTAATAACATAATTTCTTATTCGGTCTCGGATTGTTAAGTTGACAGCTCTTCTTAAGCATCTCATCTCACAAGTGTTCATTTTGCGTAAATGTGATTTGGATAATGTCCAAGAATGACATTGGTAGCACAGGGTTGGTGTGAAAATGCTGTTTATTATCTGTTGTTTTGCGGATACTGGTATATTTGGATATCTCACTATGGCTGTCAAGACGTTCAACAATCAGTGCTATTTTTACTATTTCATTTCCAGCAGACTAAGAATGCGCACAGCAGTGACAGACAGTATGACCAGCTGACCAGAGAAAATATTGAAATCCGCATGGAGCTGAAGTCTTGTGAGGTAGAAAAGGAGAAACTTAAACAAGAGATTGACAAGGTATGAAGTGGATGATTATATATATATATATATGGGTAGGTGGGTGTGTCCGTATGTGTGCAGTCGTGTACACATGTACACCCACAAATACACACTAAGACATTACAGCACAAACAGCTGTCAGAGTAGTTGGTGAAATATTAAATTGGTTGAGACGCAGTTGTGTAAGGTAAGATAGCGTTGCATTTTCTCCCCCATACCTGTTCAATATCTACACAAAAAATGTAATGAGAATCGTCAACAATTATTAAAATTGACAAATTTGATCCATTCATGGTTGGGTATGTCTATGTCTCATAGGTGTAAATCTGATATCAGAACACATATGCAGATGATTCACTCCTCTCAAACAGTGCCAAGAGATTCAAAGAGTTTTTCCATCTGTCAAGGGGCACAGTGAAGACCAAAATCTGTTTCAGAACATTGAAAAAAAAATTACAAGTCAAGAGAAGCAGAGTTAGAGCAAGTTGTGTATGGAAAGCTTAAAGAACATGGCAGCAGATAGTATAAGCTAGTGAACTTCATGGAAGTATCATACAACAGAGAGGATTGGCTGCAGACCAGCCTTCCAGAGAAGATTTTAATTAGTTGCTATGTAAACAGAGGGACTTCTTTTAAGTCTTAGACTGCCATGGGGGTTATCATTCTCCATCTTCAAACAATATCAGTGAGCATGCACTTAGAATTTCAGCCAAAGTATTCTTCATGTATCCACTTCATATGATATAAAACTCTACAGTATGTACCCTGCCAGTCTCCCTGGTGAAGGCGTTAATGACACTGTTAGTGATCCTGTATACTCTCGTAAGAAACACAGCTGCGCGAGATTCTGCAGCGGATCGCATCGCATTGGTTACTTATGGAGGTATGTGAGCCGGTCATTCAGAAAGCAATGGCAAACTACTGAACGTAAAACTTTCCAAGATGTCAACAGCAACTGAAAAATGCTGGTGTTGACTGCAATGTCCTGTAAGGGGGAGGGGCGTAAGTACACTACGAGGTGCAGTAAAATATTCCAGCCAATAAATCGTGCAATATTTTGTTTATGGTTTCTTTATTTTGATTCACTAAGGGAATACATTGTTGTGAAGGAGTTATTTGTTGTCAATTTTAACCTGTAATAAATAAGAAACTAAAAATGTACCACCTCCAAATATTAATTTGATGTTTGCTTCTCTCCCCATCCATTTGTTTAGATGAAGAAAGAACTTGGCAGCTTTGGTCCAGAATTTTTCGAAGAAATTGAGGATCTGAAGTACAACTATAAACAGAGTGTTCAAAGAAATGTGCTGCTAGAAGACAAACTCAAGCAGTTTCAGATACAGTTTGGTGTGTCTTTTGATGTTCTGACATGAATTTGTGCACGGAGCATTTTGGTTTTGTTCATGACCTATCATCATCTCAGATTTCTACACATCTCCCTTAATCCTTGGTGTTCTGGATCAAGTGTATTGATGTTATTTCTCCATACACACGTACGCACACATACACATACTTGGAGATTATATGGCTGGGAAGTTTAACTCACTGAAGCTTTCTCTTCTGACAGTGGGGTAGTTCCACAGTGACAGTCAGTGAGACTTCAGTGATGACGTCTCGTTCAGAAAGCCATGACAGGCCGTAAAATTGTCTCGTAAATCATAAACAGCTGAGAGAGGCTGGATGTGATTACAGTGATTTGCCCTGGACATGCTATATACACACTCACATATACATGTAATGGGAAGTCGTTCAGTAACTGGAATTTTATTAACTTTTGTTTTTTACAGTAGTGCAAACCAGAAACTGTGTGTTATTTCTCAACATAGTTCCCCCCCCCCCCCCCCCCCCCCCTGTCCTGCAACACACTTGGTCCACCTGTCCTGTAGCTTGTTCATGTCTTCTAGGAAACATTTTTTGGGTGTGGCCTTAAAGCAATTTTGCACCGCCTCCAGTACCTCATTGTCCTCTGCAAACCTCTGACGCCGCAAGTGTTTTTTTCAAGGATTCAAACAAGTGAAAGCCTGATGGTGCCAAGTCTGGACTGTATGTTGAATGTTTCAAAACCTCACATTTCAGAACATGTAGTGTATTCGCTGTATATACAGCTGTATGAGGGCAGGCGTTGTCATGCAGCAACAGTAATCCTTGTGATAGAGATCTGCAGCGTTTTGATCGATTAGCTTGCTTCAGTTTGTTCACTAGCATGTCTGTATTGAGCATGGGTTGCAGTTTCACCCCTTTACTGGAAATGCATGAATATAGGACCCTTGATATCCCAAAAGATGGTCAACATGACTTTCCCAGCGCATTCCTGCATCTTGATTTGTTTCTCCCACTGTGCAATTCATCAGTGACATTTTGTCTTCCATTTTGAAATCTGTCAACCCATTCCTACACGCTGCCCGACTTAGACAACTGTCTTCATACTGAAGCATCATTCTTCTATAGAATGTACACCATCTGACCACTAAAACCACCTCATTTCGAGTCGATAGTTGTGCAGCCATTTTGTAATTGCTATTGCATTAACTGCTCACTCCTCATGACCGCTACATGGGATATTGCTTAAGAGCCAGTTTATGTCCTGAAATAAGATTTTCCGTCGTCCATACTTTTCCCATGCACTTTGATAAAATTCCTGTTACTTAATGACTTCCAACATTCCCCACATATCTCTCTTTCCTTTTCTCCCTGTCTCTCACTTTCATACACACACGCGCACACTCAAGTACATTTATTAGGGAGTTTTTTTTCTCCAAGTTTTCATCGCCAGTGATGTTATTCTTATTTGAGATCACTTTTCCTTTGTTAATTCAGAAAGCTATGGCAAACTATTGAATGTAAAATTGCCCTGTAAATCACAAACAGGCAATAGGGTCTGAATGTGATTGCAGCAAACTGCAGAATACAAAGTTTTATTCTATTCTCATGTTCATTCAGTAATATGCAGTTTCATTTTTTTAATACCATTATTATGAACAAAATTCACATTACAGTGTAATTTAATATTATTTACTTGTGTTTACCTGTTTATAAATGTGTGTGAGAGAGACAGAGTATTTGAGAGAGAGAGAGGCTCCTGGAATTGAATCATTTTCTTTTAAACGCGCAATCAGTGTTTCAATTATATTAAGCATGAACTATGTATGAACTATGTCCCCGGAGGCAGCTTCGAGGATGTATAGTCAGAATTCAGAATTCCCCATATGAAAAATGTCATATTTTTTATTCTTTCTTGAGAATGGAACCTCTAATCTGCCCACAAATTGTGTTTCGAACATAGTATGCAAGATTACAATTTGCGTTCGTAACCTCTTCGCCACAGAGCAGGTATCCTCATAAAATGCACACCGTATAATTTAGATTATGTGGACAAGATTATATTGGCAGCCTTGCCAATGGGAAAGTTGAGTTAAGAACTGACATCACTGCACCCTGGACATTCCCATACTTGCTCCGTTCCCTCGTTTCACAGTCAATGAAGAGTCATACTACTAATTGTTCCTACCACTATCTGATTTAAAGTTCTCCTGGTCTTCCCTCTCAGATGTGAGATTTTCCATAACCCCTGCCGATCCCCCACGATCTCATTCTTTCTACATGCAGGTTCTCAGTCTGTTCCACCTTCTCCACCTGGTCCCACAAACCCATGACCACCTCTCCCCTTGTCCATAGGTAATCTACCACCAAGAGGTGCATTCCCTGCCAGCCTATCAGCCTGTTGGAACTTCCAGTCGCCAGCATGGTGGTTAGGCGTCGAGCCGTTAAGACCTGTGGCATGTTTATGCTTGTGGCTACGGTTTGCAATCCCATTTTCCTCATCTTGGACTGGTAGTACATGATTCCGTCGCTCTGCTACTGAGTAAGTGCGTGGGCGACAATGTGAGCTGTGAAGTTCACATGGAATGCTTTTACATCTGTCTTGTACAGTGAACTGCATGTTCGGAACAATGGCTACCGGCGGTTGTGGATTGACTGTTTTGCCCTTTCGGTTCATGAGTGTATTTTTTCGGGAGACTCCTGGGAGTCAGCGCTGAAGCTGCGGAGTTTGTGCTTTATGCGACACTTTCGGCAGGTCGCCCTGCAAAATAAGAGACCTGAGCCATGTGAGAAAACCCGGGTCAATGAGGTCTTTCTGGTGACTGCCGAGCCCATAGACGATGAACTGTGGTATTTGTGGATGAATTTTGTGTTGACATTCTGTCAACGGCATTATGCACAGTGTACCTGTGCGGGCTTGTTGGATTGCCAAGACTCCCGTCTATTCCACTTTTCGCATTGGACAGTGGGGAGCATTTTGTGTGATTTTTGCTGGCACGGGAATGGAGCATAATGGGGACGACCTGTTGCCATGAAGTTGGAACCTCGTCTATAACTAACTAACTGTCAGCCTGTTCATTCCCCCACAACCCCACATGACCAGGGCAAAATATCCATACAATTCTCACAATCTGTGACTTCTGAATAGATGAAAGTCATTCCACGCAAAACATTCCTTTCTCCACCTTACTAAGCATACTCTTTGAATCCGTAATGAATACAATGTGTGTTGCAGTAGTCTCCTCTAACCAACGGAATGCCGCTGTTACTGCTTTCACCTCCAGTCTCATATGCCAGACTCTCCTTTATAAAGACTCGTCCATTAGCCTTTGCAATAAAAGCCGCCAACCACTATGTTTGTGTCTCACCACTGACCTATCAGTGTAGATCACTATTTCATGTTGATGTGTGTTACTCTGGATCAGTTGTTGCACTTCATACTCAGTGCAGCTCGCTGCCCATTCTCTGCACCCACAACCTAGTGTCACTATTACATTGTGCCAGTTCGTCATGTCTTCCGGCACTTCAACTCACGCCTTTTCATGATTGATGGTCTCCAGATCACACACCTAACATATAGATATGTCTGCCTGTGCTATCCAGGACCTGCCTCGCCTTAGTCTATGACCCTTGACCATATCCATGGCTTCATGCAGGGGGTGATCGCCTATCTGCAGCAACTCTCAGGTACCATTTGGCTGAAGGACCCTATGCCTATCCGTCAATTGTTGGTAGTGCTAGGATGTGCCTCATGTATATAATTGGTGTGTCTTTTGTGCACCCCAGGAATGGGAAAATGTAGGCTTATCACAATATCCCCAATATTTCATGTCACGGAAATAAGTTCCTTTCACAAATAATGTTACCATTGCACTTACTACAGAAGTTGTGTCCTTCAAGGATCATGTGCGGAGGTTAGTGGAAAGGACCAACAAAGGACTCAATGCTCCGACAGTGATGAACACGGAGGAATGAATTATGTTCATATTTCACCAACCTCTGCTTATTTCAGTGATCGAGTATGGTCGGGAATGCGCAGAATATCTTGCCACTGAATGGGTTTATGGTCTGGGAATGCGCAAAATATCTGGCCAGCTGAACGGGTTTAAAGGGCAAGATTATCAACTTCATTGCCTCATATTTTATCCCATATGGCTCGGTCTCTTTCCGCAGTGTGGCCTGCCGATAGTGTCATGCAAAGCATGACCACCAGGAGTCTCCAAGAAAATTGTATTCACGAACTGAATGACGTAGCCTGGAATCCAACCTACAACCTCCAGAGTATGAGACAGGCGGTGTAAGCACTTCACCACGGAGAATCCATAGCCAGCTGGTGAAGCTTGAATGCATTCAAAATGCGATATTGAATAACACAAGCTGAAAATAAGTCGATTGTTTGTTACATGGGCAGGACAGCATGTTGAGAAAAATGGGTCATGGTGCTAACAGCAAAGCATTCCCTAGAGCAGTGGTTCTCAACCGGTGGGGGGTGGGGGGGGGAGAATTTTAGGGTTTCAAGGGGTGGGGGGGGGGGGGGGGGGGGGTAATTAAGATTATTTCACGATCGCGTTAATACAAGAACCGATTACTTGATATTGTTTCCCCCTCCATACTTTACAGTTCTGTACTTCTCACCCTTCTGAAATTCATTTTGTACTGTAAGCAGACCCGCAAATCACGTTTTATGCAGACATCTAGACTTGTTCTAGTATGCGTTATTAAATGTAGCTTCTATTTTTATGTATACTGTGTGAAAAAGGGGGGGGGGGGGGGGGAGAGAGATTTATTGGGAGAAAATATGAAAGGGGGGGGAATGACATTCTGAAAATATGGTGAAGGGGTGCACTGGCCAAAAATGATTGAGAACCACTTACCTTGAGTACTTGGGCAAAGGGTGATGAGAATGGGCAGTGAATGTTATAGAAATGTCCGGGCAATAGCTGACAGAAGACAACTAATACCATATCTGTGTAATTATACACACTGATGGGTCTGTTGTCAGAGGGTCACAGGTTTTATTGCAAAGACCAACTGCCATGACCCATGGCATACTCAAACATAGTCACGCCTAAGTACGTGACAGACTTGGATCTTGAGCCATGAGGCACACGCCGAGAATCATTGAAGCGAAAAAGCAAGACTTGGAGGCATTCGATTAAAGTTGTTCTGTGGTTGTGGTTCAGGTTGGACACACCACAGTGTGAAATTGGTAATGGCCAGTGATTGTGCCGCCGATAATTTTAGGTATTTCAGAATGGTTGCATAAAAGTGTATAACTGTGATTGCACATATTATGTGAACTTATTGTGTACGCAACAGTAAAACTATAGCAATGAAATACATCAGTCTCCTGTTGTGATTGAAGTTTGCAGATGTGTTGTGGAGCTAACTGATAAGACAATCCTGTGGGCTTACCTTTTGTAGATCAACACCTAACATGGGGTTAATGACCAGAAGGAACCAATTCTCGACCATGAATGGGGTCTTTGAAGTTAAAACCAGTTACAAGGGCTACTTGAATAAGATTTTAAGAGATCATCAATATAACAGTACAGTGGTGCTTTGGAAGCTAGTATTATGCCCAACTTCAACTGTGATCGAGGCCTGTGGAAAACAGGATGTTACCAAAATATTGTCGCATTATGAATCAACGCCAGGGTATATTACCTTCACCCCTAGAGCAGAGTCCTGGCACATCACCGTAACCCAGGACGGTAGCGCCCTGGCACCAACGGAGTTTGACATATGCTGCAACATCTGGGATGAGAATGGAGCTTGAGGCAGTGACAGCAGCTTGCCATTGGTGTTGGGCAGCACTGGTGGACAAGGTGTATAACAGATGCATAGAATGTGCTTGGGATAGTGCAAACTGGCCTATTTTGAGCGGCTAGCATTGCTTTAATAGGAAGAAGATTCTGACTATATCATATCTGCCCAGGGCATGCAGGTGTGTGCGGCAAATAGCAGGCTTATTGATTAGCTGCTGCAGCTCTGGGTGAGCTCAATCAATCAGGTGCCTTCTCTACAATCAAGGTTGGCTGCAGTGGGTCTCCAGCACTGTCTGTCTCTTGCCTTGTTTGTACATTCTGTCGGATTGCTGTTCATCCATCTCTTGATGTTATCTTCCCACTTGTATCATTGTCTACCTCTTGCGCAAGAGGAGGAGAGCTGGTTTGTGATAAAGGTGATGTTGTGAAGGCTCTCTGGAATTGGCTGGAGAGTATAGCTGAAAAGATGGATGTCCCATTTCTGGAAAGACTGGTTCAGAGGGGACCAAGAAGAGAGTCTGAACGAGACTCAAGGTGTTGTGGATAATTCAAATTGCTCATTGAACAATCAGCAGGAACTCTACAGCAGATTGTGATTTGGGGAGAGAGACAGACAGACAGACAGAGAGACACAAAGAGAGAGAGACACGAGACATACACACACATGGCACAGAGATAGTCATACAGAGAGAGTCACAAACAGAGAAACACACAGAGAGAAAGAGAGAGAAATACACACACACACAGATTGCAAACCAGCACGCACACAAAGAAAACTTTAACAGAGCCGCTATTTATATTTATTATCTGAGACCAACAACAGTTCTCACTTCGGCCATTGTCTTCTCAGCCAGGATCGAAGCTTTTGCTGCACCACTATGTAAAACATCCAAGAGATACTGTGGATCTTTTTGATACCTCAATACCTGTTCCCTAATGGGGGATAGTTTTTCAGCAATCACCTCTGCCAGTCGTTGCTTATACATGCCTGTATCCTCCGCAAGCAGGAATGACTCTTCCACAATTTCATCTACTGACAAATCAGTCAGCGCCATGTGAATTTCAATAAGATTGGACACTCCTGGCCGGTTTTCAGGATTGTAGGTTACCTCTGAAGTAAAATCTGTGACAGCTTTCTTGATCTTCTTCATGATTTGCTCCGGTGTGTCCAGCAGTTCGATTCTGTTTTTATCATGTGGATCTGACTTACTCATTTTGTTTAGTGGGTTACATAAACTACGAATTTTTGGTATCTCTCCTGGTGAAAATGGATACAATAAGACAGGCATGTGTAAACGAAATGGATAACATAAGACAGGCATGTGTAAATGACATGGATAACATAAGACAGGCATGTGTAAATGAAATGGATAACATAAGACAGGCATGTGTAAATGAAATGGATAACATAAGGCACATGTAAATGAAATGGATAACATAAGACAGGCACTTGTAAATGAAATAAAAATTGATAAAATTAAAGACAGGCATGTGTAAATTAAAGTTACAAAAACAGACGTTTGAGTTAAATTCACTATGGATAAACAAGATGTATACTGCTCTGAATTTAACAAGCATTTGTTATATCACATAACATCAGCATTCACGGTCTCTCTCTCTCTCTCTCTCTCTCTCTCTCTCTCTCTCTCTCTCTCTCTCTCTCTCTCTCTCTCTCTCTCTCTCTCTCTATCATACACATACACACGCATGCAGCACACACCCCCCTCTTCGCAAGAAAGACATGTCTAAAACTTTCTAGATTTCCTGGAGGTTTTCTTTTCCACTGAACATGTAGGTGGTGGCTATTACCCATGCTACTTGTAGCTGTCCCTTAGACAACTAAATACCACCATCTCTCTCAGAGAGATATTTCAGTGTCCACCCATGCAGTGTCGAGGTGAAGTATAAACAGCTGGAGAGTGCTCGCTTATGGGCTTCATGTATTGATATATTCCCATGGACTCTGCTATTCCCTCCGTCCAAAAAGTGAAAAATGCATATATTACCTACTATAATGATTTCAGAGAAAGAGAAAGACCAATACTGTATGTCTGGCAAAGAGTGGAGTCCAGAACTGACATAACTCACTCTGTTCATTCCCATACGTGCTCCGTCCTCATCTGCAACAGCCAGCGAAGAATCCCAATACTAAGGTACCAGTAGCAATCTGATTATCTGTCCTCAGTTTTGAATGTCGGCCAGATCTTCTGGTCACTCCCTCCAGCACCATTCTCTCCAAGATGTGATGATCTATCTGTTCTTCTGCACTAAACACGTGCTTCCAAAGAGCTAGCAAGGAGTGGAAGAATGATCAAGCTCACTGTGTTTCCACAGAGGGGCTAATATAAACAGACAGACAGACACTTGGATGACAGACAGACAAGACATAAGTTGACAATCACCTGATATTATATCACAAACTGGAAACACTACACCATGGACACGGTTGAATGCACGAGTCAGATCTCTGGTCAATTCAATGTGCTGGATTTGATCTTCTCCCACTGGCACAAGTGTTGACCTGGTTAAAACAAATACAAAGAAAGTATTCTTCAGAAATTATGTGCTATTATTAACAGGTAAATTCACTGGTCTACAACAGGGTTAGGATCAGCTAGCATCTCCCAGGAGGGGTGAAAAGTGAAAATTAGTAGTTTGCCAATGACCCGCAGACTACACAAGTCAACCCCACCTCCCTGTGATGTAAATTGGGAAACATGACCACGACGCCATGGGCCAACGGGGCTCTGGGTCGCCGGGTGGGTTGGGGGGGGGGGGGGGGGGGGGGGAAGAGAGAGAGAGAGAGACTCCCCTTGGTCAGATTTTTGTCCTAAACCTGCAACTGGCCTAGCAAGCCGGCTGGGGATTATCATCCTGCTTGCAGACAAACTAAGAAGTACCAAAGAAGAACAATCAACAACGATTCACATACAAGAACAACCTACTGAAACAAGTAAAGAGCTTCAAGTACCTAGGAAGTATAGTACATCAAATGACAAATCAGAAGACGAGATTGACAATAGATGCAATAAAGCAAACCAACTCACTGAACAAATGGCACCATTACTAAAGAACAAACATGTCTTAATACTAAGAAAGCACTTTACAACACAATCTTCCTACCAACCCTATGCTACCAATCCCAAAACTGGACAATGATAGAAAAAGAGAAAAGAAAAATCGCAACAATAGAAATGAGATTCCTGTGGAATACTCAAGTATCAAGAAGAGAGAAAATCAGAAATGAAGAAAGCATGACTAAAGTGGGGGTTATAGCAGCACTAGATTTTATTAGAAGGCAGCAAGTCAAATGGTTTGGCCATGTAACTAGGTTACAAACTAACAGTATACCACAACAAACAATGATGTACAGACTAGATGGAAGCAGAGGAAGAGGCCGACCACATAAACAAGGGTCAGAGGGAATAGCAGAGTCCATGGGAATATCAATACATGAAGCCCATAAACTGGCACTCTCCCGCTGTTTATACTTCACTTCGACACCGTAAGGTACAAGAGGAACAAGATGAGATGAGATATGAGATGACATTCATTGGACAGCGAAAATGAGCAATCTGGACATTTTGGGAAAGGCTAAGTCGCAAAGACAACTTACCACAAACATCAGAAAGATGCAGTCATCATTTCTTGGCCATATTATGATAAGACAAACACTGGAACATACTGTGACAACCGGACAAATTTGTGGAAAGATAAAAATTGAAAGACAGCGAGAGAAAATTTGTGACAGTCTTATGTCATGGCACAGATGGGAGTCAATACATGAACTGATCCATGCAGCTGAAGATCGCAATATATGGAGAGGCATGATTGCCCATGCCAGCCGGCAAGGCACTTTATGATGATTTATTGCATATTAAGTTAGCTCATTTATTATTTATTAAGGTACCTCAGAACTGCATAATATCTGCACAGATCTATGAGCTTCACATTGGTGGTTCTGTCATACATTTGTATACCAATCAACTTGTTCAAATTAAAGCTTCCAAAGACTACATTGTTTTAACTCTAACCAGAGTCCGCAACGCAAACCTTCAGGTGATCTGTATCAGCACAAGAGACAGGGTAATTCATATCAATCAAACAGACATAAATAGTTCAGTCTGAACTATCACAAACCAGGACCAGTTTCACAAGACTGTATTTGCTATTCGAACCCACTTACTCCACTCTTTTTTTAAAGAGAATGCGTACATGCAAGTATTGAATAAGTATCAAATAAATACTATAAATAACAAACACAGGGTGGTTATAATATTACTGACAGGAGAGGCTGTCTAGAGAAACTAGACATTCGTGTTATATCTGCCCATGAATACACCAGTGATTTTCTCATTTGTCTTTCCATTTCTTAAGTGTATCCCCAGCCTCAAATATCGGGATTCTTTCAGATTTTCTACTAAAAAGGAGCAGATATTTTCTGCCTTATTAAGACAGAAACTTTGTTACGCTCTTAGTAAGGTGTGTCATATTTGTCTGTCTATTTGCTTTTGTTCTTATATAATGTTTTTTCACTACGGTGTTTACCCATCATGTCTGATCATTCAATTAATCTAATAAAGTTTAAAGTTTTGAGCCGTGAGTTTTAAGATGGCTGGCAAGGCCTATTTTGGCTCGAAATATTCTTTGACAATGTGGTTTTTTTTTTAAAACTTTGTATCACTGAAGATGTTCAACATTTCAAATATTTTGTCAATTACCAATCCATCAATGTTGACCAAACAGTTCTGTACTTACTTGTACAGCATTATATCAGCAGCCTGCAAAACTGGGTACGTCAGCAGGCCAACGTTGGGTTCATTCACAGATCCTTTTTTCTCCTGAAGCAATAAAGTTCATGTTAGAAAGACCTACATTGGCACCTTGCCGTCTTGACAGATTATAGTTTTTTAGATTGTGCTTGAAAATGGCATAATAACTACAACCCATGGCCGTAGCGAATGTGACTGATCAGACCAATTTGCTCTGTAAATGTTCGTCCACAATGGATGCATGTGAACACATGGTCATTTCCACCTCATGCACCATCTTAAGTCTCACAAACTTAGTGCGCGACCTATCTGCAATCATCTTCTCCTTTGTTTTTATTCTGTTTCTGATCTTTGCCCTCCATGCAACATGTTCAGTGGCGACTTTCTCCCAATGTACATTATCAATGCCTGTATCAATCATGTCCCGCTTACACACATCTTGTTATTGTAGTAGAGGCCGACCACGAGATCTCTTATCCATCTGTAATTCACCAAAAACGATGTCCTTTGGTATTCTACCATCATCCATCCTCCTAACGTGTCCTATCCATCTAAGTCCACGAAGACTGAGCATGGAACTAACCGTTACACAACCTGATCTTTCCAATACTTCAGTATTTGTGATTTTGTCTTGCCAGTTAGTTAGTCGCGGTTCCAACTTCACGGCAACGGATCGTCCCTATTATGCTCCGTTCCCGTGCCAGTGAATATCACACAAAATGCTCCTCATTGCCCAATGTGAAAAGTAGAAAAGACAGGAGTCTCAGCTAGCCAACAGCCCACACAGGTGCACTGTGCACAATGTTGCCGCCAGAATGCCAACACAAAAGTCGTCCACAAAAAATACAGTTCATCGTCAATGGAATCGGCAGTCACCAGAAAGACTTCAGTGACCCAGGTTTTATCCCATATGGCTCGGTCTCTTTCTGCAGGGCGACCCGCCAAAAGTGCCACACAAAGCACAAACTCCGTAGCCCCAGCGATGACTCCCAGGAGTCTCCTGAAAAATGCACTCATGAACCAAAAAGGCAAAACAGTAAATTCAATAACCGCCAGACACCATCGTTCCAAACATGCAGTTCATGCTATACACAAGCGTGGACAGGTGTAAAAGCATTTCACACAAAATTCACATCCCACAGTGTCGCGCCACGCACTAAACTCAGCAGCAGGGCGACGGAACCACTTAATACCAAGTATTCCTTGCAGACACAGCAAATAAAAGCTGTCACAGCTTTCAATCAGCTTTCAGCTTTCATTAGAAAAGCCTACAAAGAGAGGGGATAGGTCAGTGACAGAGGTTATGTGAGTCTCATGTCCAGCATGGTGCACGGATTAATCATGATACACGAGTCGATTAACGAGTTGAACAGACAACCAAAAAGGTGTTAGTCTGGGCTGAGAGACCGTGAAGGGAACACAGCCTTGCATTGGTTTTTGTACAATAGTATATGTGCCGATCGTTCAGAAAGCAATGGCAAACTACCGAACGTAAACTGCCAAGAAATTACAAGCAGCTAAAACAACCTGGGGTTGACTGCAACGTCCTGTAAAGGATATGCAACTAACTTTAACTTCTTCCTCTTATTTACCTCTCAAGCACACCTCTCTTCATAACTAACTTTTCCAGATGAGCATTTTCCTTACATGTCCAAAATACTTCATTTGACTCAATTATATTTGTCTGAAACAATCTTCTTCATGTTGGGTCCTTGTTAGACAGGTATGTTTGCTCTGTTGTTCTTGTTAGATAGGTATGTTTGTTCTCTTGTTCTTGTTGGATAGATATGTTTGTTCTGTTGTTCTTGTTGGATAGGTATGTTTGTTCTGTTGTTTTTGTTGCGCAGGTATGTTTGTTCTCTTGTTTTTGTTGGATAGGTATGTTTGTTTTCTTGTTCTTGTTGGATACATATGTTTGTTCTCTTGTTGGATGTATAAGCTTGTTCTCTTGTTCTTATTAGATAGGTATGTTTGTTCTCTTGTTCTTGTTATATAGATATGTTTGTTCTCTTGTTTTTGTAAGACAGGTATTCTTGCTCTCTTGTTCTTGTTGGATAGGTATGTTTGTTCTGTTGTTCTTGTTGGATAGGTATGTTTGTTCTGTTGTTCTTGTTAGATTGGTATGTTTGTTCCCTTGGTCTTGTAAGATATATACGTTTGTTCTCTTGTTTTTCTTGGATAGGTACGTTTGTTCTCGTTTTTGTTGGATAGATATGTTTGTTCTCTTGTTTTTGTTGGATAGATATGTTTGTTCTCTTGTCCTTGTTGGATAGGCATGTTTGTTCTCATGTTCTAGTTGGATAGGTATGTTTGTTCTGTTGTTCTTATTGAATAGATTTGTTTGTTCTCTTGCTCTTGTTGGATAGGTATGTTTGTTCTCTTGTTTTTATTGGATAGGTATGTTTGTTCTCTTGTTTTTGTTGGATAAATATGTTTGTTCTCTTGTTTTTGTTGGATAGATATGTATGTTCTGTTGTTTTTCTTCTTCCACTGAATGTTTAATACTCTCCTGTAACACTTATATTTAAAAGACCCCTGAGCGTTCTGGAACAATTCAATTGATGATATTCCTCCACGCCAACACTGCAGTCAGTCCAGCATCATTTCACTTGGTTTGCCCCTGGCTCCTCTTCCACTGATCTGTCCAGTTGTCACAATGTTTTCTAATGCTACTCGTCTCATTATATGACCAAGGAATGCTGTTCGTCTCTCTGTTATTGTTGTATATAATGTTCTAGTTTCATAAGCCCCTGCCAGGTAGTCATTGTTAGTTACTCTGGCAGTTCAGGGTATTCACAACATTCGTCTCAGGAATGACATCTTGGCTGCTTCCATGTTCTTCCTAATTTGTTCACTTATGTTCCATGATTCAATACCATACAGCAAAACAGGTTCTATATAACGTTTTAGAAGTCTCCTTCTTACATTCAATGATAGTGACTTATTGCATAATATATTTTTTATTTTCTGAGCTGCAGCTTTTGCTTGACATTTTCTACCCTTAATCTAAGTCACAGATATTAAATCTTACGTTACCGGGAAGGTTAACCCGGTCAACAAATGCCCGCAGAAGTCGGATGTGTCGGCCTAACGGCACAAGAACGCAGCTCTGCTGTAAACAGGCAAAACGCAATCACGTCCGGAAAAAAAAAAAACTCCGGATGAACGCAGAAGAAGAAGAAGAAATCTTACGTTATAATATCTCCTAGATATTTAACTTTATCAACTTGGTTATGCTTTTCCTCTTTTTTTTTTATATTACATTTTGGTGTCATCTTTATCTATCTATCCTTCTGCTGCCTGCCCCTCCCTCCATTCATCAATCTATCTATACACCACACACTCATTCATTTATTCAGCCAGTCCGTCAGACAATTTATTCAGCCAGTCCGTCAGACAGATAGAGAAAGATATATACACACACACCTACAGGAAAAAAAAAACCACACGCACACACACACAGAGAGAGAGAGAGAGAGAGAGAGAGAGAGATACATATACAGAGAGAGAGAGAGAGACACACACACACACACAAACATATACACACAGAAATACACACATACACACACAGATACATATACAGAGAGAGAGAGGGAGAAACACAGAAAGAGATGCATATACACACAGACAGAGAGAGAAACGCACTGAGAGAGAGAGAGAGAGAGAGAGAGAGAGAGAGAGAGAGAGAGAGAGAGAGAGAGACAAACACACAAACTCAAAGACAGAATGAATGTAGTATAACTACAAAAGTTCTACCTTCCACTGAGGGAGCCTCTGCAGTCTTGCAACAGAACACAAACATGACAAGATCCATGCCAGTTCAGTGTGGCTTTGCACCTGAAAGACAGTCATGAAATAAATGAACAAACTTCATTTATTTTAAAAGGGTCATAAATTAGGCACGCAAGCCCGTCTTACAATCGGCCCTTAAATAATGCAAGTGTAGAACATTATTGCCAACTGAGAAAGCCGACATCACAGAACTCATATTAGTTAGTTAGTCATATAGATATGTAAGGAAAGTTGAGGGGGGGGGGGGGGGGGGGGGGGGGGGTCCTGGAATGGTAGGCATTTGTAGTACTTTTGGTAGGGTGGCTGCTACGCCCTTTTCAGGGACCCATTCCCCACTGATCCAAGCCTGTCATCCAGCTCATGCCTCCTATTTGTTGTCAGCATGCAACAGCAGCCACCCCTCGGGCAACGGCTGTGACAGGCCGGCAAAACCAGGAGAGGGTAACCGATTTGGCATCGAACTAATCGGTGAACTAGGTATGCCTACCCAGCATGTGAAGACAATATTTGTCATACTGCGCGGAAGAAATCATTGATGATTCAAAGGGCAAGACGGTGTTTACCTGCAAAGCATTGTGGAACGTAATGAGCATGGCAAGGCTCGCAGCGCGCCTTGATCATCCACTGCACCTGTATTTGTCTCCAGTGGCCTTGACTTGTCTTGCCACTGGATTCAGATGAACTCAGGTGAGAGAGTGTGGTCGAACTGCACGACTTTTCCTCACTTTAACCCAATTCATTGCGCAAATCATTCTTCATGGTACGGAAAAACTTTCGGTCCCCAACATGGCAGATAGGCATTGAACCGTTAAGGCCTCTGAGGTGTTTTATGCTTGTGGCTATGGTTTGCTTTCGCATTTTCCTCATGTTTGACTGCTAGTACATGGTTCTGTCACCCTGCTACTGAGTGAGTGCATGGCGCGACACTGTGAGCTGTGAAATTCATGTGGAATGCTTTACATCTGTCCCCTGTTGTTTGTACAATGAACTGTATGTTCAGAATGATGGCGACCGGCTGTTGCTGCATTGACAGGTTTGCCTTTTCAGTTCACAAAGGCATTTTTCAGGAGACTCCTGGGAGTCGTAGCTGGAGCTACGAAGTTTGTGCTTTATGCAGTGCTTTCGGCAGGTCGCCCTGCGGAAAGAGACTGAGCCATATGGGATAAAACCCGGTCAATGAAGTCTTTCTGGTGACTGCCAATTCGATCGACGATGAACTTTATTTTTCGTGGAGGACTTTTGTGTTGGCATTCTGGCGGCGGCTTATGCACAGTGTACCTGTGCAGGCTGTTGGCTTGCCGAGACTCCTGTCTGTTCCACTATGCACATTTGGGAGTGAGGAGAATTTTGTGTGATGTTCACTGGCACAGGAACGGAGCATAATGGGGGCGACCCGTTGCTGTGAAGTTGGAACAGCGACTGACTGACTGACCGACCGACCGACCGACCTACCTACCTACCAACCAACCAACCAACAAATTAACTAACTAACTAACTAACTAACTAACTAACTAACATCTTCATGATAAGGAAAGCAAAGGACCCTTTCCACACCTTCAGGTGTATTGGGTATATGGTGCTAGCCCCATACTGTTATAGATGAATCAGCACTTGTGTGAAGCAGTAAATCACACCAGCCGCCTAACTCCCCAGCTCATTTCCTGGTACACTAAATTTAGACTGGGCCGGCCTGAGAGTGTAGGTCAAAGGGTATAAGGTCCATTCTCAATGGGGAATCGACCCATGACCATCAGGCAAGCATGATAGCTACTGCACTAGCACAGCTCTCAAGATATGACTACCTGGCAAGTGTGATAGCTGATGCAGATATGAATGAGTCACCCAAAAAAAAACAAGGAGTGGATGGTCAGCTTTAGCAGAATGTGATCACAAGTGACGAAATGGACGTTGCTGTCAACATTTTCATCAGCACAGAAACAAGGAAAGCTCAAGATATGGTATGTCCTTTATTTAACTAACCTAACTGTGCCCAATGGGGAATATGTTCAGTAATATGTCAACATTACCTCCCAGAAAATGTTCTCATAAAATTTCTGGGTAAAGTCATATAGGATCACTCAGGATTACCAAGCTGGCAACTGAGTTCACTATGTCGCTGCACCTCCTACTGAACACATGTGTACATGAATTTAAAGTATGTGCCTAACGCCTAACAACCAAAGTATGAGAGAGAGAAAGAGAGAGAGAGAGAGAGAGAGAGAGAGAGAGAGAGAGAGAGACTGAGAGAGAGAGAGAGAGACGCGAGCGTGAGCAAGAGCATGATGTGTGGGTGTTTGTGTATATATATATATATATATATATATATATATATATATATATATATATATATATATATATATATATATCTTCTTTTCGTTCATCCTGGAGTGTTTTTTCAGATGTGATTGCGGTGTGCGTTAGGCACCCTTTGGTTGAAAACCCTTAGGTCACACATCCGGCTTTCGCGTGCATTTTTGACCAGGTTAGCAATCCTGGGAGACTCTCACTTTTGTGGTACCGTCCACATCCCAGCTGGTCAAGTTCGAGGACTTCGGTCATCCCTCAAGAGAAGGAAGGCACAGTCCATAGCATTTTCCGCCATCCTAGGTTGCTTCCATAGTTGCAGGGCCGACACATAGCGCCCTGTTACTGGGCTCACCGAGGGAATGGTCACGTCATGCTCATGGCTGCTTTAATTCCTCACTTCAATATATTGGGCATTTCGTTCGCCCCGGGCCGTTCCGCACAATCCAGACAGGGTCTGCAGAAGGTATTCACTCAGCGAGTTTTTGCACATATGCTTGTCGTTGCGCCCGTCAGAGCTGTTCCAGGCACGACAGACATTCGGAATACTACCTAGTCAGAGCTGTTCCGAACAAGAGCGGCATTCGGAAACTAGGTAGTCAGAGCTGTTCCTAGCACGAGAGACATTCGGATGAGACATTTCACTCGGACTTAAATGCGTAGTGTCAATTTTTAGTTTGCCACCCGTAGGACGACACTTCCGGCGGGCATTTTTTAGTGAGGTTAGCCTTCCTCTGGTTTCGAGACACGTTAGACTGTTGTAATGTCACCCACATCTCAGCTGGTCAAGATAGAACGATCAACGATATCGCGGTCGGCCCTCAAGGGAAGGCAGGGGCAGACCATGGGCATTATCTCGCTATCCAAGGAGGCTTCCATTATTGCAGAGCCGGCACATATTGCTCTGAGACTGGGCTCACCCAAGGAGTTTCCACGTCCTGCTCATGGCTGCTTTAGTTCCTCACTTCCATGTGTTGGGCATCCCGCTTGCCGCTGATCGCTCAAGCACACACCAGGAGCGGTCAGACTGCGAGCGACATCCACTCGATAAGCTTTTGCTTGTGACTTCAGACCACGCAATAGGTTCGCTCGCCGTGCGTTCCATTTCGCGTTGTTGAGACGTTCTTCCACTTTTGTCTACACTCTCTACGAGTTAGATACAGTTTCCGTAACCATGTCCTTCGACTGGGGCACTTTTCTGACTTTTTTGTACTTGCTCACGAGGTAGGCTACATGTGCTGCCAGCTCAGCACCTTACCTTCGTGCAGCAGTCAACGAGAAATGGCCAGGCCCTCTCATCCGGGAATCCCTCATATCCCCCAGCTGAGAGCCTTCGAACATGTATCAGACCTGAGCATGTAGCTTTCTCAGTATCACATTTCTATTTTCCGGTAGACGGGTATCGGCCTGGCTCTCAGATCCGAGGGTTTGTGGCTTAGAGGCGTTCAGCCACAGCCCTTGACAGGGAGCCTTAAGTTTGTCCGGACCAAAAACATCTGCCTTCGTGCACCTTTTAAACTTTTGACTGGTATCCTCAGTCTATACCTGCAGAGCAGGAGGTTGTGTCTCTCTTAGTCTGGTCCCTATCCCATAAGCTGTCCGATATGTAGTTTTTCATCCATCGGCAAGCAGATGGGGTCGACGGGACACGCAAGCTCCCCCACCACGTCAAGGTGGAGACACATCGGTGGAGTTGCCGGATCAGCAAATCATTGCTCTAACTGTCCCCCTGTCGGAGCTTCCAACCAAGACCAGTTGCCGACCAAGGCCGACCCTGCCATGACATTTTGTCTTTATGTTGCATTTCCTGGCACTAGGAATAAATATATACCTACAGAATTAGAGAACTTATAAACAAGAATACCCACTCACCACTCATGCAGACCTACCTTCGACTGCTGAAAAAGAATGGTCTTCTCTGGGTCAATGCCACAAGCTAACAGACAAGCTGCCATGTCCAGAGTGTTCTGTCTTGACGGAAGAAAAGATTATTAAATATAAATGAAAACATCTAATTGTCTTCTCTAGCTTCCCAGTTCTGTATGGATTGGGATTCTGTTGTAAGCACAGTTTGTTTCCAGTCATTTCTACTGAGGTCAATAATAATCACTGTCCTTTTAGTTCCAGTTGCAAACTGTTTCTCTTTCTTGTTGATGGATGGTATCTTGTGACAGAGAGAGTGAGAGAGGCAGAGGGTAAGAGACAGACAGACAGAATGAGAGACAGCAGGAGAGAAACAGAGAGAGACAGTGTGACAGAGAGAGAGAGACAGAGAGACAGAGAGGGTCAGAGAGACAGCAGGAGAGAGACAGAGAGTTAGGAAGAGAGTGAGAGAGATACAAAGAGAGTGAGAGCGAAAGTGAGAGAGTGAGAGAGATAGAGACAGACAGTGAAAGAGAAAGTGAGAGATAGAGAGAGAGTGAGAGAGAAACAGAGAGAGAGAGAGAGACAGAGAGAGTGAGAGAGACAGAGAGAGTCAGGAGAGTTACAGAGAGAGTGCAGGAGATTGACAGAAAGACAGAGAGTGCAGAAGAGAGACAGAGAGTGAGAGAGAGATTAGGAGAGAGATAGAGTGACAGAGAGACAGAGAAAGTGGCAGTGTTACTGAAAGAGAGAGAGACAGAGAGAGAGCAGGAGATATATAGAGAGAGAGACAAAGAGTGGGAGAGAAACAGACAGAGCAGGAGAGAGAGAGGGAGAAAGAGAGAGGACACAGAGATAGCAGGAGAGAAATGAGAGAGCGGAAGAGATACAGAGAAAATGAGAGAGACAGGGAGAGACCAGGAGAGAGAGACAGGGAGAGTGGGAGAGATAGTGAGAGAGAGAGGGATGGAGAGAGGCAGTGTGAGAGAGAGACAAAGAGTGGAAGAGAAACAGAGAGAGCAGGAGAGAGAGAGTGTGAGAGAGACACAAAAAGAGCAGGAGAGAGAGTATGTGAGAGAGACACAGAAAGAGCAGGAGAGAAACAAGGAGACAAGAAGAGAGACAGGGAGAGAGCAGGAGAGAGAGACAGGGAGAGCAGGAGAGAGACAAAGAGTGAGAGAGAGATACAGAGAAAGCAGGAGAAATATAGACAGCGTGTGAGACAGAGAGAGTGAGAGACAGAGAGTGAGAGAAGCAGACAGAGAGAGTGAAAGAGAAACAGAGTGAAAGAGAAACAGAGTGAGAGAGAGACAGAGTGAGAGAGAGACAGAGTGAGAGAGAGACAGAGAGTGAGAGAGAGACAGAGAGTGAGAGAAGCAGACAGAGAGAGTGAAAGAGAAACAGAGTGAGAGAGAGACAGAGTGAGAGAGAGACAGAGAGTGAGAGAGAGACAGAGAGTGAGAGAGAGACAGAGAGTGAGAGAGAGACAGAGAGTGCGAGAGAGACAGAGAGTGAGAGAAGCAGACAGAGAGAGTGAAAGAGAAATAGAGTGAGAGAGAGACAGAGAGTGAGAGAGAAACAGAGAGTGAGAGAGAGACAGAGTGAGAGAGAGACAGAGAGTGAGAGAAGCAGACAGAGAGAGTGAAAGAGAAACAGAGTGAGAGAGAGACAGAGAGTGAGAGAGAGACAGAGAGTGAGAGAGAGACAGAGAGAGTAGAAGAGAGATAGAGTGAGAGAGACAGAAGGAGCAGGAGAGGCAGAGAGAGAGCAGGAGAGAGACAGAGAGAGCAGGAGAGAGACAGAGAGAGCAGGAGAGAGACAGAGAGAGCAGGAGAGAGACAGAGAGAGCAGGAGAGAGACAGAGAGAGCAGGAGAGATACACAGTGAGAGACAGAGAGTGAGAGAGATAGAGAGAGCAGGATAAATATAGAGAGTGAGAGAAGGAGACAGAGAGAGTGAAAGAGAGACAGTGAGAGAGAGAGTGAGAGACAGAGAGTGAGAGACAGAGTGAGAGAGAGACAGAACAGAAGAGAGACAGAGAGTAAGAGAGACAGGAAAAGAGCAGAAGAGAGAGCAGGAGAAAGATGGAGAGAGACAGACAGTGAGAGACAAAGAGTGAGACAAAGTGTGAGACAGAGAGACAGAGCGAGAGAGAGACAGTGAGCAGAAGAGAGACAGAGAGAGTGAGAGAGACAGGGAAAGAGCAGGAGAGAGAGAGGCAGAGATTGAGAGAGACAGCAGGAGAGAGACAGAGAGCAAGAGACAGAGAGAGGGAGAGAGAAAAGAGTGAGGGAGAGAGACAGTGAGAGAGAGACAGAAAGAGCAGAAGAGAGACAGAGCGAGAGAGGGAGAGAGACAGTGAGAGAGAGACAGAAAGAGCAGAAGAGAGGGAGAGAGACAGAGTGAGAGAGGGAGAGAGACAGAGAGTGAGAGAGGGAGAGAGACAGAATGAGAGAGGGAGAGAGAGAGAAGGAGAGAAACAGAGCAAGCAGGGGAGAGACAGAGAGAGTGAGAGACAGACATACAGAGAGAGTGAGTGAGAGACAGAGAGCGAAAGAGAAAGTGATAGAGAGACAGATAATGAGAGAGAGACACACATAGAGAGCAGGAGAGAAACAGAGAGTGTGGGAGAGACAGAGAGAGAGACAGAGAGAATGGGAGAGAGCTGGAGACAGAGAGAGTGGTGGAGAGACAGAGAGAGAGGGGAGAGACAGAGCAAGAGAGAGACAGTGAGGATGAGATATAGAGAGATAGAATGAAAAAGAGTGAGAGTGAGGGAGAGACAGAGGGAAGGGGAGAGGGAGAGACAGAAAGGGAAAGGGAGAGACAGAGAGGGAAAGGGAGAGACAGAGAGACACAAAGAGAGAGAGACAGATAGAGAGAGAGACAGTGAGAGAGAGGGAGACACAGATAGAGTAGGGAGAAGAGAGAGACACCAAGTGTTATTCAGTGGGTGTGTAACTGTGAGAGCTTGTGTAAATGATGTGTGTGTGTGTATATTTATGAATGTGTGTATGTTGATATGTATGTATTTATGTGCAAGTATCTGTATGTGGCTGTGAGCGCCTGCCTGCCTGTCTCATAACATAATAATATGTACTTTTTATGTTCACAACATTCATTTGACAATGTTTTTTCTATGTGAATGTAACCATGCACAGTAGATAATTGATGCATGAAAGATGAGTGATTAGAAGGGCCGAATGTAAGATGGACCTGCATGCTCAATTTGTGACCCTTTGAGAATAAATTTTGTTTGTTCAATCTATGTCTTCATTCTCTCTGTTTGTATCCAAGCAACGTGTCTAAACTATTTTAATCCACTAGACTTCAAAACACGGACAACTGATAGGTGTTTATATACTGCACTAGTACTATGTTTGAATGTTCTCCATTCACTGGTGTTACAATATTTGGCACATTCAAATATTACTCTCGAAATATCCAGAGTGAGTTTAGCAGATCATAGTTTGTTGCTACGATACAATACATCGTCATACACTAAGGCAGTGTCCTGGCCCATCCTGTGATCCACTGGCCCATTCTGTGATCTGCTCTGTCTTTGCCCTGACGATGGACTAAAACGTTATCCACATAGGGCAGCGCCCTAGCCCATCCTGTGATCTCTTCCCTGTCTTTGCCCTGACGATACACTAAAATGTCATCCACACAGGGCAGTGTCCTGGCCCATCTTGTGATCTGCTCCCTGTCTTTGCCCTGACGATACACTAAAACGCTTTTAAACATAGGGCAGTGTCCTGGTTCATCCTATGATCTGCTCACCTGTGATTCTTGAAGTGTAGCTGTTGAATAGTACTGGAGATAAGGGTAACACTGTAGCAAGCCAGGATGCACTGTTCTTGGTTCAGAGGTCCTGATGCCATATGTAAATACTACTTTTAAAAATCAGATGTCCTTTACAGGACAGTACGGCCAACCCAAATCCTATCTTGATTTTCTAGGTAAATTTACATTCAGTAATTTGCCACTGCTTTCTGACTTCTGACAACCTCAAACACACTGGAAATAAACATTGAGAAAACAGCAGTTATGACCATAGCAAGAAGAGAAATAGAAAGACTGTTTTAGAAAACTAGCAACTAATTTTGTATCTTGAAGCTGAATATACATTAGATTTCCATCTACACATGCACTAAAACAGCTAATGCTTACCTCAAATTTTCACGATTCTGTGGCAAAGTAATGGAGTGAAGGTCCACTATGCTGAGCAAAATGTTGTGCGAATATCTATTCTGAAGTTTCACCCAGTTACTAATAGCACCCGCATAATTACCAATATGAGGAATTCCTGTTGGTTGAATTCCTGAAAACACCCGGGGTTCACATCCTGGCAGGGAGTCTGTTTGCTGAAGAAGTAGGAAGAAAGAATTTCCATTAATTGTTTTTTAAGAGTTGGACATTCTATAGTAAAAGTTAGGGACCCTTTTATGCCTTGATATGTATTTCTCTTCTCTGGCTTCCTGCGTGGTGTTCTAGTTTAGCTTTACCCTCATTTGATTTGGGGTTATTGTAGTCTGGTCAAACTTGCAGAATTAAATCCATCTCTTGAGTCATTTACTCATCCTGTCTCCCTGAGGGAGTTCAGGATATCAGTCTGGTCAATTGTTTGCATGCGCCCTATAGTAGCCAAGCCCACAAGCCTTTCTATGTGATCATTTCCTCTTACACCTGTGTTCCCTGACACAAATATGAAACAGATATTTGCCAGTCATGACCTTCTCAGATATTCAAACCATTTCTATCTGGTGGTGCCTTCTTGATCTTCCTTAATATATACATCCATGGTCAGAGTGCGAGAACAGCAGGTTAAAAGAGGTGTGGCCAAACAAGAACACAATGCAGGAAGCCAAAGAAGATTAATAAGCCAACACAGAAGCTGCTACACTCTGCTGGATTGACTGAGGAGTCACTTATGGACTAAATGGTTCGATGTGCAATGAGGGTGATCTGTCGACTGACTGACTAACTAACTAACTAAACCTAACCTAACCTAACCAACCAACCAACTAACTAACTAAACCTAACCAACCAACTAACTAACTAACTAACTAAACCTAACCTAACCTAACCAACCAACCAACCAACCAACTAACTAACTAACTAACTAACTAACTAACTAACTAACATACATTGTCTGTTGAGTTGTTTGGCTAGTCCATCTGTAAATGCATGGGCCTTGGTGCTGCTTGAGTATTGTTCTTCTATGTAGTTTGTGGTTGTTTTTCTTATTTATATTGCTAAATAAGGCAGATGTGGTTGGTAATCATGTGTACAGTGCAGTTACACAGATCATCACAGCTTGGAGAGAATGGTACTGCAGGAGTGACTAGAGGTTCCGGCCAACACTCAAAACTAAAGGCAAGGCTTGACAGACACATAATCACATAATCGGACTGCTAGTAGTACCATTAGTAATGGGACTCTTTGCTAGCTGTTGCAGATAGGGATGGCGCACACATAGGAATGTCCCATGTGTTGTGATGTCAGTTCTTGACTCAACTTTTTAAAATTCATTATGAATGTTCTTTTTCTCAATGCCAAGAATGTCTTCTAACACCTCAGGCAGGTGGATTATGTCTCCTCAGTGGGAATCTGTTTATCCTTTTAATAGGTTTGCCTACTGAATATGCTGAGTCATAACCACATTGGACAGGGAGTGTAGGGATTGCCCAGCAGGCTGCTCTTTATGGGAGGTGCAACAATTGATTCCCACTCAGGCGATATATTCATCTACATGGATGGCTCTGTTCTAAGAGGCAAAAGAGTGCCTGGGGGTTCATAGCGAAGGTTAATGCAGGAGAGCCTGGCAAATGGTACCACAACATCAAGTCTGAGAATGGAGGTGGAGGCACTTACTATGGTGTTCCACTGGCTGCAGAAAAGACAGCACACACATTTCATTCTTGCAATGGACTCACAGAGAATGCTGACAAAGGTGAAGACAGGCATTCTTCATGCAGAGTGGCATGCTTCAATTAAAAAAATATCAAAGATAGGGAGCAATTGTTGCATCTTTTCCCCAGGACATGCTGGTGTGTTGGGAAACAAGCAGGTGGACAAAATGACCAGGTCTGCACCACTGGATGGGGTATTGGTGTACAATAATGCAGATATGGTCAGGACACTTTAGGATCATGTGCATTCTGTGGAGGAACAGATACACCATCATTGCCTGAAGAGAATGGTGCAGCATGAAGTAACCAAAGGACCTGGCTGACATTCAGTTCTCCAAGGAAAGGTCAGACAGATACATAATCAGCCTGCAATTGGTACAATGAGTATTTGCACTCTTCATGGTTGTTGAAGATAAGGACGGAGCGTGTATAGGAATGTCCTGAGTGCTGAGATGTTGGTTCTTGACTCAACTCATGCACAGCACTAAAACTGTCTTCATGTTTCTGTCTGAAGATTCTACAAAATTGTTTCACTTTAGTCTTCCCCTTTCAAGGCCATTAATTTCTGATATATGGGGTGGTCTGTCAGTCTAGTACATTTTACTGCTTGTTGTTGGGTTCTGCTATTTCTTCTATCTTGCATAGGCTGTGGATATATTATCTTTTCCAGTTGATTAACAGTTGTTTTCATGCCTCCATTTATGATTTGCATTCCTTGATTTTGATTATTTTGTTAAGGTGTGACTTGGCTACTGTTGCCCAAACTGCACAAGAACTGGCTTCATACGTCCATATAGTTTTTTTTTTTAGAACTTTCTCATGTATACCAGCAAACATTTTTCATGATTGCCATTCGTTGCCTAGCTCTTATTCTAGGTAGTTTGATCATGCTGCGACCCAATCTTAAACCGGAAGTGATATACAGCGCCACCCCAGCCTGACTCATTGTGTCCCCAAAATGGCTGCTGTAAAGATCATTCATGCTTTCTACGTCATTCATTCATTCAAATATCATGTGACAATAGCAAACGTCATCTTAGGTTAGGCAGAAAAGGTTAGCCTAATATTCCGTGCACAGCGATTGGTTGAAATTATCGTGACCTTTTAAATAAATTGGATTACTTGGCAAAAAGTAAGTATATTTAAATTCTAGAGCTTGATTATTTAATATTAAGATATTTTTAGATAGATATTCGAATTCAGCACCCATTTTTACATATATGTGGAGAGTTTCATCGCTTATATGGCATTAGTCATAAAAATAAAATCTGTCTGCAGGATGTTTGAATGGAACTCCAAGATGACGGCAGCTAGCCATGGAAAGTTTTCACACTCAAACATGCAATTTGAACTACTAAAGTTAAAGTAAATACAAGTTTAAGATTATTAATAATTTATTTGTATACTTGTACTATTTATTTATCATTTAACATGACGGAACACATTGATGAAGTCAGATTTCATATCCGTCAATGACCTGTTTGTTGAATCTTGTATTGACGGAAGCTGAGAAAAATGAGACATTGAGCATAGCCTACGATGGGTAGCATTGTGATATTCTGTTGTGATAATTTGGTGTGTCCAGTGTGTGCCGCGTGGTTACACACCCGCTTCACACACGTGATCCGGGACTGTTTCCGGATCCGGTCAGGGATATGCACTACTGACGAGCTCAAATGAGGGCAAAACTCGAGTATAGTGCTTCCATATTGACGTGGATAGGCCTTAGGTTCATACCAGAATGCGATCGGCGTTGCCAGTGGTGGGTTGTGCTCAATATTTAAAAATGAGACACACTGAAGAGTACTCAAAAGTATGGCGAACATGAGAAAGTCGTAACTCGTTATACCTTCACAAAAATGTGAATATCTCCACTTATAATATAATAATATATAACTGACATACAGGCATCATTGAGGTACCATTAGATTTTGTTTTTCAAGGTCTATCATACTGTGGTGGTCTCATTAGTAAATACTCAAATTGAAAATCGTGATGGAACCTCCTACTTATTCATATTCGATTGGTCTCAACTACTCTGACTGATGCCTGAACTCGCGTTTTCTTTCAGTTATCAGTTATCACTTGGGGTATCTTCATTGCACTCCGGACATGTCCATAGGTGCTCAGATCCTCCCCCCCAGCATATGCATCAGCGTCCGGTTTTCTTTCAATGTCAGGAAGCGATCATAAAGGTGACAACTGACACTTAGCTATTTTGGCCTTTCTTCTTGATGCATCATTTATTTTATTCAACTGGTGTAGAGACTAGAATGAAGTACCTCAGGATTGGGCTGCTAAAAAGCTATCCAACTATACAGGTTGTATAAACTGAAAAGAAATTTAGAAAATGTTAGTCTTGAAAATGAAAATTATGTTATGCCTACGATCTATTCTACGCTACGATTCTGCGAGAGACGGCGAAATATGGCAGGCCATAAATTGTGCAGTATATTTCTTATATTTCCGTTATTAAAACTTGACCGAGCTCCCAATTTTCTTACCTGTGTGTGTATGTGTAATGAATTATTTGTTTTCTTAAATCTACTCAAACCACGAACAACTTTGTTCATTATTGTTTTGCGGCAGTATGTAATGGATAACGCCATTTTAGTTTTTTGGAGTTCTCTCCCATATCATCATCATCATGTGCCATGCCGACAAGCGTGGGCGGTCAAAGATTGCCTTCTGATGCTTTCACCAAAGTCGTGGATCATGTCTGTGATTTTGTCCCGATTATGTCTTGTAGTAAAACATCTAGATATCTATCTCCCCACCTTCCACATGCACATTTCCCGTTGATTTTGCCCGTTATAAGAAAGTTTTCCAGTTTATTTCTCCTAATAACGTACCCAATTTTGATTGAATAAGTCAAATTTAGCTAATTTAACGAATGTTGATGGACGATGGTTTAGTAAAGCAAAGCCTGGCAAATGATAACTCACGGGAATGCGTGAGCTCATGAAAAGAACTAGACAAACACCAGTGAACAAAGAGGTGAAGAAAAGACGCCGTTGCTAGTTAAGCCATACAATGACACAAATGCCATATTTGCGAGTAGTCGCGTTATTTTGTTGTTCTTGTTTTTCGTTGTTCATTTATTTGTGTTGTCCTGTCCTTGACAAAGATTCTTAGAATCGAAACGTCGGCCTTTCTGTGTTGTCATTTTGTACTTATTTGTTATTTTATTATTTCATTTTATATATTTATTTAATACTTCTGATGTTTTGGATAAGTCACACGTGGTTGTTCACCGTTGTAGGATGGATTTTCTTAACGTGTAAGGTATGTAAATGTGCATTGTGTCTATGTTTAGTAAGTCTCTTCTTTTCGCAGGAGCAAAATATACCTAACTGTTTCCATTTCATATTATTATATCCTGCTGCAGCCGCTGCTTTCTCTTTTGTTCCATATAATGAGAAAACCCGAGAATAGCATAACTACAAAAGCCTCAGTCAGGAACCCACAGTGCAAAGGAAATAGAAAAAGATCTAATAACTTATAGAGAAGAGAAGTAGAAACAGGTGGACAGTGTGGGGAGCAGAGCTGTGTGGGATAGCTAAAGATAAGAGGGCTTGGAGTGACTTGACTGAAAGCCTGGGGGGGGGGGGGGAGAGAGAGAGAGACAGAAGGAGAAGAAGAATGTACATAATCTTAACACAATTAATACGTATAATTTCTCTCGGGGGTATTCGAAATAAGAACAGGAGTGAGACCGAGATGCCCCTTGTCGCCCTTGCTATTCTTACTGATTATATATATATATAAGCCGAGTGGCTAGAACGCCGGACTCTCATTCGGGAGACCCGGGTTCGATCCCTCGGTAAGGTGTGGGATTTTTTTCTGTCGGGGGCAAAAAGAAAATCCTAACCTGCACAGTTCGCGGCGACTGCACTAGCCAGGCGGCCTTTATTCCTCAGGCTCAAAGACCCCTCTGCCATACACCGCAAGGTACTATATTGGCAGTAAATGACAGTTTTATAGGCTGTATTATGAAGACAACAACAAGCACTGCCAGAAATGGAGTCCAGTGGACTTCCCTGACCCAGCAGCTCTATGATCTGGACTGTGCTGACCAAATTGTCCTTCTGTGTTACACGTGAAATCAGATGCGGAATAAACTGGCAGCACTAGATGGGAGGTCACAACTATTAGGTTTTGAAATTCAAGGAGGAAAGACACGGATAATGAGAGTAGGTCGGGAAAAATATGGCTTGGTCTCCCTTTGGAAAACCTCAATCTAGGAGACAGAATCATACGCCCACTTATGTAACAATGTTAACAAAGGGGTGGAACAGATATAGATGTCAGAATAAGAATATAGACAGCTACAGGCGCGTAAATTATAACATTAGGCATGTGGAAGTCAAAAGGGATTAAACTTAGCATAAAACTTAGAAGATTCAGTTCTAACGTTAAATGGGGACTGCGGAGGTCTGTGGACTGCGCCTGGCACTGCAGCCAATAGGTTAGGATCGGTTAGCTCTCACAGGAGGTGAAAAGTGAAAATTAGTAGCCTGCCGATGACCCGCAGACTACACAAGTCAACCACACATCCCAGTGGTGTTGACTAGGAAACCATGACCGAGAGGTCATGGGTGAATGGGGCTTTGGTTCGGGGGGGGGGGGGGGGGGGGGTGGACTCCGCTTGGTCAGATTTTCCTGTCCTAAACCTGCGACTGGCCAAGCAAGCCGGCAATGGGGTTTTTCATACTACTCAAAAAAAAATAAATGAGGCATAATCTGACTTACCGCTGTTAATGCTTCATCTCGACACCGCAGGTACAAGATGAACAAGGCACACTTATCCACAGCAAACACATACATGCCCGAGCCAGTACTCTCCAGTGTGAGCATTTTAACGTCAAATTATTCTCAATAACCAAAACATCACTGGCTTTTCAGCGACAGTTTGTATTTGTGAATAATCTCTGCACAGATTAAACCAATTAAATTATTTTATTATGAGAATGGGGTCTCCGTGACCAAGTAGTTACGCCGTCTGCTTCACACTCCGATGGTTGTGGGTTCGATTCCTGGCGTTCGGTTGAAAAGTGCATTTTTCTCGGAGACGCCAGAGGTGTCGTCGCTAGATCTAGAGAGTTCGTTTGTGCGACGCTTTCGGCAGGCTTCCAACGGAAAGAAACCGAGCCACATGAAATAAAACCTTGTGTAATGAAGTCCATCCTTTTACCTTTAAACTCTTTATTTATTATGAGCAACGGATCGATGAAACAATAACAACACACACACACACACACACACACACACACACACACGCACGCACGCACGCACGCACGCACGCACACACACACACACAAAACAAACAAAACAAAACAGATTATTGATGCGTCTCGAGAAGTTTTTCGGAACACTGGGACAAAACATCTATAACCGGAACCGCCCCGTTAAAACCGGGACTTCTGGTCACCACTTTCCTACCCCAACGAGGTGATTCCCGTGAAACCCTGTTAACTTCGTTGACTCGATCCGATTAGTAAAGAAGCATGTTTTACAAGAGATAAAACAACAGTGGTTTCCCTTTGACTTCCACCGGTTTGTGCACTGCTTGACTCCAAGATGAGTGGAGGTGGTCACTGCGGCGTTCCGCTGGCTGGAGGGGATACAGCACACACATGTCACAATTGTAACGGACTCACAAAGTGTGAAGACAAGCATGCTTCGGGCAGAGTGGCAAGCTTCCATTCAACAATCAAAAATAGAGAGCCTCTGTTGGATTTATACCCCAGGGTATGCTCTTGTCGTTGGAAACATTTGGTGCAGGCGGGAAGATTGGCTGGGTCGGCACCAGTTGGTGCGGTATTGGTGCACGATAAGGCAGATGTGATAGGGGCCCTTTGGGATCATGTGTATAGTGCAGAAGAACAGACAGACCGGCTTGGAGAGAATGGTGCTGCAGGGAGTGAACAGAACATTTGGCCGACACTCAGGACTCCGAGGAAGGTCAGACGGACACAAAATCAGACTGTTTCTGGTACTATTAGTATTGGGACGCTTCGCTGGCTGGTGCAGAAGAGGACGGAGCTCGTATGGAAATATCTAAGTACTGTCATGTTGGTACTTGCTTATTCGGTAATAATATGTTGCACGATGCCTTAACTATTTCACTGCATCTCGTCAGATACATAATAAGTAGTTATATATCATATGAAGCGAATTCATGAATAATAATTTGAGTGAAATATTTAAAATATACAGTGTGCTTCTAACGAGATGCAGCGAAATATGCCAGGCAATGCATCGTGCAATATATTGTTTGTGACGTCTGTGTTTAAATCCTCATAGCTGTCGTTCCTGTTGGAGTCTACTAGTTGCTCTAACTGCATCCCCGATGTTTCCATAATTGCAATCTGTCTCTGTTATGAATCTCCCAGGAAGGTTTGTCTTTTCTCTTTGTGCGGTGTCATGGAACATGCAGTCACCCCTGTATATAGTTCCCATTGTTGGAGGCTGATCTTTTCTACACATTTGTCTGTGTAGTTTCAAGAAACTTCGTTCCCCAATATGGCGGATAGGCATTTTAACCGTTAAGCCTCTGGAGTGTTTATGCTTCTGGCTACATATTAGACTGGTATTGTATGGTTCCGTCGCCCAGCTACTGAGTTTAGTGCGTGGTGCGACACTGTGAGCTGTGAATTTCGTTTGGAATGTTTTTACATATGTCCTCGCTTGTTATAGAGTGAACTGCATCGGAACGATGGCGGTCAGCCCGTCGCTTGGAATTTATTGGATTGCCTTTTCGGTTCACGAGTGTATTTTTCTCGGAGACTCCTGGGGGTCGTTGCCGGAGCTACGGTGGTCGTGCTTTGTGCGATGATTTCAGCGGGCCGCCCTGTCGAATCATATGAGATAAATCCAGGGGCAATGAAGCTAATCCTCTCGACTTTTAATGCAGTAATGATCAGTAATGAGTGGCTGATGGTTTTCCAGTGACTGCCACTCCCATCTACGATGAACTGTATTTTCCGAGGAGGACTTTTTCGTTGGCATTCTGACGGCGTCATTATGCACAGAGTACCAGTGAGGACTGTTGGCTGGTCGAGTCTCCCGTCTATTCCACTTTTCACATGCCTTGGCCACATGGCATGGTTGAGACAAGAACACAAAGCTGACCTACTCTGGTGATCGGGTGAGATGGCGAAACTTGACCGTCCACGGTTGTCGACATGACACATGATCTCACATCCAGGACACTAATAGTTGTCAGTATTTAATTCCCGAAGCATGATAACATAAGCGGCATGTACCAACTTCCCTCCCAGTACAGACATTCTCTGTTCGGCACGAGACAATTCCAGTAGACCCTTACGTATGTGAGTCTCATGCGCTCAATTGTATTTCTGACTCCCTGGACCCCTACTCTCATATTTCTCTGCCTCCTTCTCTCTCTCTCTCTCGTTTCCCTCGTTTTCTTCTTTTTACTCTCTCTCTCTCTCTCTCTCTCTCTCTCTCTCTCTCTCTCTCTCTCTCTCTCTCTCTCTCTCTCTCTCCTCTCTCTTCGCTGACCGTTGAAGTTCATATCAAGCACAGAGCGCGCACATATGGCAGCTCTGTCGATGATTCTTACGTATAAAGTCCATAGTATTCTTTATTTCTTCTTCTTCTTCTTTCCTTCACTTGAAATGTATCTATAACTGCAATTTTGTCTTTTCTATGAAATTTATCTATAATTGTAATGTTGTCTCTTGTAGGAAATGTATCTATATATGTAATGTTGTCTCTTGTAGGAAATGTATCTATAACTGTAATGTTGTCTCTTGTATGAAATATCATAATATGTCTATAACTAATGTTGTCTCTTGTATGAAATGTGTCCATAACTGTAATGTTGTCTCTAGTATGAATTTGACTGTCTTGTTTAGTTAACTTAGTGGTCCATAGAGTTTACCTACCACTGTTGTTTCTCTAGGCCAGAAAGTTTGACTAGATATGTCGTATTTTGGAGTCTTGGAGTAAGTGATCTGCTGTCTGCGGCGCCAGTCCACGTGTACCCATCATAGCTGATAGGCAATTGTAGTCTTTATTATAAGACGGGAGATAATCAGACACCACAGTTGAGCCCGTCTGCTATTAAAAAGCACACGACACAGTGTTCCCATCCCATAAGTTAGTTGCATATTCTTTACAGGACGTGGCAGTCAACCCCAGAGTTCATTTTTTTTTGGGGGGGGGGGTGCTATTTGTGGTTTCTTGGAATGTTTACGTTCAGTAGTTTGCCATTGCTTTCTGAACGACCGGCACTCATACTTTTGTTAGGGACTGCTGCCAAATCGCCCGCTGCTGTGTTTCAAACTTGGTATGCGGGATTACAAATTGCATTTCTAACACCTTTGCCACAGAGCCGGTATACACACACCATACGTTCCACGTCAACGACCATCTACCCTTGGCCATCCGGTTGTTTAGCCCGTGGGTGTCCACCTTGAAGATGGGGGTTTGATATTTGAGTTGTTCTCTCGAGTAGCCGGCTCCGTGACGACAGGTTTACGGACGCAGTTCGCAATCCCGCATACTCGCGTTTGAAACACAGCTGCAGACGATTTGGCAGCAAACCGTCTCGCTTTGTTTTTTTTTAAACGAAATACGGGAGTCTCCGTGGCCAGCGTGACTCGGGACCCGAAGGTTGTGGGTTCAATTCCGGACCGCGTCCTTCGGTTCACGAGTGAGACTTTTCGGAGGTCGTCGCTAGAGCTACGTAGTTAGCGCTTTGTGCGACGTTTTCCGCGCTGCGGAAAGAGACCGAGCTATATGGGATCAAACCCGGCGCAACGAAGTCGACGCTGTCGACTTTTAAGCTCCATTTTTTTAACGAAATAGTATGGGTGCCGGTCGTTGAAAAAGCAACGGCAAACTACTGAATGTAAACTTGCCAAGAGATCGCAACAGCAAAATATGCTTTTGTCGACTGCGACGTCATGTAAAGGATATGCAACTAACTTTTCAACTTATCTCGAGTATGTCGTTTCATACGAATAATTTAGTCTCCACACATTAGCTTCCCTTTCAGACAACGCAAGAACATTTACATAATTGATAATACTGCTATTTCGGCATTAAAAAATGTACTTGTCACATAATTCTATAAACACTTACTGCGACGATACATATTGCCATATTGCAGGCACTCACACAATAGTGTCCTCTGGGAAACAACTATCCTAACATTGGTACATACTGGCACACACAGCAGGCAGTCCAACAAAAGTCCACATCAAAGACAACAAGGAGCAGCAAGGAAACCGAAAACAATGGCAAATGTAATTCCACAATTTTGTTTCTTACGTTTTATTTCAGATCTACACACTCACGAGGCTTTCTCAGAACGTGGTTTATCCGACGCGACGAATTATATTTGTTTGGCCTTTTTTAATCAGGTGACAGCCCATTTGTAGAGGATGTTTTCAGATCTCGTTGGTCTATCCTTCCCAATATTTCATATGTCCACTGGGTCAGACTTCTTATTCTTCTTCCTTCGCCCGAAATGTTTGTTATGAACGTAACTGCATCGTGCCTGTATAAAGGAGAGCTGTGACATTTGCGCCTTTCCACCGACACATCCGATTGCAGGCATTTGTCCGGGGTTGTTTTTGGCGAAGGTTGGTGGACGGTGTTTGGTAAAGGAGAGTCTGGCATATGATACCACAACAGCTAGTCAGAGAATGGAGGTGGAGGAAGTCACGGCGGTGTGCTGCTGCCCCGAGGACAAACAGCACACACGCACGTCGAGATTGTAACGTACTCACAGAGTATGATGAGGAAGGTGAAGACAGGCATGCTTTAGACAGAATGGTAGTCAGCACACAGGCATGTGGAGATTGTAACGTACTCACAGAGTATGATGAGGAAGGTGAAGACAGGCTTGCTTTAGTCATAATGGTAGTCAGCACACAGGCATGTGGAGATTGTAACGTACTCACAGAGTATGATGAGGAAGGTGAAGACAGGCTTGCTTTAGACATAATGATAGTCTGCAATTCAACAATAAAACATGGAGAGCATCTGTTGGATTGTTTTCACCAGAACATGCTGGTGTGGTGAGAAACAAACAGGCAGACAGATTGGCTGGGTCTGTACCACTTGGTGGGGTATTGGTGCTGGATAAGGCAGACGTGGTCGGGCTCCCTTGGAATCGTGTGTTTAGTGCAGAAGAACGAATAGATAACCATCTCCTGGAGAGAGTGGCTAGAGGATCTGGCCGACACTCATTTCTCAGAGGAAAGGACAGTCGGACATATAATCAGACTGCTACTGGTACCATTAGTATTGGGATTCTTCGCTGGCTGTTAAAGATGATTACGGAGTACGTACGGGGATATCCCGAGTGCTGTGGTGGTTGTACTAAATTCAACTCAACTCTATAATTTCAAACACAGAAGCCACAAACAACATGTTACAAGATTTATTGCCAGGCATATTTCATGGCACCTCGTCAGGTACACACGGCAGAGTTATATAAGCATATGAAGTGAAACAATTCAGAACACTTTGGCTGAAACTATTAAAACTCGTAGTCACATGTATTGTTCAAACGTGGAGCATTTGTTATCCCCATTTAATTTTAAATTTAAAATGAATACTTTTTGAATAACGAAGACACAAACAATAGATTGCACGATTTATTGCCTGGCATATTTCGCTATTGTTTGTGTCTTCGTTATTGAATTCTTTTTGTTTGCACAAAACTGGCTGGAATCTCCAAATTGCCAAGACGTGTTTTAAGTATTTCAGCCAAAGTACAATTAATGTATTCACTGCATATGATATATAACTCAGCAGTATACATCTGAAGAAATGTAACGAAATATACAAGGCAATAAATCCTGCAACATATTCTTTGTGGCTTCTGTGTTTAAATTCAAAAGGGAATCAATTGTCGTGAACTTCTTTATTATTCTCAGATGTTTATAATTTTTACAATCAAAGTTTAAAATTTCCAAAATTATAATTATTTCTTCACGTGTAACCTCTTCAAATGATAATTATAAGAACAATAATAATAAAAACACACAAGCAAATCCCGCAAATCTCCATCAGTAACCTGATGAAGGTATGTGTAGTGTTAAGATCATCACATTTTGTAGTTCTGCTTTACCGGTGGAATAGGTAGCTAGTCAATCCTCCTTTAGCGATAGACGAGTACAGGTATAGACTTTTCTGGATCACACTCAACGAAAACACAAACAACAATTTAAGAGTTAGGCATAATTAAAAATATAGGTGAATAATCACTAGTTAAGATATTAATTTATCTCCAAGGCCAGCGCGGCCTTTGGCAGACTGTACAAGAATGTGTGGGACAGAATTGAATTGAATTAAATTGAATTGAACTTTATTTTAAAAGAGTTACAAATTGGGCACGTAGGCCCATCTTACATTCGGCCCTTCCAATCACACATCTTTCGTTCATCAACAGTGCATGATACATTCACGTAGAAAAAAAAACATTGTCAAATGAATGTTGTAAGCATAAACAATGCGTATTATCATGTTATGTGGCACATCCCCCCTCCAACACAAACATCCCGCACCAACCCACACACACATCCCTCACCCACTCACACATAACCCACCCATACCCTACCCCCACCCACCACACATCCCTCCACCCACTCACACATCCCCTCACTAACCCAGACATCTCGCAACCACCCACACAAAATCCCCACCCACATACAACTCCCCACTCACACATACCCCAACCCACACAAACTCGCTCACACACATGCTCCACCCACCCAATTTCACACCCCCAGCCACACACACATACCCCTCCCACACACACATTCCTCACCTACTCACCCATCACCCACCCATATCCACACATCTTCCCATCCACACACACACATCCCCACACACACATTTTCCCACCCACTGACACATTTCACATCCGTCCACACACCCCACCAACCACAAATACATCCCCACCCACACACACACATCCACCATCCACCATAAGCTTGCAAACAAAGCTGAAAGTCTACAATGCAGTCGTATTATCCACTCTGCTATATGCTTGTGAAACCTGGACTGTTTATCAGCGACACGCTGGGAAATTCAACCACTTCCACACATTCTGCCTTAGGAAGCTACTGAGATGACAAGATTCCCAGACGCTGAAGTCCTAGAAATAGCGTCCAAGGCCAGTATCCACATTCTACTAATGAAAAATCAGATTCGCTGGGCTGGTCACTTGACTCGCATGCCAAATCACAGGCTCCCTAAACGAATTTTTTACGGTGAGCTGCGTTATGGTAAACGCTCCCAAGGTGGCCAGAGAAAACGCTTTAAAGATACTCTGAAGATCTCACTAAAAAGCTTTTGGAATCCATCCTGACACTTGGGAGACTTCTGCCAAAGACCGAAATCCGTGGTGTACATCATTACGCAAGGGTGCAGTCACTTGTGAAGCAGCCAGAACTGCAAGAGTTGTGAAGAAAAGGTTGGACAGAAAAACCACGGCAGGAGATCCTCCTCCTGGAACGTTAAGCATTAATTGCCCACATTGTCAAAGAACATTTCGAGCCAAAATAGGCCTTATCGGCCATCTTAGAACTCCATACTTTCAACCCCACTGGGTGAAATGAATAGCCATCATCATTCTTTATGGTCAAACAACAATGCATTAATTTAAGAATCGACGTCATAGCACACTGAAAAAACAAGCAGATGCTACGTCTTCAGCTTTAAATGTAAGGTAGATACCTATCGCCCCAGTAGCGCGCTGGTCGTAAACATCCCGTATTCACTCTATGTTCGTCCTTTCGGCAGCACTGTGATGGCAACACCGCCATTACAACCACCATTACCACAACCACCATCACCGACGTCACGGCATACCTAGTAAACACAGAAAAACTCTATTTCCCTCTTATAATGTCGTAAGGCAGATGCGGTCCGTCCTAACAGCATACTGGTCATAAAATCCTCGTATTAGTCATTTCATCAGCTTTATGACAGCAAGACCACCATTACAACAACCACAACGACCAACAACAACGACCAACAACAACATTTCGTTCCTTCTACGGTACTGGAGACAGCGGCCTACGATGCCTCATTGTGATTTCTTTGGAGCAGCCATTTTTGAAGAGAACAAACGCATTGCGCCGGAACTTCCGGGATACGCAAATAGGGAATATGGGATTTACGGCGAAGAATAAATAGAAGATGATCTGAAGGCATTGGTTGATAGCTAAGTCATTGGAAGTTGGTTCTGTCTTGTATACATACCTGCAGGAGAAACAGATAACAACAATCAATAGACATTATTTATACCTAACAATGAACTGCTTACTTAGCTAACTGCCAACGCTGCTAATGTCATGACTTCGGCCAAAGGAGTGTTCCACGCCGCAGTTTGCCCTCTGCTAAAAGAGGGAGAGACTGGCCAGCTATTCCTTCGTTTTAGTTAGTTAGTTAGTTAGTTAGCTAGTTAGTTAGTTAGTTAGTTAGTTAGTTAGTTAGTTAGTTAGTCAATCGCGGTTCCAACCTCATGGCAAAGGGTCGCCCCATTATGCTCCGTTCCTGTGCCAGTGATAACACACCCAATGCATCTCACCTCACCATGTGAAATGTGGAACAGACAGGAGTCCCGACAAACCAACAGACCGCACAGGTATACTATGCATAATGCCGCTGTCAGAATGCTGGCACAAAAGTCCACGACGAAAAATACAGTTCATCGTCGATGGAAGCGGCAGTCATTAGAAAACTAGCAGCCACACATTACTGCATAAGACAACCCAGTGAATTCAGCAATCGGCGGCCGACATTTTTCTGAACACGCAGCTCAGGCTACTAGACTGATTTAACCAAAAAAAAATACTCCACACGAAATTCACAGCTCACAGTGTCGCTCCACGCATTCAACTCAGTAGGAGGGCGACGGGACCATGCACTACCAATCCAACATGACTGAAATGAGTAAGCAAACAGTAGCAACAAGCATAAACACTCAAGAGGCATTAACAGCTCATCTCCTCTTTTTCGGGACGTTTTATTTAAAACACACACACACACACACACACACACACACACACACACACACACACACACAACTGCCTATCTGTCTATTTATTTATCTATCGAATTCCTACCTACTTACCCACCTAGCAGCGCTGTACCGAATGGTTAAACGCAATTAACAATACCGCATATCACAACCGACACACAGCTGTGGGCGATTTTAAGCCGACCGCTTTTCGCTGGTTTTCATACAATGGTATGAGTGTCGGTCGTTCATAAAGCAATGGCAAACTATTGAACGTAAACTTGCCAAGCAATCACAAACAGCCAAAAAACGCAGGCGTTGACAGCGACGTCGTGTAAAGGATATGCAACTATCTCACTCAAGGCTTCATAACGTGATGGTTCTACACATACTAGACCCATTGCTGTTTTCTGCTTTGTGACTAAACAAAAACACAACTGCTCAACTGTCTACTCATTTATTGGATTTCTACCTACCTAATAACGTACCTACATACCTAACTACTTACCTAACTGCCTACATACCTACCTACTTACCTACCTACCTACCTTCCTAACTAACTACTTACCTACCTAAATGACTGATTGACTGACTGACTGACTGGCACCTTGCCGTCTTGACAGACGATAGTTTGTAAAATGGGGTTATCTCTCCATAACACAAAGCCTGGGCTGAATTTAGAGACCATGTGTTGCCCATGCAGCATGATCCCTCTCTCGGCCTGTCTAGTTTACTCCAGAGGAAAGGTGACACCAATACGTCTGGAACAAGACAAGCTGCAGAAGCTGCCGGATCAGCAAAGCAATGCTCTAACTGTCCGCCTGTCGGAGCTTCGATCCTAGACCAGTTACCAACCAAGGCTTAGGGCCTGGTCTGCCCTGCCATGACATTTAGTCTTTAGGTTGCATTTCCTCACACCAGGATAAGGCTTGTACCCTCCCAATTGCGCTCTTCCACCCGAAGCCGTTGGCACAATGTGGGGTGTCGGGTTTGGTAAGTGCCGCCCAACATTCGGCGCTAACAGAAGTAGGTAGTACCGTCTACTGTCATACGGTAGCTCAGTCATATCTGACTAAGACCTGACATCACCTGTAACACACTGGTACATACATATAACCTACCTAACTAATTACCTACATAATACCTACCTTCTTAACTACTTACCTACCTACATATTTACCTACATTCTTAACTACCTACCTACTTACATATCTATCTATCTACCTACCTATTTACATACCTACTTACCAACCTACCTTCTTACTTACCTACCTACCTATCTATCCGAATGTCTGTAGTTCGATGTGTCTGTTTGGTTTACAAAAAAATATGCAATTGGCAATTATTATAATATTGATGGACCTGGTATTACTGATGGTAACAATACAATGCTTAAGATAATGATATTAATTACAATGATGGTGATGATGATGATGATAATGATAGTGATGATGATGATAAAATGCTGATGATACAATTTTAAAGACTATGACAATGCTACTTGACACACACACACACACACACACACACACACACACACACACACACACAGAGAGAGAGAGAGAGAGAGAGAGAGAGAGAGAGAGAGAGAGAGAGAGAGATATCCCAGCATATACTGGTAAGTAGTGTCGGTTATGCCGGCTTCCTGGCCTAGAGGTTAGCGACTTTTCTCCGTAATCTCGTATACTCTCGTAAGTAACGTGACGACGGTGAGAATCAGCAGTGGTTCGAATCGCGTCGGTAACTTACGGGGTATGTGAGCCAGCCGCTCAGAAAGCAATGGCAAACTACTGAGCGTATTCTTGCCAAGAAATCAACAATCAGCTGAAAGTTGCTGATGTTGACAGCAATGTCCTGTAAAGGATATGCAAACATTTAAGTGTCGGTTATAATCACCTTGGGATGCCTTTCAAACTGAAGCATGAGACTCACCTGTTGTAGGTGACAATGGAAGTAGATATTGCTCTAGGTGTGACTAGAAGATGGAAGCACACGGAGTAGCACAGGACGATCTTGAGCACCTCGGCGTGGCGTCTTTTGTATACATCAGCGTGAGCCTGAGACCAGAGACAGTAGCATAACTGAGTGTGCCAGATTCCAAAAGCACATTACAAACAATGGAGTTTTGGGTCAAAGCCATACAGATAATCAAAAGGACCGATAGAAAGACAGACAGATAAAAGGTCAGACAAACATCTACAGAGACAGGCAGAGAGACGGATAGACAAACATACAGTCAGATAAACAGACAGGCAGACAATGAGACAGGTCAGTCAGAGAGATAGGCGACAGAACATGATGAGATGAGATGATGAGATTGTTGAAACTTGACCACACTACAGGATATGTTGCTACGTATGTTTTATTAGCTTCTTTGTTGAATCTTGACCACAATACAGGATATGTTGCTACGTATGTTTTACTATCTTCATTGTTGAATCTTGACCACAATACAGGATATGTTGCTACGTATGTTTTACTAGCTTCATTCTTGAATCTTGACCACAATACAGGATATGTTGCTACGTATGTTTTACTAGCTTCATTGTTGAATCTTGACCACAATACAGGATATGTTGCTACGTATGTTTTGCTAGCTTCATCGTTGATACTTGACCACAATACAGGATATGGTGCTACGTATGTTTTACTAGCTTCATTGTTGAAACTCTCGTAAGTAACGTGACGACGGTGAGAATCAGAAATGGTTGCACTGATGTTGTCGCATTTTGCGCATCTCAGTTCATTACAGCGCTGAATACCACTGCTCTAAAACACATTGTTCTACACAGTGCCTACGCTAAAGCGCAATGGAATGTCAGGAATGTTGTATCATGTCTAAAAACAGTAGTGTCACTCGATGATGGACAGGTCAGGTGTTCGAATCTTGTGAAACTATTGGACGACATAGACTTGGTAGAGTCTTTGCAAGGACTGATGGGTTGGAGAGAGCCTTGATAGGGCACATACAGTTTGATATCCTAGAAAGCCGGTCGTGTATTTCGTATGGAGTATCTTAAACCTGTGTGTCCCTCGCCTGATTCAGGCCAGAATGCCTCTGTAAAACGGATACGTAGCTGATATATGCGTCAGGTAAAGCTTTGTGTATGTATGATCCGTGTGTGAAGGTTCCAGCACGAAAGAAAATATATTCAATTTGGAGATAGCCGCCAACTTCTCTCCCTGTTCAGGCAATGGCTGATTCCACCATCACTGTCTAGAATCTAGCTCCGTCTTTATCTTCTGTTTCCAAAAGAAGTGCCGTACGGTACATTACATCTTAAGCTGTGAGAAGAGGCAGGTCTAAGCCAAGACTGCTATTCTAATCTAATAATCCCTTATAGCTTCTTGATAATTCAGAGCCTGGTTTAGTAAAGGACATGCTGTGACCTCTGTGGAGAACGCTGCCCTCTTTTTAATCCACGGCCAATCTTCAGCACACGTGAATGAGAGAAGGAGGAATGCATGGTTTCTTTCTCTTGTCTTTATACGTCCATGGTGTGAAGAAAGATTGTGTTGCATAACTGATTAGCATTGATGACGGGTCCAGCGTTTTAAACTGCTGTGATATATTCGAACCGAGTTGCAGAATGACCGACACTGCATCTGGCACTCTGGTCGAACTGAAGTCAGGCTAACAACCCAGTTCAGGCACTCCAGTGAACAAAGAGGGAGAAGATTGGTGTTGGAATGAGAGAATGAGTTGTACTTTGTCATCTCATCTCTCTATCTCTATGTTATATGTTGTTGTCAAGGAATTAGAGGCGGTGTGAAATGTTACAAGGAGTATTTCACCTGCACCTTAATATTCATTCTATACATGACAATAATTATATCAACTTATGAATGAAGATATTCATATATGCTTCTGCACATCATTGCTCCTACCAATATGTGGAGTGTCATTAAGTAAAATTACCTCCCTGTTTAGGAAAGCGAGTACAGGAGAATATTCATTATGTGTTTACATACATTATTGCTGCTGTCCACCATGTGTAATGTCAGTTTATAAATACACAACCCTGCTTGGGAAAGTAAGTAAAGGTAAAACACATATGCTTTCATGCATTATAAATTACAACCAGAATGGGAAATATCCTTAGTAATATTGCACCCCTGTCTGAAAAGTAAGTAAATGAAGATATGCTTTCATGCATCATCACTTCTAACTGTGACATAATGGATCAAGCATCCACATTCCCAGTCCAACACATCCATAATAATACTTTTAATCTTGAACGGAGACCATCCAGATAGTAGGGTTATTATTAGAATCGAATGTTCTGGAACGCGGTGGGGTAGGGCAGCGGTGTACGCTCGCCTTTTCATTGGCTAATATGTGGCAGCCCACGCTATCCACTAGGCCAAATTTGAAAATCTATCAGTTTGAGCTCGGATTCCACCAGGAGCAGTCGCTATCTGTGATGTGGGGACCCAAAAATGCCCTTAAAGATTCCGTAAAATATTGTTCTCTGGACAACAGGTACCACTTTAAAACATACTTTAATGTTGTGGTTATGCCTAGTGAACGAAAGAGAAGAATATAAGAGTATTTTATGAAGAAAATGTGAAAGTGAAAACAGAACTTCTGTGTGCCAGTATTCTGAACACTGCTTCTTCAACCTGTCAGGTCTTCCACGCTGTAATACTCCAAGTGCATATCATTCCCCTGTTGTGACTGGTTGCGTATGTTTGATGATTGTAAATTACACTCAATGCAAATTCGCAAACCCTTTGTGCATTCTTAATGCCTAGCATGACTCATTCTTAACCCAAATGTACACTGCTCTTGCGAGTTAACATTTGGCAGTCTGGATTGGAATGTGTGATGTAAACATGTACAAGTTCCTTTGTAAATGCTGAGAATGTTGGAGTGAGTGAGCTGGTGATTTGATAAGTAGCCTCTCACATTAGTAGAAAGAAAGATGCTTCAATATCCATATGTAGGCAGGACGTGTATGGCACGCCAGAATTGCAAAGTTCCTGTGATGCCTGGTGGCTAGATTACGCTCAAGAGAATTAATATAATTTCTCTCTGAAGTATTACACTGGTACCTCTACTGTTGGTAGGTTCATATGAACTAGTTCTTAAAAGGACAATAGGTGTGTGAACCTGTGTCTTAGTCGGCTGAATATAATGTATGGCTCATGCAAATTTACAAGGACAAAACATGTTTTTCCCATATGTGCTTTGGTGCATATGTGAACAATTGCTTATGCAATTTTGCTTCTTTATCTACTGTAGTAGATATGGACATTATTCAGTGGGGAAAGAACACTTGATGATGATGATGATGATGATGTACTTGTGAGCCAAGTCTGGTCTGAAAGGGGTGAGGTCTGGCATTGCTGTGTGAGTGTGTATGGAATAGGACATTCATGCACCAACATACAACCATTGGAATCGATGTTTGGTCTGCTAATTGGGTAAATGCCATTAGTTTAATACATATTGCATATTGCAGTTGTAAATGACTATTTTCCATTCTGCCTCACCATGCCTGGTCATGTGCTGATTCACAATGCCTGTCTCATGTTGCTATGTCACAATGCTTGCTCATGCTGCTTGCCTTATAGTGCTTGCTTTACTGTGTCTGTTCCTCATTGTGCCCAGGTCTACTGTGGTTTAAACATTGTAAAAACTTAGACATAGTAAAATGCTTGTAATTGTGTTAAGCTACCCTGTCTCAACATATAGGCTTGTGATTACCACAAACAGGGGTGAATAATGAAAACATATCACCCACAGTCCATCAGAGTGGAATACACTTCATCATCAACCAGGAGAGGTGTGTTGGTCAACACCCTCCCTCACCTCCCCATTTCCATCTGTGTATGTTGATGTATGATAACATTTCTTTTAACAAATGTAAAGAGATGTTGTACCATTTTGTATATCAACAGAGAACAAAGGATGGTGGAGAGGCCTTCATATTATCTGGGACAACTAACCAGGAGTCCCAGACCCAGAACTAACTCCCTATGAGTGTAATCCAGGGATAATCACAGATGAACACAGGCTGAATTTCCAGCCTTTATTTTCATGACAACCTTGGCCCAAGTCAACTGAAAGTAACTGTTTTTGAACAGGAAGCAGGAATTGGTCGACATTGGTGAACCTGTCTTGGTGCACAGTGAACCATGCTTTAATAAAGAAGACCCCTGTCTACAGTTTGTCTCGGTCAGGTTCATAGAAAGTTAATCCTGTGCCCCAATGGACCACTTATTCATTCTCCTAGAATCCAAAATGCAGGAATTTCCTGGAGAACTTTATCTCAGCTCCTCAACGGCTGAATGTCAATGGGAGAAAAACAGTTCTGAAGAATTCCATTATCAGGAATTTTAATGGTTATTATAGGGATCAGTACAGTGATCATTGATTATATCAGTGTCATCTGAGAAATTAAAATCAAGTCTCTTGTTATTAACTACATTCAAAGAAATCTGGTGAAGTAGCTTGCAGTGATTGCTCATCTGAGACTTAACTTGGAGAATAACCAGCCTGATGCTCACACAGTGATTGTTGAATGAGACTTGAAAAGTAGGTGAAGTTAGACTAGCTAAGTGAGATGCTGCAATATATGGGATTGTGTTCATATCTCTGGGTCTCTTCGACAAGTCATGTTCTACATGTACCGAGCATACATCTCCCAATGTCAGGAGAGTGCTATCCTCAACCACTTGAAGTACCCCAGTGACAGCATTCACAGGCAGTCTGGTCAACAGTGAGATTCAAGTACCATATCATCATCCCAACTTCTGTTCTCATGAGGAAATGATCTGCCATGGAACTTATTATAGGAAGTCTGCTACCTGGAGCTTTCCCAACATCAATTGCTGATGATAACAGGATGCAACTGATCCAGAACAGTAGTTCCTCCCTTAAGTTTCCCCATGATAGGATTTTATAAAATTCCCAAGAGACAGGAAGTGATGATAGATACAGGAAATCAGTGGTGTAGTTAGAGATTAGGAGAGGAGGAGGAGAGTTTATTGATCGGTTGGTGGGGTAATTAGGAGTTGTTGTATCAAGTTTATCTGCATGCGTGTTCTGCATATTTGTACATTATGCATGTACTTTTTGAAGTGTAGACATGGCAAAAGGATGAACCATTGGTCTTCACTCGACCCACCAGCAGCTCAATAAAGAGTATTAATGAACCAGTGTTTTAAGTACATGTCCCATGTGAATGTCTTGTACAGTTGCTGTCAAGTATTGTACCTGGTGAATGTCTTAAGTTACTGTGGTTGGTTACAGATATTGTGAAAAGTCCTGTATAGATGTTGTCAAGTATCTCTCATGATGTATGTCTTGTGCAATGGTTGGTGTAAACATTTCCATGTAAATGTATGTCCCACTTTTGTCAAGAACCTGTCATGTAGATGTCTTGTTCAACAGATGTTATGTACAGTTATTGTTGAGTTTGTCTACTAATATTGAATCCTAAAGTCCTAAGTATAATTGGACAACTGATATAGGTCACTTTGACACAAATAAAATAAGGGAAGATCTAATGTGACGGACGAATAGCACACTGACAACATTATGATGAGTGAATTGGATCCTCAGTTGTACAGGGGCGAATAGTTCAGATCTTCTTTTGGCCTTGAGGGAACCTTTTTCTTCTTTTATAAATTTCTGTGTAGATACTTGGTAGTCTCACAGTGGGGGTTCAGAGCCAAAGGAAAAATGGTTCTCCAAAAGGGCTAGGCGGGAATGATTATCTATCTCATTTGAGAGACCTCTAGACAAAAACGTGCAAAATCATATCCTTTATCTTGTCTATTTATTATTCAAGATATATCTCCTGAGAACACTACTAAATAGGTCCTCTGTCAACTCCTAACATGTCACACTAACCAACATGGGATATATCACCCCAGTGTTAGAAGAAGTAGGTAAAGGAAATGACAGATGGAGTAAGAAAGAACAACCAGAAAAGATAACTAGGCAGACTAAACATCTGAGGCAACCTGATTTGGTACCATGAGTTTATATGAATGATATGCCATCACCATCACCCTGTTCTGTACCATCGCTCTTCAGGATCGGATCTTGCTGTGTGCATTCCTTCATGGACTCTCCATCACTCATCTACTAGCCTTATCATTTTCTGTGTCTGTGTCCTCTGTGAGAACACCAGCCCAAACAGATCGCTATGTGCAAGAGCAAAAGAAGATGTAGCTTGCCAGATGAATTGAAGATGCCTGATACCAGTACAAAGAAGAGAAACGGTAGCTCTCACTTGTAGGTACTTCCTGAATCTTCTTCTTTCTATCATTTCTATCTGTAGCCCTTTCCATTCTTGTCAGCTGGAGAACTATCATGAGTTGAACATATATAAATGGGATCACCATGTTTATTCACGTCTGGTGAGGAAGACGGTGTTCGCAGATTTATGGCAGATTTATGGCAGATTATAGCAGACTAATGAAGATCAAAGTCGATAAGATAATAGTAGAGGGATAGACAGACTGTTGAGTGACGGATGGACTAAACCAGAACCAATGCCAATGATCAGCTGGAGACAATTGGGGATTGTTGCATTGCGTTAAGTAGTCATTTACTCCGAATCAGTTACTTCAAAAAGACTATATGTTCTTATCTTGAAGCATGCATAAAATTTGGTGGAACTGCGGTAAAGCTGTGAAAGTTTAAACAATATAAAATGACACAAAGTATTGCAGCTTTACACAACAGAGTTACGACACATACAGAACGTTGCGGCGGTTAGCCTTCATCAGCAAACAAACACATTCACAAACACAACATACAGTCAAGGAGAACTCCTGTGACTACATTAGAAGGTGATGACAGGACGAGAGGAACAAATGCATGGAAAAATGGAAGCAATGAAGAGAAAATGAGAATTGACAAAATGTTAATTGAAAAGAATGTTAGTCGAAGAAAATGTTTAATAGAAAAACTGTTTATAGAGAAAAAGATTGCATACTCACCTCACGTACGGACCTGTAAATGACTACGGAAATCTCGGGTGTATTTGTATAACGGTGCTGGATGTTACGGTTCAGTGAGCACATAGAAAGAAGGGGGCGGGGTAGGAGGCGTGTAAAATTGAGAGCTCTCTCTCTCTCTCTCTTCTTGCATGGACTGTACATATGTCCACATACACTAGCATTTTGTCTGTTGAAGTGTGTCTATGTATGTACACGTGTTCATGCACACCAGTCCACCCAGACCAACAACACAATGGGGTCGTGGTCAATTTTACACGCCTCCTACCCCGCCCCCTTCTTTCTATGTGCTCACTGAACCGTAACATCCAGCACCGTTATACAAATACACCCGAGATTTCCGTAGTCATTTACAGGTCCGTACGTGAGGTGAGTATGCAGTTTTTTTTCTCTATAAACAGTTTTTCTATTAAACATTTTCTTCGACTAACATTCTTTTCAATTAACATTTTGTCAATTCTCATTTTCTCTTCATTGCTTCCATTTTTCCATGCATTTGTTCCTCTCGTCCTGTCATCACCTTCTAATGTAGTCACAGGAGTTCTCCTTGACTGTATGTTGTGTTTGTGAATGTGTTTGTTTGCTGATGAAGGCTAACCGCCGCAACGTTCTGTATGTGTCGTAACTCTGTTATGTAAAGCTGCACTACTTTGTGTCATTTTATATTGTTTATCTTGAAGCAGAACGGTTCATAGAGGAGCTGCCAAACTAATAACTCCCAGAGAATCTAGTGCTCAGTGTTTCTAGGTGTCTTTCCAAAGGCCAGCATGTCAGACCCAGTCCCATCTCACCACTAATCGTTACTGAACTAAATTGATTTCCCTTGAACTTTAAGGACATTAAGAATCATTGCCAAAGGCATAGCACATTCAATGGACTGAGAACATTTAATTAATAACGACCAGTCATAAATGTGTTTAGAGACTTTATTTATTTCACAATATCTTCAATCCATGGAAATTCCAATAATATCGTTTGTAACCCAGAGACATTGTTAGGAGGAACTTGTGGTTAAGCACCTTGGCTATCTGAACTGATACATTCTTAGATCAAATGGGAGTCAGATATAGACATTATCTCATTGGTTTAATGATTGTAATTCATGTTTTCAGAAATTCACAACATGCTTTTAACTCCACAGCATATTAGTCAATAAACTGATTTTCACGTTTACCTCCTCTTTTGTCGGGTACATTGTGATGTGACAAAAACTTTTATATGTGTTAGTTAGCATTACTAAATGACATACTTGAAGAATCTGGAACGACAGGTGGCTGGGTAACCACGAATAGACAGCAACGTCCTGTACTATTGTAAGCACCCAGGTTCCAGGTTATTCATAAAGGAGAACTTAAAAATTATACAAATTTTCTTGTAACCGTTTCACCTATAAGGGAAAATGGATACAAGTGGGGGACACGAGTTAGATAAGTAACTCCTTTCTGGGAAGGCTAAGTTTGGAGGGAAATCATCAATATTCCCGGGAAACCCCTAGATTTCCTGAGCCAATATGGGGCACTTTGGCTTCCAAAGACCCATCCCCTCCAGACGAAATTAGTCCCATCCTTCTAGCTTGACTTCAACACGGGGCAGGCCATGGTGGGTACTGCATTCTCCTCCCAACATACAACAGATGTACAGACCAGATGGAAACAGAGGAAGAGGCCGACCACGTAAACGTTGGATGGAGGGTATAGCAGAGTCCATGGGAATATCGATATATGAAGCCCATAATCGGGCACTCTCACGATGTTTATACTTCACCTCGACACCGCAAGGTACAAGAGGAACATGATGAGATGAGATGATGAAATTGTTGAAACTTGACCACAATACAGGATATGCTGCTACGTATGTTTTACTAGCTTCATTGTTGAAACTTGACCACAATACAGTTATCCATCAGTGGCTCTACCCCCTTTTTAACCCCCACCCCCTTTTCTTGTTTATTTGCTTGGAGTTTGTTGACACTGAAGTACCTAAACCCCTATGCGATGATGGTAGGAACGTGAAAAAGGGGGGGGGGGGGGGGGGGGAATTGTCCGTATGTGCTTTTTTGTTTCTTTTCCGTATGTGGGTTGTTTCTTTTCCGTATGTGATTTTTTGTTTCTTTTCCGTAAGTGGTTTTTTTGTTTCTTTTGCGTTTTTGGTTTTATGTTCCTTTTGCGTATGTGGTTTTTTTGTTACTTTTCCGTATGTGCTGTCTTTTTTTTTTTTTTTTACGTAGTCCTTGCACGTGCTACTACCACTATATAATAGTTGCCAGTACTGGAGAGTGCACTGGACTGATGTTTGCGTTTGGATTAAATAAATAATGGTTTGCATATCCTTTACAGGACATCGCTGTCAACATCAGCATCTTTCAGCTGTATGTTGATTTCTTGGCAAGATTACGCTCAGTAGTTTGCCATTGCTTTTTGAGCGGCCGGCTCAGTTATCCCGCAAGTCACCAGCAGGGGTCGAACCGCTCCGAGACTCTGCGTGATAAACGGGATTACGGAGAAAGTGTTGTAACCCCTCGGCCAGAGAGACCGGCGCGTATGGATTAGCTTCCCCTATTTCCAGTATCCCTCGCCATAAGACCATTTCCACTCCAACTTCTCAGGTACTTGTAATTTACGCCCCTCAAGTCAAGGACGAGAAGTCAACATTTTAGACCCAGCTGACCGATGTAGGAGTTAACACGCTACTTCGGCATCAGAACATCATAGTTTTTGAGTGAGCGCTCTCATCCATACCACGTTCGAATCACAGCCGCGGGCGATTTGGTAGCAAACCGTCTTGCGTTGGTTCTCATAGCAATGGCATGCCTGCCGGTCGTCCAGAAAGCAATGGCAAACTACTGATCGTAAGCTTGCCAAGAAATCACAAACAGCCTCAAAATGCGGGGGTTGACTGTGACGACCTGTAAAGAATTATCAACTTTCTAACCACATAAGCAAACAAGTTACCGTAAACGCCCGACCACACGTCCAAGACAGCAAAGCCATGTTAAACACGAGGAAGCTAAAACTGGGCAAGTACAGCAGCAGAAGCAGGTCGAAGACGTTCAGCACCTCCAAGGCAGCCTCGCTCTCTGGGATCACGCTGCACTCTGTCCGGCTCGCGGACCTGAACGTCCCGTGGGTCCACGTTTTGTAGGAGTAGATGGTAAAGGCAAATAGAGCTAGACCTGGAAAATATAGGAGTACAAACATACAGCTTATGTGTTTACTTTTGTTGGGTTACAGTTTCAACATTGGAAAACCTGTTTAAGTGATTCAGTGCCGAAGCATAATATATCGTCCCATTTGGGCAGAAGGACGGTATATCGTCATAGTAGGGTGATCGTGTTATTTGCTTTGCTTCGTGATATCTTCTTCAGTTTTAAAGCTCAATGAATGGAAGTTGACATGATGAAACTTGTTCATGACCATGTTTGGTTCATACCTAATTTTTATTTGGCACTGAATCAGTTACAGAATATTTGACCTGTAGCACCGTCGGCCGTGAAACATGAACTCAAAGCAAAACATAGATCGGCCGTAAAACATGAACTATAACCAAGCCAATGATCGGCCGAGAAACGCGAACTCTAGCCGAAACAACGATCGGCCGTGGAACATGAACTCTAACCAAAACGAAGACAAGAGTTTAACATATAATGAAGTAGCGTAATGAAACCTTTCAACCGAAACACCCAAAACACATTGTCATACGCTTCACGGTTACCCCATTAGTATTAAAGAGACTTCTATGTCTTTTTGTACATAAGTATGGTTTACCCGCTTGTATAGCAGAAGCCTCGGCGTGGCAAATTGCAAACAGCCAAAAATGCCGGGGTCTCGCCAAGTTTACTGGGGTTGACTAGAGCGTCCTATCAATTTTACGGTCAGTAATTTACCATTGCTTTCTGAACAACCACGCTCAGACCATTGTTAAAAATCAACTGACAGCGGTCTGCTAACAGATCGCTTGACACTGATTTGGAACCCAATATGCGGGATTGTCAAACGCTTTCGCTACCACTTAGCCACATATGCCTGCTAAGGTAACGCAAAGTATCGTAGAGTAACTAGTAAAGGACATTTACACGCTTTACGGAACATTGACCATCTGGTGCTAGGACCATATTTTTTGTGTGGGTTTGCAAGCCCGTTATTTTGTGTTAAATTAACTACTCTGTCTCTCTCTCTCTCTCTCTCTCTCTCTCTCTCTCTCTCTCTCTCTCTCTCTCTCTCTCTCCGTGTCTCTTTTTCTCTCTCTAGTTACATATCCTTTACAGGACGTCGCAGTCAACCCCAGCATTTTATGGCTGTTTGTGATTTCTTGACAAGTTTACGGTCAGTAGTTTACCACTGCTTTCTGAACGACAGGCACTCATACCATTTTACAAACAGTAACTTAAGACGGTCTGCTTCCAAATCGCCCGCAGTGGTGTTTAGGTACGAATTACGTCCGTAACTCCTACACCACAGAGAAGGCAAGCTGACTACTAGGCAATAATAATGTTAATAATAATTAAAAGGAAAAATAATAAATGTCCGTTGAACCGCTATACAAAATTATTAAAGGCAGCCGCTGAAGTGTCACCTCAACTGATGCTACACGACACTTGGTGGTAGGTATCCCACTCCCCTTCCCCCAACTCCCTCTCTCTGGTAAATTCCCGCTGAGCCGCAACACGCAACCATTAAAGACAGCCGCTGTAGTGTCGCCCCCTCTGACGTTACACGATACTAGGTGGTAGGTAACCCCTTCCCCTTCCCCCAACTCCCTGTCTCTGGTATACCCCGTGGAATTACTCGTGCCAACTGATTGCGCGACTCCTGCACGATCGCCAGAGTATTATGTCTACACAATTACTGCCTTAAGTGGGACTGTCTGAATATTTACTAAGACTTCTAGATATTTCAGAGACTTCTGCAAAAGTATGACCTCCCAAACACGCAAACAGTTCGGGCCAAACGTGGATTCGCGCACGTGGCGACTGATCAGTCTTCGTCCATTTCGGGAATACGGTGTCCTTGACTTCACAAGCTGAAGGGGATTTGGTTTTTCTCTTCAATACGAAGGACGAGAAGAAGAAGAAGAAGAAGAAGAAGAAGAAGAAGAAGAAGAAGAAGAAGAAGAAGAAGAAGAAGAAGAAGAAGAAGAAGAGGAAGAAGAAGAAGAAGAAGAAGAAGAAGAAGAAGAAGAAGAAGAAGAAGAAGAAGAAGAAGAAGAAGAAGAAGAAGAAGAAGAAGGAGGAGGGCAGGAGGAGAAAGCGGAGGCGGATTGGAGGAGTAAAGACGAACTACGACATCCGTGAGGCCAGGCGACAGACAGACTGAAGAGTTCTTTGTGTGGGAAACGTGTTTCACAGAGTCGTTGAATGTAAATGTGGGAGGGGTAGACCTTATAACTGGTAGGCGACATAGGACATCGTCCTGGTTACGTTTTGAAAATTAAGAGAAATTGCCCACAAGCGAAATGTTGGTTATGTGTGCTGGAAGGGAAAGCAATGCGGTATTTGAAACATAATGTGCTATAGCTGGTTAGCGGGGTAGGAGTATCCCCTATCAAACGAGATGTAAGACGCCCCCTTTCCTCCGTTAGTCTACAGGGCACCCTTGGGCAAGGTGGAGTACCCGTTTAGCCCCCCAATCAGGGTTACGTGAAGCCATGGAAGCAGTTGGTGGATGGAGTGTGAGAGCAGCCGACAGATTGTTGTTGGTTATGGTCTTGCACTCTGCGGTGATAGGCAGATGATCTCATCAGTAGAGACAATGGCTATGGCCACCGACTAGTACAGTCACTGCCCAGAAGGAAAGAAATGGCAAACTACCTTCTGCAAAACTTGCCAAGAAACCATAACAACCATGAAAGAAAACATAATAAGAAAGAGATCTGGCGGCAAGACCACCAGGCCAGGCAGATCAGATAACACTGGGACAGAGTGTGACACAGGGGCCAGTACTAGTAATCGTGATGACGGAGTTAATCCCGACTGTGTTACCAAGGAAATCCCCTGTGTCAGACTTAAAAGGAGCGTTAGAATAGGAACGTGGAATGTGAAGAGTCTGTATGAGGGAAAGCTTAAAGTAGTATGTGATGAGATTAAAAAAAGATGTTTGCATATCCTTTACAGGACATCGCTGTCAACATCAGCATATTTCAGCTGATTGTTGATTTCTTGGCAAGATTACGCTCATTAGTATGCCATTGCTTTCTGAGCGGCCGGCTCATATACCCCCTAAGTTACCGACGCGATTCGAACCACTGCTGATTCTCACCGTCGTCACGTTACTTACGAGAGTATACGAGATTACGGAGAAAAGTCGCTAACCTCTAGGCCAGGAAGTCGGCATGTGACGAGATTGAGAGGTTAAATATTCACATTTTAGGAATTAGTGAACATCGCTGGAGAGGCAAGAGACATTTTACAAATGAAAATGGAGGTACTTTCTTATATTCTGGTAGAGACGTCGCAAGCCAGAGCGGAGTGGCATTTTGTAGATAAAACAACTGAAAAAGCTTACATGGGATATAACCCAATTAGTGACAGAATCCTAACTATTAGACTTAAAGGACGTCCAAAACAAAAACACAACTCTCATACAGATATTTGCACCTACTTCAACAGCAGAGGAGGACGGAATCGAAGATTTTTTACAGTACACTACAAGACACATTAAATAAGATTGGTAATAATGATATAACAATAATAATGGGATATTTTAATGCTAACGTAGGTACAGGAAGAGCTGAAAATGAGAGACGCGATTTAGAAAAATTTGGGTTGGGAAATAGAAACGATGCAGTTGACAAATTAATTGAATTTGTGCACAGAAAATGAGTTAACGATATCCAACACACTTTTTTAAACAACACCCAAGAAGACTTCGCTGGAAGTCCCCGGACAGTATTACCAAAAATAAGATAGATTATATTTTAATACAAAGAAGATGGAGTACAAGCATAACATCTGTAAAAGTCCTACGAAGTGCAGACTGTGATACAGATCATCAGTTATTAGAAGCAGATCTGAAATTAAAACTCAAAAAGCTTACCCGAGGACCAAGGCCACTTCGTTTTCATCTCACAAAAATACTAGATGCATACAACGTTAAAGTGAGGAATCGTTATGAGATCTTGATGTCTGTGCAAGAGGAAATGACACCTAATGAACTGGCAGTACAAGCTAGAGATATCTTGATAACAGCAGACAAAGATTTAATTCCGACCAGGACTAAGAAACAAAAGCCATGGATTACGCCATGCCCGTTAAAATTAATAAAACAACGATTGGAACTGAAAAAGAAAGGAGAAACCTGATAACAGTAGGATGAAGTATAAATCTTTAACACGAGAAATAAGAAATAACACAAGAAAGAAGAAAAACCAATATATACAAGATTGTTGTATTAAAATAGAGGCAATATCATAAGAATGGAAGAGATTACGAAATGTTCAAAGAAATAAAGTTATTGACAAGAAATGTTCAACCTCAATTAATGTTATCTGTGACAAGTTTGGAATACCTTAACAGAATCTAGACAAATTCTAGAAAGATGCCAGGAATACTGAAGTGGAATGTATGATATGAATGACTGTGAGGATATGAATGATATACATGAACCAATGACAGCAGAGACAGAACCTGAACCCTCATTAGATGAAATTGCATGGGCAATAAAGAACCTGAAGAATGGTAAATCACCAGGATGTGATGAGATACCAGCTGAACTAATTAAAGCGGGAGGAGAAGAAAGCATACAAATCTATCACGCATTATGTAAAAGATATGGAAATATGGTATATGGCCAAAAGATTGGAAGAGAACTATCTTCATTCCAATACCAAAAAAGGGCAACCTGAAATTATGCACCAACTATAGAACTGTTGCCCTGATCAGTCATGCAAGTAAAATTCTACTAAAAATCATAATGGGAAGACTTCGTAAGAAAATGGAAGAAGAGATTAACGTGGTTCAAGCTGGATTTAGACAAGGAAGAGGAGCAAGAGATCACATACTCATCATTCGTTTAATAATAGAGAAGTGCAAAGAATTTAATGTAACCCTATTCTCGTGTTTTGTGGATTATTCAAAGGCATTTACAACATTAGAAACTTTGGGAAATCATAAGGAATATGGGCTTTCCGTCACATGTAGTACAACTCATAAGAATGCACTGTCTAGACAAACAAGCCGCGGTTAGATTAAATGGCGAGACCATAAGATTGGTTTGACATCAAGCAAGGAGTCCGTCAGGGCTGTGTGCTGTCACCCTATTTGTTTAACCTGTAAGCTGAAAATATAATGAGAAATGTGAGAGATGATATAACCAGGGAGCAATATGATGCCCTAAATATCGGTGGTCATGAAATACCGGAGATTCGATATGCAGATGATAGGGTATTACTATCCACATCACAGAATGGCATAGAAAACTTAATAACCTCAACCCAAAGAAATAGTGAAAATCACAACTAATATCTGAACATAGCAAAAACAAAGATAATGCACACAGATAAAACTACTATGGAGAAAGAAATATGTTAACGAGGAAAGATTGGAGGTGGTGGAAAATTTCGAATAATTGCTCTTCAAATACTAAAACAACTTAATAAATTATGGAGTTGGACAGACAGAACTACAAAAATTAAATTTTTGAGAGCATGCATCTTTCCCGTTGTAACATACGCCTGTGAGACCTGGAAACTTGCTAAACAAGCTGAACAGCGCATAAATATATGTAAAATTGGCTTCTCATAAGTTTTTAGCCTGACCATGAAGGAGTAGGCGGAAAAAATTGAAATTTGGCACATGTATAGCTCATTCAATTTATAATGGACATATGAATTATGAATTTCCCTCCTCAACTGGTTTTTTCGATATGGTGCATGGCACAACACACACTATTGACCAGATCTGCACATCCAATGGTTTGTCAGAACAATGGAGAAATCAGACGCCAGGACTGTGATACTATTCTTGATGTTACAGGGAAAAAACACCTACAGAAATACACAGGGAGATGGAGCCAGTGTTTGAGGAAGTTTGTCCTTCGTATGCTTCTGTAAAAACAATTGGTGTTTGCAGTTTAAGTGTGGCCGGTCCTAAATTGCTGATCTGCCAAGATCAGAACGCCCGTCCTCAGAGTGCAATGATGCTTTTGCTGCAAAAGTGAAGAAAATCATAGACCAGGAAAGGAAAATGACAATTGCAGAGATATCGGGTTCAGCAAAACTGAGTAAGAGTACAGTTTTTAGAATTTTACACAACAGACTGATCATGAGAAAAGTGTGTGCCCGCTGGGTCCCTCGCCTGCTGACATGTGAACAGAAACAAACTCGCGTTGATTGCTGTGGCCAGTTGCTCAACATGTGTCGGTGGAAAAATATATTGACGACCATGGTGACGGTAGATGGGACTTGGATTCAACATTATGACCCAGAATCCAAGATTGCCAGCATGCAGTGGAACACCCCGGGCTCGCCAACACATGTCAAGCCAGTAGCACAACAATCTGCAAGAAAAGTGGTGCTGACTGTTTTTTTTTTGGGACGTCAAAGGTGTCATATTGAAAGATTACATGCTTCATGGCAACACGGTTAATGGGCAGTACTATGCAGATCGCCTAATCAAACTAAGAAAGGCTGTGACCAGAAAACAAAGGATAGCGCGTGCGCAAATTCTGCCTTTGCTTCAAGACAATGCGCCTTCCCATAAAGCACGGCTTGTGCTGCAAACTGCTAACGATTTGAATACTAATATTCGTGCATGTGACATGTATGTAGCATCCCTCAGTCCTTTCCAGCAGACGTTGTCATACGCGCTATTAAAACTTAGGACGGGATACTTAACGAAACTAACTTTCGTTTGAATTAAGGCCAGTGATTGACTGAGCCCCGGAACAAAGGCTTTTTATCTGGACAAAGACGAAGCTAGGCACTCGCCATGTTTTGTTCAAGAGAGCGAGTCACACATTGGTTTAGTGTGGCTTAATTTAATAGCCCACTTATTCTCTGCTCTTAGGGTGAGCATTTTAAAACATATCAGTATCATGTTAGGTATTAGGATGAATGCTTTGATAGAACTAATATCATGATTGAAGTTGGTGTGGGAAAAATATGAGAATCGCTTTCATTGAAAAGTTGGTTTGAGTCACGCAGTCTGTGCATCGCCATGTTGTCCAGTCAGCTTTCATAAAGCTTACAATGTAATCTTGCTATGAGTCACCTTTCTGATACGCTTTTGGAAACCTATTTTTATTCCTAAATGCTAAACTTCCTCGTTGGAGCTTCAACCCCCAACCTGGTCCTCAAGGTTGGGGGTTGAAGCGTGCTGTTAACATCCCCACCTTTGTAAAAACCTTTCTTTGTTACGAAACAAATACATGAGCCTAGATATCGGACTGACTTATCTGGACAACAACCTTGGAACGTTAAAGAACTTTTGAGATTTGGAACATGGAATGTACGGACACTATATCGAGCTGGAGCGGCCGATGAACTAACCCGGGAGCTGGTTGAATATCAAATGGATATAACAGCAATTCAAGAAATAAGGTGGCCAGGAGAGGGTACTTTAGAGCAAAACGGAATTATTATAATATATGGAGGAAACACCCAAAATAAACATGAATTAGGAACAGGATTTGTCATCAAAAAAGAGTTCTGGGGGAACGTTTTATACTTTAAAGCTTTTAATGACAGGATTAGTAAATTACGAATAAAAGGTAAATGGAAAAATATAACGATGATTAATGTACATGCACCTACTGAAGAGAAAGAAGATGATATTAAAGAAGACTTTTATAATGATCTGGAAGATGTCATAGAAGAAACCCCCAATCAGGACATCCTGATTGTGCTGGGAAACTTCAATGCAAAAATAGGTAGAGAGCAAACTAATAAAAAAGTGGCCGGTATGGAAAGCCTACATACAACTTCAAATGATAATGGATGGAGAGACATCAACCTGGCAGAAGCCAAAGGACTGCAGATTAGCAGTACCAGACTACAAAGAAAGGATATACACAAACAAACTTGGAAATCATGTGACAAGAGAACCTATAATCAAATAGATCACATTTTAATTAACAACAGAAATGCATCAAACATACAGCAAGTCAGAAGTTATAGAGGAGCTAAGTGCCACAGTGACCACTTCCTCGTTGGAGCAAAATTTAAAATACAACTTAAGAGAGCTTTCTATACTAAATTACAAAGATTACACCCAACATATAACAGAGAAAAACTACAAGACATTACAGTCAAAGAGAAATTTACAGATGAAATAAAATGTAAACTTGAAACTCTGCAAAACCCTTTGGAGGAAAGCGTTGACCAAACTTGGTTGAACATCAAGAATACAATTCAATCTACCGCAGAAGAATGCCTCGGTGTGTTAACCACGCATAGAAAGAACAGATGGTTCAATCAAAAATGTGAAGAAGCAGTCATTAGGAAGAAGAATGCCAGACATGTATGGTTAAATGACATCAATAACATCCAAAAGGAAGAGCATTATAGAAATGAATGTAAAGAGGCTACAAAAATAGTCAGACAGCAGAAGCGAGAATATATGAGTAATATAATCAAAGATATGGAAACTAATCACCAGAAAAATGAATCCAGAATTTTTTTTTACAGAACTGAAGTCAATGAAACGAGGGCACCAACAAAACACATATGGTTTAAAAGACAAAAATGGGAATATGATAAATACCAATGAGGAAATTTTATTGAATTACTAAATTGTGAAGCTCCAAGTAACATTTTCCCACAGGAAGAGGTTCTAACATGCGAACCACAAATTAAAGAACCTACATTTGAAGAAATCCTATATGTAATCACACGACTTAAAAACAATAAGGCAACTGGGACTGATAGAATTGCTGCTGAATTTATAAAGGCAGGTGGCCATGCATTACATCTAAAGCTATACGAACTAATAATAAAAATTTGGAGGACAGAAGAATTACCCCATGACTGGAAAGAGTCATTATTGATACCTATCTTTAAGAAAGGAAACAAGTTCCAATGTGGAAATTATAGAGGAATATCACTACTGTCCACAAGCTATAAGATACTATCCGCAGTATTACTAAATAGACTAAAACCATATTCAGAAGACATATTAGGTGACTACCAGGCGAGTTTTAGTCAAAACAGATCAACAATAGATCAGATATTTATCTTACGACAAATAGCCGAGAAACATTGGGAATATAAAAGAGATCTCCATAACATTTTTGTGGATTTTAAAAAGGCTTATGATAGTGTCCATAGGAATAGTCTATGGAATGCTATGCAGGAATTTGGAATACCAATACCAAGGAAGTTAATCAACATGACCAGACTATGCATAGAAGATACTTATAACATAGTAACATATAAAGGCAGGAAATCAGACCCCTTCCAAATAACATCTGGCTTGAAACAGGGTGATGCAGGGTAGCTATCTGATTCCCTTGCCGAAGCCTGACAAAGACCACAAAAAAATTCAGGCATATCGAATTATAACCATGCAGAATACAGTAGGCAAGCTGCTGGAGAAGGTAATTGCCAGGAAAATATCAAGCCAACTAGAGAGGCAAGGTGTTTTCCCACCTACCCTGGGTGGGTACCGTCCAAAAAGAGAAACCTGGACCAATGCAGCAGTCTTTGCCCATGATGTCTATGAAGGTTTCCACTCAGGCACTGAAACTGTTGCTGCAGCGATTGATCTTGAGGACGCATACAACAGAGTACCACTGGATTTTTTAATGTTTCAGCTTCTTGAACTAAACGTAAGTCCATTCCTCCTTAGTTGGATCGCTGCAGCCCTCTTCCAACGGAAAGTAGTTTTTAGATGTGGCAGTTGGACTTCGGAACCAACAACAATATATCCTGGCCTACCACAGGGATCACCATTATCTCCGGTACTGTTCAACGCCTACACAGTGAGAATCACCAGTGAGCAGATCACTGGACCTGGCAGGACATTGTCATATGCCGATGATGTTTTAGTGTATCGTCAGGGTAAGGATAGAGAGGAGGTTGCTGTGGAACTACAACCGAACTCAATCGCATAAGTACTTGGTGTGATGAAGCTGGGGCAATGGTCAACCCAACAAAGGCAACAGTGACTTGGTTCTTGTTGAATAATCATATTGTCAACAATCCAACACCAACTGTAATGCTGTGTTCAGAGACGGTGGAAAGAACGCAGGCAATGAATTACCTGGGGATACGGTTTGATCGAAGCCTTGCTTATAATGTGCACATAGACCAGGTGATAACAAAGGCCAAGCGGGGCTTGGCAGCGATGCGGGTGATGGCGGCAGCAAACTGTGAGCAGCGCCATCTATGTCTTCTGTACGAGGGGCTGGTCATGTCTGTTTTGGAGTATGCAATGGCAATCCTGACTCTCAGCCATAAGCAGATAGAAAGGATGGAAAGGATACAGAATGAAGCTATGCGCATTATTCTTGGATGTACAAGAGATACAGCATGCAGGGCGATGCGCTACCTTCTTGATTTTCCAACCATTGAAGAGAGAATGCAAGTTTGCAGGGCACGCGCCTACCTCAGAATTAACGCAAACACACAGCATCCACTGCATAGTGAAATTAGGAAGGTGAAGGGCAGCAGGTTAAAAAGAGGACGGTCGTGGATGGGTCAAGCCGAAGACATTCTTGAACAGGTGTGTTCACTTGAGGACTTAGAACCTGGCGAGGAGTGGGTGCAAGTGCCAACAGACTTCTGCACATCCTTTTCAGTTTGCATCCAACTAGATAGAAAATGCAGACAAGAAAATCCGGCTGCTGTGGAGGCTGAAGTACAAGCGTTGATTTTCGAGAATTCGCTAGACAGTGATGCGGTCATCTACACAGATGGGTCGGTCGTCCGACATGTGAGAAGCTCATGGGCCTTTACAGCTCGGGCCGGAGGGAGAATTGTGAAGGAGGACTCTGGTGCTTTCACTGAAACCACAAGTAGCCTGACCATGGAAGTCATGGCAGTAAGTAAAGCAATAACATGGCTCGAGACACAGACATTCACTAGGGCTTGTTTCCTTAGCGACTCAATGAACATGATCAAGAGGATAGAGGAGGGGTCGATCCGAAGAGAATGGTTGCTGCCTCTGGAGCGGTCTCGGCTGGCAAAGATTAGTTTCATCTTCGTGCCAGGTAATGCTGGAGTACAAGGAAATGAGCGGGCTGACAAGCTCGCAGGTGAGGCTACTGTGGAGGGCGGACGCGCCATGGACCAGGCTGACATTCTGAATGCTCTACGAGAAGTGAGACTTTTGCAAGAACCAAGTGATGACTGTGAATCTACAACAATGGCCAGACTGCGAGAGCAGCAAATTAAAAGAGGGGTGGCCAAACAAGAACACTACGCAGGAAGCCAAAGAAGATTGATAAACCAACACAGAACTGGCGTCGTTAGCCGCTACACGCTGCGGGATTTGCTGAGGAGGGGATCCGAGCACTTATGGACTGAATGGTCCGATGTGCAACGAGGATGATCTGTCGACTAACTAACTAACTAACTAGGGTGATGCACTATCGCTGCTACTCTTCAATCTGGCTCTAGAGAAAGTTGTAAGGAAGATAAAGGAGGAATGTGATATTGGAGGAACATCCAAGCTGCTTGGTTATGCAGATGATATAGATATTATAGGGCAAAGTGAACAAAAGACATTGGAAATATTGACTCACTTAAAGGAAAAAGCCCAACAGATGGGGCTGGTTATCAACCAAGATAAGGCAGAATATATGGTAATTTCAAGAGACGGAATGGCTAAAAACTCTGGCCACATACAAATAGATAATATGACCATTAAAAGAACGGAAACATACAAATACCTGGGTACAATCTTCAACTGCTCCAACATCATAAGGGAAGAAATACAAACTAGAATCAACTCTGGAAATAAGATATACTATGCACTACAACATCTACTAAATCAAAGGCGCTATCTCGTAACACCAAAATCACAATATACAAAACACTGATCAGACCAGTTGTGCTGTATGGCTCTGAAACCTGGAGTACAACGAAAGAAGACGAAGCCTTGTTACAAACCTTTGAGAACAAAATTTTAAGACGCATCTTTGGACCCATTAGGGATACACAAAGTGGAGAGTGGAAAAGAAGAAGTAACAAAGACATTTATGATCTGTTTAAGTCCCCGCTAATCACTGGTATCATGAAGGCTAATAGACTACAATGGCTGGGGCATATAGAAAGAATGGAAGATAATAGGGAAACAAAACTCGCTTACACTCAGGAAATAAATGACCGTAGACCCCGAGGTAGACCAAGAAGACGGTGAAGAGATACTACATGTACAGACCTCAAGCACTTGGAATCAACGACTGGCAAGAGAAGGTCCACCAGAGAGACGAATGGAGACGGATTGTATTTGCAGCTAAGAACCTCAATGGCTCGGAAAGCTGAAGAAGAAGAAGAAGAAGAAGAAGAAGAAGAAGAAGAAGAAGAAGAAGAAGAAGAAGAAGAAGAAGAAGAAGAAGAAGAAGAAGAAGAAGAAGAAGAAGAAGAAGAAGAAGAAGAAATGCTAAACTTTCACAACTTGTCTTTGTGTTATAAAGTGGTTATTTCTGAGTGCTTATTTTGTATTTCTGCTCTTATGACGGAGAAATATTACTCTGTGTACAACTTTAATAGTTTGTTAGATAGATACAGAGAGAGAGAGAGAGAGAGAGAGAGAGAGAGAGAGAGAGAGAGAGAGAGAGAGAGAGAGAGAGAGAGAGAGAGAGAGAGAGAGAGAGAGTCTCGCTTGACTTTTTCATGCACGTAGGAGTTAATCTTTTGTTTACATTGTTGTAAATACACAGAGGTGTGATTGTCTTGTAGTCTTTTTCATAAATGATGTTATGGGATTGTCATTTTTTTATGATATATAATCTCAAGTGAGTGGGAAATGACACCATGCTCTTGTGTTTTTACTTTGAGATGTTGGGTAACTGCCCACTAAGTGATTCCTACATTGTATGGGAAAAGATTCCATGATTTCTCTTTCATGAGTATTTTACCTTTTATGCTCATGATTGTTACTGCTTAATGCTGTAATAAATGCTGTTTGGGATTTTCATTTTGTATGATATATAATCTCAAGTGTAGGGGAAAAGATTCACATGCTTTCTCTTTTATGAGTATTTTACCTTTTATGTTCCTGTTTGTTACTGCTGAAGTAAACATAACTTCACCCCAGTGGGGACAAACACATGATAAGGATGATGCAAGAGGAGATGACTGATCTGATAGCTAGCCTTCTGCCATTTGTCAGTGGTACTTATATAATGCTGTTTGTAACTATGGAAAGGAGATTTATGAATTGTTTACATGAGACCAGTCTCAGGGATTTTGTCCATGTTGTGACAGCGGTACTATCAAGATGGTTGGATATTTAGGAGGTGAAAAACCCCTCAGGAAGCTCCAGTATCAGTCCAGAAGAGATGTACCTATTGAGTAGATACCTTACTCACTTTTGGAGTGGGTCAAAACTCTACAGTAGGCGACAAGTGCTAGGCAACTTTTGACACATTTCTTTCTTCTTCCCTTTTGTTTCCTTTATTTTTATTATGATACACTGTATCAGAATAATGTTTATTTATGATACACTTTTATCAGGATATATATCTTTATTATGGTACACTGTTGTCAGAATATATATTTTATATGATAACTTTTATCAGAAGATATATTTTATTATGATACACTGTGTCAGATATATAATTTTATTATTTGATTTAAAATGTATCAGAATATATATTTTATGATACACTGTGCAGGAATATATATTTTATTATGATAACTGTTATCTAAGTGGGTTTATTACTAATGGAATCGACCCTATTTTCTTCACTATACAGCGCTAGAGATGCGGCTGAGTATTGGAACTGAAGTTATGGTCAACTTATTTGGATTTAGAGGCAGGAAACTGGGATATCAGCCTACCCCTAATATTCTACAGAGAGTGCTGGTTACTGCCACACACCCTGGACCTGAATGTCAATGCCTGGATAATTAATGGACTGGGACTATGCTGAAGTGGATTCCTACCTCTGGGAACTTACAGACGGTGTTAATCTTTTCAATGTCTGCAAAGACATGAGGCATGCCTGGCCTAGATGGTTTTCAGCGTATACCCTCTTCTAAAAGTCACCGCCTGATTCCACGTTCAACTGTCATATACCAGAGGCTCATGGATAGTCTGGAATTCACCATCATTGAACAGTATGGATGTACCAACTGCTTCTGTGGACTCCCAGCTTCCTTTGAATCTTCTCATCCATCATATCCCAGACATGGACAATCAAGCACTATACCAACTCCCGGTCAATCAAGTCGTATATTCAGCTGAAGAAAGATATAACCTACATCTTAACCCAGAAAAGGGCTGGAATATTTATGCCCAATTCAAGTTAGCTCTGTCAGGAAATACTATGGATAATGTGATGTCACTCCTCATCCAAAGATATACTGAAAGTGTTTGTGCCTGATCCTGATTGAATCAATCGCATGGACAGCTGAAGTTATATACTGTTTGTTACGCCACGCCTGAACGCTTCAGACTCATATCTGTCTGTTATACCACTCCGGAATGCTCCTAGCCCAGTTACTTAGCAGCTGTGATTTGGGAGATTACAGTATATCCACTTTGGATTCATATGGATTACTCCTACATGTTTACGTTTGGATATATGATCCGGAGGTGAAAGCTCCGTGTGTGTGTGTGTGTGTGTGTGTGTGTGTGTGTGTGTGTGTGTGTGTGTGTGTGTGTGTGTGTGTGTGTGCAATCCCCAATTTTCTGAATAGGTGGATATAGCAGCTGTTTTCCTGGATTATAGCAAGTGGGATTATGGCCAGACTTTTTTCTAGTGGATAATGAAGGAGAAGGAGTCATCATCAGACCCATAGGATAGTTCTAGAGACAGATTAGATAGATTTTCTTTATCTATGTCTTTGTATGGATTATTTACTTTGTTTTGTGTGTAACACATGTATTTGATGTGAACCTTTTTGGGGATTTTTCGGGACTTCTGTTATGGTTGTATACTTTGTGTGCATTGCCTGAAATATGATAATTTCTTTCATGAATATGTCACCATACTGTAGCCAACAGGGTTTGTCCAGGACCCAAATGTTTTCACAATACAGTTGTTTGTTTGTTTGGTTTAACCAAGCCTTGAAGTTACTTCATTGTAAACCTGTTGTTCCAAAATTGATATTTATCGTCTATTTATGGTTACTGTTGATGTTTTTGTCTAACAGTGATTGTTCCCCATCTGTCTATGTAATACTGTGGATGTGCATGACAGTGGCTACTTGTCATTGTTTATATATATATATATGGGAGATTAAATGTGGGGCGGGGCACTTACACATAGACACACCTTCTGGGTAGAGTGATTAGTTACTCGGGTGTCTGTGGTAGAACTTCCCGGATCTCCCAGCCTTCTATGGGAAACATTTCTTCTATGTTAGTGTTGAACTTGCACCCTTTTCTGCCTTGTTCAATGCTTGGGGTTTCACGAGCCAGTATATTATTTCCTATAGAGGGCGTGTTTGGGATTAAGACCCCATTCATACTGAATACCCCTAGCGAAACTTGTCCTTATTCTAATTTATTATATTTACCACCCCACAGTGCACACCCACCATATTCTCCAGATTTGGCTCCATCAGATATATTTTTTAATTTTCCCAAATAAAAAAAAAAAAAAAGCTGAAAGGACTTCATATTGACAGTGACTAGGATGTCAAACTGGCTTGTGATAACTGGTTCAGTTCGAAAAATAGGTTGTTTTATTCTGAAGGTCTTTTGAAGGTCACGCAGAGAAGGCAGAAATGCATAAATTCAGGTGGTGGCTACATTGAGAAGTGTGTGTGTGTGTGTGCGCGTGTGTGTGTGTGTGCGTGCGCGCGCGCGCGCGCGCGCGTGTGTGTTATAGACGGGTTCTAAGAATATCTTGGGTAAAGAAAAGAACAAATGCATGCATACTTCAAGAGCTGAATATTGAAGAGGGTTGGCTATTAAAGACGATAAAACTAAGAAAATTGATATATTTTGGTCACTTGAAACGTCATGAAAGTTTGGAGAGAACAATAATGGAGGGGTACATGCTTGGGAAGAGAGGAAGAGAAAGGCCAAAGAAAAGATGGGTACACGATGTGGTGGAGGATCTCAAGATTGGTGTATCAGAAGCGGAACATTTTGCTTATGATCGAGAAGTTTTCCGGAAGGTTGTTATGGGAGCGAGGTTCTGCAAAGAACATGCTACTGAATGAATGAATGAATGATAATGAATGAATGATAATGAATGAATGGATGAATGAATGAATGAATGAATGAATGAATGAAGGAATGAATATGCTATAGTCGGATGTGTCGGTCTAAACGCAGGGAAATGGGAGTCCTCGTGGCTAAGTGGTCAAACCGAGTGCCACGCACGCCGACGTTTGTGGGTTTGATTCCGGGCTTATCTTTCCGTTCATGAGTGCATTTTTTCTCGGAGACTCCTAGGGGGTCGTCGCTGGAGCTACGGAGTTCGTGCTTTGTGCGAGGTTTTCTGCCGGCCGCCCTGCGACCAGAGACAGAGACATATGGGATAAAGCCCGGTGCAAAGAAGTCGATCCTCTCGACGTTTAAGACTTTAAGACGCAGAGAAATGTCACAGCTGAGTAGTAAATTAGACGCTTGAGTTCAATACGTGAACGAAGATGGAGACGACAAAGGTGTAGAAGAAAAAGCTAAAGCACTGCGTTTAAAACACTTTTTTAAAAAGTAGTATTAATAGTAGTAGTAGTAGTAGTAGTAGTAGTAGTAGTAGTAGTAGTAGTAGTAGTAGTAGTAGTAGTAGTAGTAGTAGTAGTAGTAGTAGTAGTAGTAGTAGTAGTGATAGTAGTTATAGTAGTATAATGGTAGTAGTAGTAGTAGTAGTAGTAGTAGTAGTAGTAGTAGTAGTAGTAGTAGTAGTAGTAGTAGTAGTAGAAGCAGCAGTAGTATAAAGGTAGTAGTAATTGCAGCAGCAGTAGTAGTAGTAGTAGTAGTAGTAGTAGTAGTAGTAGTAGCAGTAGTAGCAGTAGTAGTAGTAGTTGTTGTTGTTGTTTTTGTAGTAGTAGTAGTAGTAGTAGTAGTAGTAGTAGTAGTAGTAGTAGTAGTAGTAGTAATAGTAGTTGTAGTAGTAGTAATTGTGGCAGGAGTAGTAGTAGTAGCAGCAACAGTAGTAGTAGTAGTAGTAGCAGTAGTAGTAGTAGTAGTAGTAGTAGTAGTAGTAGTAGTAGTAGTAGTAGTGGTGATGGTGGTGGTGGTGGTAGTAGTGGTGGCGGTGGTGGTGGTGGTGGTGGTGGTGGTGGTGGTGGTAGTAGTAGTAATAGTAGTACAGTAGTCGTACTAGCAGAAGCAGTTAGTTAGTTAGTTAGTTAGTCGACAGATCATCCTCGTTGCACAACGGACCATTCAGTCCATAAGTGCTCGGATCCCCTCCTCAGCAAATCCCGCAGCGTGTAGCGGCTAACGACGCCAGTTCTGTGTTGGTTTATCAATCTTCTTTGGCTTCCTGCGTAGTGTTCTTGTTTGGCCACCCCTCTTTTAATTTGCTGCTCTCGCAGTCTGGCCATTGTTGTAGATTCACAGTCATCACTTGGTTCTTGCAAAAGTCTCACTTCTCGTAGAGCATTCAGAATGTCAGCCTGGTCCATGGCGCGTCCGCCCTCCACAGTAGCCTCACCTGCGAGCTTGTCAGCCCGCTCATTTCCTTGTACTCCCGCATGACCTGGCACGAAGATGAAACTAATCTTTGCCAGCCGAGACCGCTCCAGAGGCAGCAACCATTCTCTTCGGATCGACCCCTCCTCTATCCTCTTGATCATGTTCATTGAGTCGCTAAGGAAACAAGCCCTAGTGAATGTCTGTGTCTCAAGCCATGTTATTGCTTTACTTACTGCCATGACTTCCATGGTCAGGCTACTTGTGGTTTCAGTGAAAGCACCAGAGTCCTCCTTCACAATTCTCCCTCCGGCCCGAGCTGTAAAGGCCCATGAGCTTCTCACATGTCGGACGACCGACCCATCTGTGTAGATGACCGCGTCACTGTCTAGCGAATTCTCGAAAATCAACGCTTGTACTTCAGCCTCCACAGCAGCCGGATTTTCTTGTCTGCATTTTCTATCTAGTTGGATGCAAACTGAAAAGGATGTGCAGAAGTCTGTTGGCACTTGCACCCACTCCTCGCCAGGTTCTAAGTCCTCAAGTGAACACACCTGTTCAAGAATGTCTTCGGCTTGACCCATCCACGACCGTCCTCTTTTTAACCTGCTGCCCTTCACCTTCCTAATTTCACTATGCAGTGGATGCTGTGTGTTTGCGTTAATTCTGAGGTAGGCGCGTGCCCTGCAAACTTGCATTCTCTCTTCAATGGTTCGAAAATCAAGAAGGTAGCGCATCGCCCTGCATGCTGTATCTCTTGTACATCCAAGAATAATGCGCATAGCTTCATTCTGTATCCTTTCCATCCTTTCTATCTGCTTATGGCTGAGAGTCAGGATAGCCATTGCATACTCCAAAACAGACATGACCAGCCCCTCGTACAGAAGACATAGATGGCGCTGCTCACAGTTTGCTGCCGCCATCACCCGCATCGCTGCCAAGCCCCGCTTGGCCTTTGTTATCACCTGGTCTATGTGCACATTATAAGCAAGGCTTCGATCAAACCGTATCCCCAGGTAATTCATTGCCTGCGTTCTTTCCACCGTCTCTGAACACAGCATTACAGTTGGTGTTGGATTGTTGACAATATGATTATTCAACGAGAACCAAGTCACTGTTGCCTTTGTTGGGTTGACCATTGCCCCAGCTTCATCACACCAAGTACTTATGCGATTGAGTTCGGTTTGTAGTTCCACAGCAACCTTCTCTCTATCCTTACCCTGACGATACACTAAAACATCATCGGCATATGACAATGTCCTGCCAGGTCCAGTGATCTGCTCACTGGTGATTCTCACTGTGTAGGCGTTGAACAGTACCGGAGATAATGGTGATCCCTGTGGCAGGCCAGGATATATTGTTGTTGGTTCCGAAGTCCAACTACCACATCTAAAAACTACTTTCCGTTGGAAGAGGGCTGCAGCGATCCAACTAAGGAGGAATGGACTTACGTTTAGTTCAAGAAGCTGAAACATTAAAAAATCCAGTGGTACTCTGTTGTATGCGTCCTCAAGATCAATCGCTGCAGCAACAGTTTCAGTGCCTGAGTGGAAACCTTCATAGACATCATGGGCAAAGACTGCTGCATTGGTCCAGGTTTCTCTTTTTGGACGGTACCCACCCAGTGTAGGTGGGAAAACACCTTGCCTCTCTAGTTGGCTTGATATTTTCCTGGCAATTATCTTCTCCAGCAGCTTGCCTATTGTATTCTGCATGGTTATAATTCGATATCCCTGAATTTTTTTGTGGTCTTTGTCAGGCTTCGGCAAGGGAATCAGATAGCTGTGTAACCATTCCTCCTTGATGCTAGCACTCCCTATACTGTTGTTGTACATGTCTGCTAGTTTCTCTAGCTCATTGTCGGTACACGTCATATCTTATGCCATCAGGACCTGGAGCACTGTTTTTTGATCGTCGAAGCACAGCCTTGATTTCTTTCACTGTCACTGTGTCTTCATCCGAAGTGTTCTGGGCCTTGCATCTGTCTGAGGTGACCTCCTTGGCCAGATTTCGGCCTCCCATGTCTGTCTGGTTGCTCTGCTCAAGGTAGCGTTCAAAGAGGGCTTTGCCCTTGTCCTCGTCAGTCCTCTGCCAGATGAGGTCAGCACCTTGGAAGTCAGAAATGCTCTTATTCTTGACTACACCACTCATGCTTTTATGTAGTCGCCAGAACAATTTCAGTGACTTGTCTGTGCTTACTCTTTGACACACCTCTGCCCATTTTTCGCTTTTAACCACCTTGACCAGTTTTTTTTAAATAGCTTACTTTTGTGTGCATCTCTCTTTCTAAGTGCAAGCAGGGACTAGGATGACCAGCTCTGTTCTTCTTGGCATTTTGCCATCTCCTTACAGCAATACGCTTATCCACCCAAGCCTTCTCCACCTCGAACTCCACCACGGTGGCTGCTCCAGCTTTTTCTCCTGCCCTGAAAAGTTCTGCGCTTGTCACGTCTTATTTTGCTCACCACATCTTGCCCTGTACTGTCATACTGGAACGTCTTTACCTTTAGCTTGTGCTGCCTGGTTCTGCCTTTCTCCACCAATATGCTGCAAGGGTGGTGGTCGCTGCCATGGTGTCCTAGGACACCCCATCTACACACTGTAGTGAGTGAAGGTGAAACTAGCGCCAGATCAATAGCACTGTCCTCATCGCCTGGACGGCTTGCTGTCCTGGTGACACAGCCACTGTTGATACAAACCAGGTCGATGGTTTCCAGTGCAGTCTCGAGCTCCTCCCCTTGTGTATTGGAGGAAGTGTTTCCCCATGATCTGCCTTTAGCGTTGAAGTCACCACAGAAAATAACATTTCTCTCGTGGCCTAATATGCCACTTAAGCACTGCCACTTCTGGGCGTCCACACTCGCATTGCGGGCATAAACATTAGCAGAAGCAGGAACAGTAGTAGTAAAATCAATGGTTGTAGTAGTTGATGTATTAGCAGTAGCAGTCGAAATATTTGTAGTAGCAGTAGTGATAGCAGTAGTAGTAGCATTAGTAGTAATAATAGTAGTAGTAGTAGTAGTAGTAGCAGCAGCAGCAGCAGCCGCCACCGCCGCCGCAGCAGCAGCAGCAGCAGCAGCAGCAGCAGAGTTTAGCTGTTTTAACGCAGTTTATTGTCTATAATTAAAACAGCATATCAACGCCCAGACTTACCAATGACCCTGACTTACATTTCCCCCACTTACCAATAAAATGACCCAGACTTACCAATAACCCAGACTTACCAGTGACCCAGACTTACCAACGACCCAGACTTACCAATAATCCAGACT